>LPNX010863983.1:310790-450318 GCA_001517045.1 Pseudotsuga menziesii | reverse complement strand
TATATTTGAATGGGGGTTGCATTCTCTCTGAGGAGACGCCATTTCCAAACTGGCAATCCACATCAATAAAACTTTCACAAAATGAGGCAATGTTCTCCAAAGCTCTGGATACACACTAATATATGAACAAACCAACAAGATAGATCATATATATAATAACTAAATTGCATAGTTTTTGAGGTTGGCTTTCCATCTAGTTAAATAGGAAAAATAAAACCTTCACCAATCCTCCAGATTATGTTCTCCATATATTTCATTGAGCAGAGAATATAGTATGTGTATCCACATAATTCCAAAATAATCGATTTCCTTATCTTATTAACAAGGGAACTCTAAATCATATATATATATATATATAACCCTCCTAATAACATATTAGTTATGCCCTATCCCAAACCAACCCACTAAACACATATTAATGACCCCTTAAACTAATTCAAAACCTAAAATGTATTTACCTTTATAACTAATCAATAAAATTGTCATCACTTAATAAGCACCAATTTCATATCTCAACTTCACTATTTAACCAACTAAACTTTAAGTTGAATTCAATATTTAACTAAATTAGAACCTTAACTTAAATAAATGTTTAACTAAACTACAACTTTGAGTTAAATTTAATATGTTTTATTTGTAAGCTGCAGTAAATTTTGTATTAACGTAGGTAAAAAAAACATAGTACAGAGTTCCAGAATCATGCTACGGGGGCCTGAGACCGTTTGGCCACCCGCTCAGTCTTTCAAAAAACCTGTAGTTCGTGTTTGGTTTTTAAAAAATAACAAACATCCCTTCCTAGAGTTATAACCCCTGACTGACATATTACATAAAAGGTAATTAAGACTATGAATTGACATGAAAACAAAATATTTGTATATCACAAAGATCCAGAAAAACTAAAAGTCACGGAGAGAACCAAGGATGGCGGTGGAGAGTTTAGGATATAGCATCCCCATCTGTTGCTTCCAGCGCTTCCTCCAGAATGGGATAAGGTCCATATTCATCACCATGTGCTCAATGCGGCTGGCTGGTCAGTTGCAGCTCCAAAAGAGGTTGTGTTTCTATGACACTGTTGGGGTCCTCATGAACATGTTTTGCATATTGGAAGTTAGCCATCACCGTCATCGTTAGTCGGGTGTTGTCCTGGTGCTCCTCCATGGGGGCAATGGACCTTTCTGCTGCTACGGAAATCTCACCACTCGTGCCATGCTGCTCCACATTCCTGCCACCTACCATCTCTTTTTCATTGCAGGCAATGGTATAGTGTCGCTAACTGAATTTTGCTTCCAGGTTATTCAAATCCTCATCGGTCTGGTTGAGGAAGGTAATTATGCTTTGCACCATATCTCTTTCTCCATTCCATTTATTTGTCAAATCCTCCATAAGCATACCCATCATGTTCTAGATCATCTAGTAGTGGTTTATTTTTCCACCATTTCTCCCCAAATCTAGATGCTTAGAGACGACAAGAGACTCCCAATCGTTGCTCATGAACCTTACTGGCATTGAGACCTGTGACGCATAGCCATCCGTTGCACCCAGGTTAATCTTCCTCCTGGCTCCACCTTGACCAGAGCTGCCTCTCCTCGGGTGCCTCGTTGCCTTAGCTTTTTCACTCGTTGCTCACCTTTCTAGTTGACAAAGGACAAGACTAACAGCACCAGGGAGATAATCGAGTGAAAATATTGAGGTCAATGGGATCCATATTTCTTCTGGTCAACTTCATTAAGCCTTGAGCTAACACGAGGAGGTTATAAATGTGCATTGAATACACCTTAGGCATCATGACTCTTCAGCTCTGTGACTGTAGCAGTGATTAGACATCCCAACTGCTCGCAGGGTTGGCTCGAAGCATGCCACCCTAGGCATTTAATTCCTGCATTCCTCCCTCTGCTTAGATCCTTGCACCATTGCCATGTGTCCCTTGCGACGGGTGGCCCATGTGATTATCTTGTGTGTCATGCACATCTGGGGAGTTAGATTTAATATGTAACTAGGATTAAAACTTAAAGTTAATTTCAACATAACTATACTCAAGCTTTAAGTTAAATTCTCTTTCTCCTTTAGTTAAATTCATTATTTAACTAAACCAAGACTTTTTGTGTTAATTATTATAAAACTTAAGCTTTAACTCCTCTTAACCTATTTGATGATAAAAATTAAGCCTTAACTACTCTTAAGCTTTAACTCCACTTAACCTAATTAATAATTGATGATTTTGTTATGTCAACTTGACATAAATGAATGTACACATATCCATTATTACAACACGCTTTAATTTCAATATATTTAAAACTACACACCAATAAAAATGTGTCCCCTTTAGCCTTATTTATTTGGTTTTCATAATTTAAACAAATAATTCCATGGATATAATAATCACAATATATCTAATGCATGTGATCACATGTGCAATCATATCATACGGTACATATTTGAAATTTAGAAAATACTTCATTTTAATATCATGAATGGCCTAGTTAACACCTCAAAGGACTTGAGATATTGGAGTTAATAATAAGTATTGAAGGTTGTGAGGTGTTGACCATAGAAATATTGTTAGCCCCTCATAACTCTCTTTTAAAACATATATAACATCAATTTTAATGCATAATATGTTGGAACCTACAATCTTGATGGTTCATCACACCTCTGGATCTTCTGCAGACAGTCAATCTATATACAACATGCGACTAGCGGAGTAGCTGACTGGAGTCGGTGAAACAACTGAATAGTCGGTTGGGAAAACAATCGAATGCTCAGCATGACCGTGGTCGGAGTGACTACAAAAACTGACTAAACTTTGGGACATTGCAAATTCTATTGAAACTACTTGGACAAAAGACCCTTACTTGTGGACCATATATTCCCTACTTTTAGGAAATTGGTTAAATCTAGAAACTATAAATAAGCAACCATATGGGTTGTCTAACATATCGATTTGAGATGTTTATCATGTTCATTATGCATTGTTATGTTTTTATCACAATGCTTTGTGCTTAAGTGCTTAAATGATGTTTCTAGACACCACCTTTTCTTCTTGGAATCTTGTCCCCTTCTTTTGTTTTTATTCTCTATAGTTCAGGCGGATAGGTTTCCCAACATGGTATCAAAGCGATGATTTTGATCTAGCCCTATTGTCTACAAATCATGTTGAGATGGATATACAATTTATTGAATCTAAGCAGAACGTTTGTTGACTTATAGCTCTACCTGAACATTGATCAGATCTGCTATATCTGAAGGATGGCTTCCAAGATAAAACCTGTTGTTCTTAATGGAAATAATTATGCTATATGGGAAACATATATGGAGACCTTGTTGAAGAGTAAAGGAATGTGACAGTTTATGAAGACTATCATTGTTGACCAATGAATATCGATGCCAAGTTTGCTATCGATGTTAAGAAGGATGAAGTTGTGGGTGCTATCACGACCTATATTTTCAGGGATATTTGTTTCCATACATGTTCGATCGAATTCCCTCATGCCATCTAAACCAAGTTGAAGACTCTATTCAACAATATAAATGAAGGACAAGTAATGCAGACAGAAAAAATAGTTGATATCTCTAGAACCTCTTTCCATTGATCGGATTAAAGACTATCTTCCTCGTATCGAGGAACTACAACTGAAATTGGGTGAATGTGGCAAGAATTTTCTAAAGAAGGATGGATAGCCTATCGAGCTAGTTTTGATGAATTTGAAGACACCATATGATATCTTCTGCTCTTCCTTTTGAGCCAATTGGATGTCACACAAGTAAGATGGTAAGAATTTTACCTTTGATACTTTTGTGATTTGTTGATCGATCAACAAAAGTTTCTTGAAGAAGGGAAGCCTGGTGGAAAAAATAGGCTCACCTACTGAAAAGCAAGGTCAAGCCAAATCCTAAAGAATGTGGTCGACAGGATCAACGACCAAAATATATCGACACCCCTACAAAATGAAAGACCAAAGAAACATTGTCGTCGATGAAGAAGGGTTGGAAGAAGAAGACTCGTCAATATTATTCAAAGGTGGGACATGTCGAGAAGAGTTAGAAGGAAATATCAAGAACCTAGAGGATTGTGCCCCAACTAGGAAGTTGGCCAACTGACCTCCTAAAAATTATACCTTATCTACCAGCACTTCTCAGGAATTACATTTTCACACTATTCAAACTAAATGGATGGTGGATTCTGGATGTACTCATCACATGGCTAAGGATGCTTCTTTGTTCTCTTCCTTAAGTCGTGATCCTGAAGAGAAGATTTATGTTTCTAATGAATACACCCTCGCTGTCACTAGAAATGGAGATGTTGAATGTCAACATGGTCATATATCTCACGTCAATCATGTACCGAGTATGAGTGAAAATTTATTTTTGGTTTCTCAACTGACGAAGACTAAGATTACTATTGAATTCTGATTGGAATATCGTGGGCACGAGGTTGGGCAGAGTTGGAGGAATCTGCATGTACAAAAGCATCTTTCTAATTTGGGCCATTAGTGCCTACGGACATGTGTTGCTAGAATAGGAAAGACAACATTTTGGCTAATTGTATGAAGTCAACTAAAAGAGACATGTAACATGTTATAAAAGGAGGAATCCAAGGGGTATGCGAGTTAGATTCTCAGTTGTTAGCTTCTTCTCTATTAAGTCTTCTCTCTGTCAGTCCTGCAGAGGTATCCTCTGGTATGTTTTGGTAGTTTCTGTATGTGGAGTTACCTGTTAATGTTGTAGGAAAGGGTTGACGAATTTGCAACTAAGTGCATAGAAGTGTAGTAGAAGTTGACTCGATCCAGGATGTGTGGAGATCGTTAGTAGAGTAAAGTATGGAGGGAGTAGAAGAAAATATCAGAGAGCATGAGAGGAAGAAAGAATTTTTGTAGTTAAAGAAGTAGATCTGGAATAGAGTCTCCGGCTTTGTCCGCATACATAAGGTGCATACATTTCTAATGTCATATGAAGAGCGCCTTTATGGTTTTTCCCATATGGGTTTCCATGTTAGCTACTGTGTCAAATGTATGAATGATGAATGTGCTTAAGATGCATGTATATATGTTAGTGTGAGTGAATGCCTATGTATTTTCTTACAAAGAGTATATTGATATATGGTGCAATGTTATTGTGAATGTGTGAATGTGCTTATCTTGCATTGGGTTGTTGATATAATACTTGCACAAGGAGGAATCGTGTCACATCTTTGTTGTGTAGAATAAGTGTCAAAACCCCACCCATCATCCTTAGTTGAGCACTTTGGCGTGTCTCCAAGGGACAAGAAATCCCCCACCCAACTGTGAAAACCTGGTTCTGGCAATTACCCATAACGAAGATATCTCGGGTGAGACTGCATCTACGCCGTAGGTGCTGCCGATTGAGCCTTGCTTTGTCGGGCTGATATCTCAGGCTTTGTTGCACTAAACAGAGGGGACTGAACCTAGGTCGAAGGGAAGCCGAAACCCAACATAAGTATTTCCTCTGGTATTTTGGATCCTAAGGATGGACTTTATAAATTCTATGATTCCCGGACAATTGGACTGACTGCACTCATCACCCAGGCATACGACATAGATTGAATTTGGAATGAATGAATTGGTCATCTAAACTTTCAAAGTATTAAGATGATGATAACTCAGAATATGGTTACTGGTCTCCCAAATACGGATCCAACTAATGGAGTTTGTAGAGGGTGTATGTTTGGGAAGCATCATCAAGCACACCTTGATTCGGGGAAAGCTTGGTGTGCACAGGAATGAAAGGAGCTTGTTAACAATGATCTATGTTTCCTGAACAAACCATCATGCGTAGGTGCGAAGTATATTCAGGCATTTATTGATGATTTCTCTTGATTTACGTGGGTTTATTTCTTAAAGAATAAAATTTGTCTTTGAAAAGTTCAAGGAATTTAGGGCACTGACTGAAAAGTAGTGTGGTCAACCCCTTAAATGTTTGACATCAGATAATGGTGGTGAATATCTGAGCCAACAGTTTGAAGGATATCTCTTACAGAATGGAATTTCTTAGCAGAGATCAGCAAAATGGCGTCACGGAGAGGAATAATCGGACCTTGGTAGAAATGGCTCAATGTCTATTGAAGGTAAAGGACATTTTGACAAGATTTTAGGCACAAGTTGTCTGCTGCTCAACCTATCTTTTGTGGTGACCATAACAGTTGTTGAAATGACTCCCATTGAGAAATGGAGCGGTCAAAAACCTTCTCTCACTCACCTCAAAAGCTTTGGATGTATTTCCTGGGCTCATATTAGTGACGACTGTAGGATGAAACTGGATGCAAAGAGTCATGCTTGCATTATGATGGGCTACACTGATGAGTCAAAATCCTATACATTGTTTGATCCTATAAAATAGTAGATCATATTGAGTCAAAGTTTATTCTTTAATGAGATTATTTTAGGTAATCAAGTATTGAAGTCCTCTCCTAGCCCTTTGAACAATGATCGTTTTGATATTCTTGAAGAGTCAAGATCGATTGTATATGTTTCTAAAGTATCAACCAGACTGATAAGTTCTCCTAAATCTACTGGTGATTGATTTACTGTGACTATAGAAGTCAACAATTTGACTTTATCGACTGATGAAAATCAACCTGAGTCACCGATAACTTCCTTACCTCAGTGGGATATTAAGACAACTGATGTTTCTGGACTAGATGATGGCAATATGATTATTATCCAACAGACTCGCAGTCAGAAACAATATGGAAACGTTGCTTTGATGGCACATGTACTTGACACTTTGACCCTGATACATATGTTGATTCTTAGGGTGTGCCAAAATGTGAGAATGCCATGACTACTGAAATTTATTCCTTAAAGAAGAATTAGACGTCGAAACTTATTCCTTGACCGCAAGGAAAGAATGTCGTGAAGTGTCGATGGGTCTCTAAGACCAAATTAACCTCTCACAATGTTGTTGAATTCCACAAGGCTCATTTGGTTCCCAAGGACTTCTCTTAGCAAGAAGGCATAGACTATACTGAAACCTTTGCTCCTATCGCAATGATGAATTTGTTCGACTCGTTCTTTCTCTTACTGCTCATTTTGGTTGGGAGCTTAACCAAATGGACATGAAAAGTGAACTTTTTCATGGATATCTCACTAAAGAAATTTATATGGAGCAACCACCTGGCTTTGTGACGGCCTCTAGTCTTGTCTATCGCTCAAGAATTCAATGTATGGTTTGAAGCAGGCACCTTGTGCTTGGTATGAGAATATTGATCGTTTATTTGTCAATATTCATTTTGAACATTATGAATATGATCACAACATCTATGTATTAAATGTTCATGGTGATTTAGTCATAATTGGAAATAATGTCAATCTTATTTTGGGTCTAAAGAAACAACTTGTTGATACCTTTGAAATGATTGACCTTGGTCTGTTGCATTTCTTTCTTAGCATTCAAGTTTTACAAATCGATGATAGTATCTTTCTTTTTCTCAGCCTAAATATGACTTGGATCTCTTGAAATGATTCAAGCTGGATGACTTCAAGTCATGTACCACACCTTATTAGTTGGGAGTGAAGTTGTCGAAATATTGTGGCTCTCTATGATTAGATGCCACTCTTTATTCACAATTGGTCAGTAGGATTATTTATTTGATGCACAATAGACCAGAACTCTCATTTATTGCTAGTGTCATTTCTAGGTTGATGTATGATACTCACGAAAGTCACTGAAAATCCGCAAAGATAATTGTTTGCTATATTAAGGGTACGTATCAGTATGGTATCAAGTATTGTCATAGTACAAACTCACTTGTCACCTGCATTGATTATGATTGGGGCAGTGACATTGACAACCAAAAATCTACTTATGGCTATGTGTTTCATATGAGCTATACATGTTTGGTATGGTCGTGTAAGAAACATAAGGCAGTATATGTTTTGAGTACAGAAATCAAGTATCGTGGTGTTGTCAATGTTGGAACAGAGATAGTTTGGGTCCAATAGCTTCTCAATGAGCTTGGATTTCCTGTTCAGACCTCTATTGTTATTTACTGTGATAATCAGGAAGCTATTCAAGTTGCTCATAGCAAGATGAAGTTTGTCGAGCTTCATGTTCATCATTTGAGACAGTAGGTGCAAGAGAACATTGTCTCTCTTCTTTATTGCAGAACATATGATCAAGTTATTGATATCTTTACGAAGCCTTTACTAGAAGACAAGTTTGTGAAACTTTGAGATATGCTTTGGCTTCAAGAAGCTACAGTTATGGGGGGTGTTCACAACAAGTAATTTTACCTCTTGGATCTTTAGAGTGTTGTGCTGGTGGGGGAGTTTGGAAACTACAATTGTGATGGTTCATCACACCTTTGGATATTATGAAGATAGACAGTCTATAGATGACTGGCGACTAGTAGAGAAGTCGATTGGAGTCGATGGAATGACTAAACAATCGATTGGGAAAATAATTGAATGGTTGACATGACCATGGTCAACGTGACTACAACAAGTGACTAAACTTTAAGACATTGTAGATTCTACGGAAACTACTTGGACTAAAGACCCCTACTTGTGGATGAGATCTTCCCTAATTTCAGGAAGTTGGTTAGATCTGGAAACTATAAATAGACGACCCTATGGGTTTTCTAACATATCGATTTGAGATGTTTATCATGCTCATTATGTATTGTGATGTTATAATCCTAATGATATGTGCTTTAAGTGTTGAAACGATGTCTCTAAACACCACCTTTTATTCTTGGAATATTGTCCCCTTCTTTTCTTTTTATGCTCTATAATTAAGGACGAGAGGTTTCCCAACATAATACAGAGTCATAATCTCATAGAAGGCCTAGCAACCATAGTGTTGTACCCTAGAGATCTGATACCACTTGTAACATACCCAACCATGGAACATGACACCAAGGTCAACTAGTCAGGGTTTCGAATAAGGAGAGGATGAATCTAAGCTAAGAATAGTGGAATAATACTCATTAAGGTTAGACTAATATGCCAAACAAATTAAAAATAAATAAAACATTCAACCATTAAGGAAGATTTCCCTTTCAATGTTACATAGTGCCCCAAACTACATGCAATGCAGTGTAATGACACAAGTATATCTTCAGACGATGCCTCTTCACATGTTTACGAACTATTAATGCAACTATGAGAAGCCACTCGTATCCACCTAATCTACTAAATAAATCAAACTTACATTCTTTCACAGATCTCCATTTACAATGGAAAACATTAAACGTTTCAACATTTCAAGGAGGTGGAGTTGAAAATCCTAAACATATCAGGTCTTATAGTAATAAATTCAAACTTTCAATCCCCTCTCAGATCTAATATGGTAGATCCATACACGACCATATAGCCTTCCCTAAATATCAATTTGTCCCATGAACATAATTTCACAAAAGACCAGCTTCTAACATCACAGTAAAATCATGGGGTCGCAGGGGGGGGCGAGGTTATCATCAACCCGGATGGACAAACAAAAACCAATTTCTCCTAGGGGCTTGGAATGGAAACAAATAACATAGGTAAGGCATTAGCTCTGTGGCAAGGTCTGTTGATTGCCAAGAACCAGATAATTTAAGAGATAATAGTCTTGAGAGACTTGAAAATAATAATCCAAGCTATGGTCGAGAATTCTCTTCCAAATCAAATGCATCTTCGACACCTGATAAGAAAAATCCAGGTTCTTGCTCTCTCTTTCCACAAAATAGATTACTTCCACGTTCTTTGGAATCACAACAAGGATGGAGATCTAGCTGCAAATATTGGAACCACACTTAGCTTCGGAGCACTGTTGATCAATGGAATTAGCTTAGAGTGTATTCCCCCATAGGACCATGACTGGGTTCATGGGGCTTATGGCCATATGGGCCCGCAAGCTATGACTCCTCCCTATCCAAACTATCAGCACATGCCTCTCATTTGGCGTGGCAAGTGGATCTTTCCAAGCATGTCTGAGCAAGGTGGAGTTGAAGGTGAAGTTTAAAAGAAGTACGAAGGAGGACACTCCCCATGTGCAAGGAAGGATGTTGAATGTCTCGTCAACATTATGTAATAACTGTGAAGTGAAACGCAGTTAACAACCCAAATGATGGCTTTAGATGGATGGAGGTTCATGTTCATGAATGGTAAGGATATAAGGACGTGGAAGGAGAAGGGAAGACGGAGCTTGATCTGGTTATTCTGTAGGAGGAGCGAGTGTGAGGCGGTTTCGAAGGTGGTATGTAGAAGTGGTTTCACTGAAAGGCAGGGTTTGTTGGTAATCGTGATGGAGACATCTGACTCCGCAGGATCATCCTCATCAGCCCGGTATGATGAAACTAATATAAGGGAAATTAAGAGAGAATTTGAGGAGCTGCAGAGGATGGTGGAGGCAATTGACATAGAAGGTGGCAGACGCCTGGAAAATGTGGATAAAGACCTGGCTTTCCTGAGAAAGAAAATAAAATGAGTTATTAAGCGCTCCGAGACTGCGGTAATAGGACTGATGGCCGAATTGGAGATTAAGGTTGAAAAGATGGTTTTGAAAGTTGTTAAGATGGAAGTTGTTGCTAATCCAGGTGCCTCTGCCAGTGCTATGCCAGGTGCTTCATCTTATCCTGATGAAAAAAACATTTGAATTCTGGGTTTGGAAAAGCAATTTTGAAATATTGTTTGTTTTGTTAGTTTGATTTGTTCTTGCACACTTAGCTTATGAGTATGTTTGGGATATGGGTAATGTCGAACTCTGTAATGACTCTAGTTAGTTCTGTCCATAATCCTCTTTTCGACCACCTTAAGGGCATGACTCTAAGATTTGTTGAACCTCTTTTCCACTTCCACAAGGGCGTAACTTGAGTAAGATGAACTCTCTTTGCCGCTTCCATAAGGGAATTTTGTATCTTGGCTCTACTTTTGTGGTTATATCACCTTTTTAATACAACATAACCGTTATTGTCCAAAAAAAAACATCACAGTAAAATCAACATTACTATCTTTCCTTAAAGCAGAGTTTTACATGAATGGATATCAAATTTAATACATGAAATTATCAGTCTATAAACCCATGTGGGATCTTATACTGTACAACCATATATGGCCATATGGATTGTTCAAATATTAGAACCATAAATGTTCATAATCCATAACCAAATAACCTCCTAAAACATCCATTAAATCAGTAGTCTACTCTACCTCAAATAACAAAATTGTAACACTACTTTAGATCATATCTTCCTCATTAAATGACAACGATAAATCTCATGGATGATATGATCTAGAACAATAATACATAGCCATATGGATATCTCAAAATCAAACATCTTGATGATCATAAATTTTGTAAACAAGCTAGATACTAATCATTAGCCTAACACATCAACATATCTCTTCCCTGAGCTACAAATTTGTCGACATTCACCATGAGCATATATATAATTTAAAAACATATAATTCTATATATATATATATATCACCCTCCATTGACACATGTACAACAACATACATAAAGAGTATGTCATTTATAAGGGAACAACTAGCATCAACCAGACAGCCTTCCTCCCAGCCTTACACACTATCAATCCAATCTACTTGTGAAAGTCACCCAAGGGTTGATTTCTTATAATTCGCATGGTCATGGAATATTCTAACTCAATATCTAAGTATAAAGCTCAAGCCCACAACTAGAGCAACACAAACACATGAATTTATTCCATACGGTTTAACCCCTCTCTGACCACTTACTCCTCTGTCCCACTACCAGGTGAAATGGTAATCCATTCACCTTCTAGCTCCCTAAAGACATCGCCAAAATGGTAATCCATTCACCTTCTATGTCCCTCGGGACATTTCCATTCACCATTAGGTTTTATGTGTAGGTGCAGGACAAAGACAAGCGGTAGACACCATAGAAGTATACCATGCTCAAGAAAATATTATTTTGATAAACCACAACTCAATCCCTCACCACCTACTTACTCCTCCATCACACTACCAAGTGAAATGGCAATCCCTGCACTTCCTATGTCCCTCCGGACATCACCGTTCACCATCAGGATTTATGTGTAGTATCAAGATACAGACAAGCGGTGGACACAGAGGAACTATACCATAGTTGAGCAGGATTACTCCAAATTTGACCAATATCCATGTGCTCCAAACACACAATTCACGCACATAGTAGAGAATACATGGGTTCCCAAGCTCACAACCTTACCCAGCTCTCAACAATAATGGCATGAACAACTCTTCCTTCCTTAATGAATGAAGGAAATGAATGAAATCAATTAGAATCCTTCTCCTTAGGTATTCAAATTAAAGGGAGAGTAGTCTCTCCACTACATCACTAAACTCTCCTTACAGGATCCCCATTCCCTGCAAGACAATTGGTGTAAAAATCTGTGCACAGTATCATGCCAAACTCTCCTTTGGAATTCATGTTCTTGTTAGGGCCACACTCTACACTGACTAACAAACTAAACCTTGAGAGAATGAATGACCTCCTAAGCAATTTGAATCCATTTAGGTTAATTCAAGTTGCCTCCAAGAGATTGATTATAGAACATTGAGAAACAACTCTCAAACACAAAGCGATCCTCAAGACCACTAATGGACCCATCAAGTTCTGAATAACGTAACTTGAATCAACTGAGATTGACTCTAAACCACTAACAAACATACTCATAGACACTGACTAACTCAAATTTGTCAACACTGACTCAAACCGGCCATAGCTTACTGGAATTATCCATAAATTACTCCCCTTACATCAAGGTAACTCAAATTTTTCCTATTGACTCGATTTTTTCCAAATTCACTTCCATGCACTCGATATAATTCGAATTGAACCAAACATGCTCAAATTAACTGAGAATGACTCAAATTTATCTCATTTACCGAAGACTATTGTCGTTAGACACCATTTAATTAAGGAAAACTCCCAATAAACCATACTAGCTCTAACTGATTGATAGCTACTCCAATTCACTAGAGTGTTGAGATGCATCGTTCATGGTTCACGGGTGCAAGGTTGCATTAGTGCACGTGCATGTTGCATGTTGCATGGTATATGTTTGTATGCATGCAAAACGTTAATTAAGAAAACTAGGACCACTATGGTCCAATAACATCTAAATTAGGAAGACTATATTACCGTTAGGGGGAGCCACAACTCTTAACCCCAACCCCTTTACACATGGAACCCAAGACCCCCCAGCAACATTGTCATCCATGTTGAGTAATTATTTATTTATATATAAGTATAATAATAATAATAAAATATTAATAATATCCATAGTCCATAGTCCAGGTACCTAGTGTCCCCAATGATTAAATAACAACATTACACATGCTCGGGGCTTACTATCGGGGAATTACTCATACATACTCACTCATACATGCCTTTAGAAAAGGATAACAGACATGACCATACATGTCTCAGAATTAAGATAACATCTCTCAAACTCTCATAGACTTGCCCATACATGCCTCATAAAGATAACATTTTTCTAACCACAACACTTCCCACTACCACCTACTTACATGTCTACATCCATTTCCTATGAGATAACTGGGACTAGTAGAGTGGACTCAAGGAAGCAAGGGCTAGTCTTCAATCCCCATCATAGGGTCTTGAAACCTTATTCCAAGGCCTTGAAAGTTCAACAAAGATACATCCACTTGAAAATCATATTTCAATCACTCATATGATTAGCCATAAGGTATAAAGATACAAGATACATCAAATACATCTTCATGATACGTGGAATAAATTCCAATTAACCACAATAAATACATCAGTGTATACTAAGGTCCATAAAATATAGATATTTCTTCAACAAAGATCACAAAGAAACTTTTCTAACAAGGATCACAAGATACTTTTCTTAATAAACATCACAAAGATATTTTACAACAAGACGCATGCAATATTACTATGATACTCTAAAAGGATTCCTTTCAACAAGTATTACAAAGGTCATATGAACACCTTATGCACTTTAACGCAACGAGGAAAACAACTTATATGTAATATTTCCAATCTAACTAAGAAATCAAAAGGCCATAATAACTAGGAGTTAAGCATACTACTTTTCATCTCAACACAAAGCATTAGTCTTCTTTATGGAGAAGTCTAAAAAGTCATTGTACATTAACTAATAGCAATCAGTATTAACCAGTAACATCAACCAAGACAAACTGCAAGGCTCTCAGTTAACATTGGAAAAACTACTTCGAAATACCAGAAACACTCGTCAACAAGGGAAATTCCAGAAAGGGATTCCCTTGTCCCCCAAACGTAAGTAATGAAGTTCCTGTCCTCGAACTGTAGAGGTATAGGAAGAAGCTATGAAATATTTAATTATATTAGCCCAGCCAAACATCTTACTCATCCAGGAGACCAAGATGGAGAAATATGCATTTCTCCAGGTAAGTGCAAAATTCTGGAAGAAAGGAGGAGGGACTGCAGTCAGTTCAAGGGGTGCCTCCAAAGGAATAGGAACACTATGGGATGATCATAAATTTGAAGTAGTTGAAATCAAACATAGCTCTCATGGGATTCTCACTATGTTACTGCAAAAAGAAGCTAAAATCTAGGTAAGACTCTTTAATATTTATGCACCTGCTTCATATGCTAAAAAAAAAAGTTTGTTGGAATCTTCTTCGAGATGAAAGGAGCAATCTGCAGGGCAATGTCATCCTAGCCAAGGATCTAAATATCATTTTAATCCAAGCTGCAAAAAGATGAGGGACGTTGGTCATAGATCCCATAAGGGAGCAAGTTGATGAGGTCATAATGGACTAGGATCTATCAGATGTCATTCCCTATAAAGGAAAGTACACATGGAATAACAAGAGACTGGGGCCAGGGCACATAACTGCCAGGCTGGATGTATTTTTGGTCCAAGACTCTTACCTACTTCTTGGACTGAATCCTTCTTTCAAAATCTTGTCGTTTGGGGGATCATATCACAAGTCGATAATGCTCAAGATGAGGAATGACCTGAACCATGGTCCAATTCCCTTCAGATTCAGCCCTCTGCGGGTCACCCACAATAATTTCTTGGGAATAGTTGTGGATACATGGTCAACACTGGTCACAGGCTCTCCATATGTCTGGGAAGAAAAATTGAGAAGAATAAAGAAGGCGCTCAACACTTGGGACAAATCGATTGAAACTCCAAATTAAAAAAATAAAATAAAAGCAGTGCTACTGCTAGAGTCCCACCGGATCGCCATGGAAACCAGTCAGATATCTGAGGAGGATCTTAAAAAGGTAGTAAGACTGCAAAATGAACTACACACTGCCTGCAGACAGGAGGCAGAATTGTGGAGACAAAAAGCTAGATGTCACTGGCTCAAAGTTGGGGACCGAAACACTGGATTCTTTCACAAACACGCAGAGGCAAGGAAGAATTTTAAAGTTGTGCATGAGATTCACGTCCAAGACCAAATTATCTAGGATATTGGGGAAATCAAAGCAAAAGCAACCCGTCACTTCAACGAAATTTATACAGCAAAGCTAGTCTCTAATTCAGAAAACAAAATCATGGATTTAGTCCCACGGATTGTCAAAATAAAGGATAATGAAAGATTGATTAGAAGGATCACGATGGAAGAAATAAAAGATGCAGTAGGTGACATGGAGGATGACAAGGCACGAGGCTCGGATGGGTTCAATGCAAATTTCATTAAGGTGTGCTGGGAAATTGTACAAAAATATTTATTTAAAATGGTGATAAAATATCAGAGGTGTGAAAAAATTGGTGGAAGCACAAATTCTGCATTTCTAGCACTTATTCCCAAAGAGAAGGATGCCACTTCCTTTAACAGGTTCTGCCCCATTCTCTATGTAATATTGGATATAATATAATCACAAAAAATATGGCTAGAAGACTAAAAAACATCATGCCATATATCATTTCAGAGAATCAAGGAGGCTTCATTAAAGGCAGAAGAATCTAGGACAATATCATTTTGGTCCAAGAGGCAATCCATTCTAGCCTGAAGAATGGTGAAAAAGGTATGGTGGTGAAAATAGACTTAGCCAATGCATTTGAAAAAGTCTATTATTTATTTCTCTTCTAAGTAATGCTAAGATATGGATTTGATCCAAGCTTCATCAGTTCGGTCAAATCTTGCATCAGTACGTCTTGGATTACCCCTCGCTCTATGCAATCCAAGCCTCGATGCTAAGTCTTCAACTTGAGAAATTTAGGAGGGATCAAGAGCTAATTGGCATTAGGATGGCTCATGGAATGAAATACATCAACCATGCACAGTTTGATGATGATACAATCTTGCTCGAAGGCGCCAACTAGATCATAGCTAGAAGATTCAAGACTGAAATGGACCTCTACTGCCAAGCTTTGGGAAGTAAACTTAATCTAAGGAAGAGCTCGATTTATAGCTGGAATATTAACCCGAGGGAGATGTCTGGAATCTCCCATATCTTAGGAATTGAAGGAGTAACTAGCTGGGATTCATTTAACTACTTGGGGTCCCAATTTTCAAATCTAAACCCAAAAGCTTGGACTAGAATCCTCTAATAGAAAAAATAAAATAAAAAAGTCTAGCTTGGGGAGCAACTTGGTTAAACCTGGCAGTGAAACTAGTAATGATAAAGGTTGTTATGAACCGCTATCCTCTTTACCAATGTTCTATTATGTTGGCTCCTTCCAAAACTCTTGCAATAATAGAAATCCTGTTGAGATCCTTCCTCTAGCAAGGAGGGAAAAATGGTGGAGGAAAATAAATTGCTCTTATCAGCTGGAAGAAAATTAAAATGTCTCGGATGGAAGGAGGACTGCAAATTAGAGATCTGAAGGTCCAAATTTGGAAATGGGAGCCAAATTGATTTAGAATATGATAAATACAAGGCCCTCCTAGAGCATTCAAGTGATTAGGCACAAATATTTCTTAGGTTTGAGACACCGGTGTCTTGACTCTAAACCAGTGAACAAGCAAGGATATCCAATATTTTCCCTCTGCAAGAAGGTGCTACCTAGGTTCAAAGAAGACCTCCATTGGATTCCAATCAATGGTAAGCAAATAAAGTTTTGGAAGGATTCAATTCTAGGGAAACCACCTCCCTCACTCCCAGGATCTAAAAGATGGATGGACATGCAGGGAGTAAGCATGCTGTGGGAGATCTCAGAATAGGACATCGATCCACCTCACTGCTGGAATGGATGGTCCTTGCCAGAGTGTCCAGCAGAGCTCGAAGGAGGGAAAAGTCAATTTCTTGATCATTTCTCGGGCTCAACGCTGATGGCCAAAGGAACGAGAGATCGTCGTGGCTTGGGATGCAGCTCTGGATCATACACCTATGCATATCGCTACAAGGTGTTCACAACGATTCCAAATGTTCCAAGTAATCTGACGATTTGGAAAATACTGTGGGAAACTAAAACCTCGCCTAAGATCGATTTGTTTTCTTGAACGTTGGTGCATGGGAGGATTCTTATCGAAGACAATTTAGAGAGGAGAGGATTTGAGGGACCTTTTCATTGCCCAATGTGCTCTGAAGACAATGAAATCATCCAGCATTTGTTCTTTGACTGCTCCTATGCTAGAATCGTGTGGGATCGGATGACAAATCCATGGTTTGATGCATTTGAGTTACCAAGAAACATTCAACAATGTTTTATCAACTGGGAGAAGGCATACAGCGGAGATTTGGATTAAAAAAAATGAATTAAAGAATGTTGGTTGAAGATACCAAAACTCATCTGGATTGAACACAACCTCAGAATTTTCCAATACAAGGCTCAACCTGCATGGAAGATAGTAATCAAGGCGCCAGGTCTCATGGGAGATATTCTAAATGTCATGGTGGTCCCTAAAAAAAAATCCAACCTTGCTGATAATGAAGTTAATTTGATGCAAAATTTCAATTTCTCCATCGTTACAAATTTGGCCAAGAAACAATTGGAAAATTGGGAAATAAGATTCGATAAATCTCAATTTGAGAATTGGTTGAAAGAGAGGAAAATATTTAAATTGTTTTTTGACAGAGCTTCAAATGGGAACCTAGCGATGGTGGGATGGGAGGGGTCATCATTTTCCTCGAAGTGAAAATAGAAACAAAATACTATTGGAATATAGGGAATGATTCCAACAATATGGCCGAAGCTTATGGGCTATGGCAAGGACTCAACCAGCTGAAAGACAAAGGAGTTGATGAAGCCATGGTTTTTGGAGATTCTCATTTAATAATCCAAGCGATGAATGGGGCAAGTCATTGTCGAAATTTAAGGTTTCCGAGGATGTTCAAAAGATTTAGCTCCATCTCTAAGACTTTTCGACGGTTATATTTTTTCATATTCTTCGTGAGCTAAATGATATGGCGGATCAAGCCGCTAATAAATCAATGGTATTAGGCAGAAATGAACTATCTGTAAATCTGCATTTATGTTCAGTTTTACCTCCTTAAAAGGCATGGTTTTGTTATGTCTGGAAAGTTTGTCCAAGCAAGATTGAAGTGGAATATGCAGGCACAAGCTGTTCTGGTTTTCATAAACGAGATATTGTATCTCTTTCAGTGGTTCCAACGTTGATTCTATAATTTAAAACATAACTATTTTTGTCAAAAAAAACATCAACCAACATCAATAATATATTATCCATACAGACGTCAATCCATAATACATCAGTCAGAATACATCAACCAGAATACATCAATCATACTACATTAATCAGAATACATAGACCAGAATACAAAAATCAACATACATCGAACAACATACATCAATCAGAATACATCAATCAAAATACAACAATCATAATAGATTGATTAGAATATGTCAAAAAAATACATCAATCATAATATATCAAACATAATACATCAATCATAATTCATTGATCGGAATACATCAAATAGAATACATCAATGAAAATATATCGATCGAAATACATCAATCATAATACAACCAAGTCCAATATTCATCACATCGAATAATTCCTCATTAAACCATGCCATACCATTATTATCATATCCTATATATATATAAACAATTAAACGATGAAATAATCAAACAGTTGCGAGGTTGGGCATGCGTCCTCTTCAGGGGACCACCCTTTCCAAACACCATACCAATTAATTAATATATATTAAAAAATAGATGAGGTTTGCGCTCTCTCCAAGGAGATGCCCTTTCCAAACACTATAATGATTAATTAATATGTATTAAAATAATTTGAATGGGGGTTGTGTTCTCTCCAGCGAGACGTCATTTCCAAACTGACAATCTAAATCCTTAAAACTTTCACAAAATGAGGCAATGTTCTCCAAAGCTCTGCAATATACACACTAATATATGAGCAAACCAATAACTTAGATCATATATATAATGATAATAATAACTAAATTGCATAGTTCTTGAGGATGACATTTCGACCAGTTACATAAGCTAAATAAAACTTCACCAATCCTCCAGAATGTGTTCTCTATATATATTTCATTGAGCATAGTAGATAGTATGCTTATCCACATAATGCCAAAAATTGCATTACCTTATTAACAAGGGAACTCTAAATCAATTCATTTAACAAGGGAATATATATATATATATAACCCCCTAAACAACCCACTAAACAACACCTATTCATGACCCCCAAACCAACCCATTAAACAACACCTATTGATGACCCCTTAGATTAATTCAAATCCTAAAATATATTTACCTTTATAACTAATCAATAAAATTGTCTTCACTTAATAAGCACCAATTTCATATCTCAACTTCACTATTTAACCAACTAAACTTTAAGTTAAATTCAATATTTAACTAAATTATAACATTAATTTAAATCAATGTTTAACTAAATTACAACTTTTAGTTAAATTTAATATGTTACTAGGCTTAAAACTTAAAGTTAAGTTCAGTATAACTAAACCAAGGCTTTAGCCCGCAGGGGTGTAGACTGATTGGCAAGTGCCGTGTAAATGAAGGAATGTTGTAAAGGAGGTCTCATGTTCAAATCTCACCCCGACTAATTCGTGCCCCATGCATGCGGGCTGTGTGGACGCACCTGGGGTTATAGTGGCAGCCGACGGGAATGGACCCCATGTCACACGAGTACCAAAACCGTCCGGTTACCGATTCCCCCAGTACCAAAAAAAAAACTAAACCAAGGCTTTAAGTTAAATTATCTTTTTCTTTTAATTAAATTCATTATTTTTTTTATAACTAAAATGCTTATGTATTTATAAAAAGAATAGGTTGGGGCTTAACCAAAGCAACCGTTATTACAATCCTTCATCTGACATACTGAAGAGTATCAGACCCTTCCTAATGACTACAGAATGGGTTCCCAATGAGCTTCTTCCTCATTTACCTTGAGCATTCCTTGAGACAGAAGACAACCCAGATTTGCCTTGCCATCAGCTTCCTTGTTTGATCCCCGCAAGATATGAAACACAAGAACCGATGAAAATTCATGCAACATTGTCCTCACCCTTTGCAAGGTTTTATTAAGCAATGAATCATTGAACAAAGCATCTAAGTTTAGGGTCTTTATTAGAATTTATGAATCCCTAAAGATTTGGACATCCTTGATCCCTTTCCTAAAAGCAATCTGACAGGATTTCAGTAATCCAAGAATTTCTACATGGTTATTGGTTTTGTGTCCAAGTCCCCAACTAAAACTCCCAACTCTTTTGCCATCCGCGGAGTAAATCATCCCGCCAGCTCCTGCCCTCCCTGGATTGCGTTTGGAGGCACCATCAAAGAAGACTGAGGCTTTCGCTTGAGACTTCCACCAAATTTGAAACTCAACATATGTGTCTCTTAGCCGCCACCTTGGGTTTGTACTCGGTTTTCCAGGGTCCTTTTCCCTATCTCTGAAAATATAAGTGCCCATCCATTTCTTTTCCTCTGGAAGCAACGGATTACCCTTATTAAAAGTTGGAACACCAACCGTTTCAATGAGAAAAGCTTTGATTTTTGCTGCCACTTTAAGCGAATTTTGCTGATTGTTGTTGAAGATTTTGTCATTTCTGGCCAGCCAAATGTTCCAGTAAACGTATGTGGGAATAGCTACCCATATTCCGCTCTAAGCTGACTTGTCTTTGATTGGATAGGGGTATCTCGATTTCCAAGTGGAGAATAGCAAAACCAATGGAATTTTCTCAAGGCCTGGGGAATTGAGGCCCAAACGAGAGTAAGACCATACTTCCTGGGAAAAATACAATCCATAAAAAGATGATTGCTTGTTTCCAAGTCCCTGCAGCACATTATGCATCTATGGGGACTAATTGTTCCTCATTTAGCCAAGTTTTCTCCTGTTAACACCTTTCTATGCATCAAACCCCAGAAGAATAAATTAACCTTCAGCAAGCTGCTTGAATCCCACACTTGCTTCCAAAATTCTATTGGAAGAACTGGCACATATTCAGATTGCAACGAATTGAACCCCTGTGCAACTGTGTAGACACCTTTTTCCCCCAACCCCATCGATCTCTCTCCTTCATGTGGACTGGAGCCAAGTCCTTTAGATCCATAAGGAGCTACGATTTATGTGGTTCTAAATGCTTAGAAAGCCATGGGATTTCCCAGCCATGCCACTTCCCATCATCTTCACAGACAACGATATCAGCCAACATTAAGAATCCCTGCATTTTGAGCCAGTCGTGAATGCCTCTAATCCCCTCCACGCTGTCTAGAGGAGGCTATCCCATGATCCTATCCTGCTAGAGTTGTGTTGATGTATTTGTAACTTCGAAATGTATTCACTTGTATATCTTACAGTGCACCCCGATGTTCCTATCGGGAGAATCATTGGTATTTCAATGTACCCCGATGTTCCTATCAAGAAATCCCTTAATATAATAAAGTCATGTAAAATCAATGAGGTTAACCCTCCGTTGTAAATCGGGGAAATAGTCCCCACAATTGAGTTGAGGTTAACCCTCCTTGTTAATCAGGGGGAAAAGTCCCCATAGTTGAGGGGAACTGGGGTTATTAGACTCTCCTAGAGATGTTGGCCCTAGTAAGTAATTGTCAAGTTGAAAACTAGTATAAATAGAGAGTGAGACTCTCTATTTGATATATTCACTCAATCAACTGGGGTGCATGAGTGAGAGAGGAGGTGCTCACACAAGTGAGAGAGAGAAGAGCTGTTGGAGATCATCTTTTCTGTCTTTGGGTTTTACTGTTGCCATTGGTGCTCATTCTATCTCTGAGGAAGTTGCAGGGTTTTCTTCTTTATGGTTTCCTCGAGGAAAATTCTTTGTGTCTCTCATCTCTTGTGATTATTGTTGTGCATGTTATTCTCTCATATAAAATCCTAAGATCATATTGCTTAAATGATAAAAATCTAACATGGTATCAAAGTTAACCTAAGAAGAAGACACTGTGCAGCTGCAGAAGCTAGGGCTTCTTAATTTTTGGGTCTCTCTCCACAATCCATCAGCAAACGGAGGCTAGGTTGACTCTCCATTCAAGGGTGCATCATTCTACTGAAGCAGAATTTGATTCCAGGCATTTTTCGTTTTTGGTGCGGGAAAATTAGGGATTTTTACAGAAGAGGAATTTTTGAGTGATCCTGGCATAGAATTTCTCTCCTCATCAAAATGAAAGTTTAGAGACCAACGTTAAAGTTTTTAGTTGAGTAAAACTCTGGGAAAGTCAAACCCTAGTTTGACCACTCGCCTGAAAAACCCTAAAATACTAAAACTCGTAGTTTTGGTACATTCGCTATAGCTCAGGATTTAAGAATTATCAGGGGTTGAAATTTTCACAGGCCAAAGATAAAATCCTGATGTACCATGTGTAAAAATTTCAGCCTCAGAATTTGCTATATTTTGGAAGATATGTCCAAATCAGGGTTCTAGTCTCTTCCAGGATTCATCCCTAAACAGGACACCTAGGGAGAATTGCTATATCTCGAGATACGAAGGTCCAACTTAAATTTCGTAAGATGTTCCAGATAGGGCACAGACTATACTTTATGTGGTAAAAGTTTTAGTCCTCGAAGGCGAAACAATGACATGTGGTAGTCCATACAAATTCGTTGTGCTGAACAATCCTAAAAGAAGTCACCTTGGGAAAACTTTCATAAGTCCCAATTGGTGAAACCAATTCTGCTCAAACCTATGGTGTTCCAAAGAAGACAAATAAGGATAACTTATTATGAAATTTTAGACACAGAGGAGCATTTCTTTCAGAGATATCGCAGAAACAATCTCAGACATTTCTGCTGAGGAATTTGGAAAACTAGGGCTTCATGTTCCGAGAGCTTTCCTTCACTGTTTTCAAAAAAAGGAGTACATTGGATATCTTGCCTTGAAGAGGCCCATATTTCTATCCAATTAGAAGTTTGAAATTCTAAGTTTTCAAAATTAGGGTTTCTCTGACAAACCCTGGATCAGCCAGATCCGAAACCAGGATAGACACCTCAAATCGGTAAGATCTAATCTTTTGCTATTTACATTTGAGGTTCTCATTTCAGAATGACCTATCACACCAACTTGATGACAAGCTTGGTGAAGCTGAAAACTTTCGAGCATGGAATTATAAGTTTTCACTGGTTCTTAAAGAAAATGAATTGGACAACTACATAAGTGGAGAGGTTCCAGTTCCAGAGGGAGATGAGGTTAAAGCCTTACACAAGAAGAACTTGGTCAAGGCCAAGAAGATCATTGCCGATTCAATCAAGGATCACCTTATACCACAAGTGTCTTCCCTAAAGAGACCTAAAGAGATGTTTGATTCCTTAACCAAGATATGTGAAGGGAAGAACATAAATCGGAAGATGACTTTGAGAAACCAGTTGAAGAATCTAAAGATCCATAATGCAGAGACCATACAATCAAACTTTACAAGGGTCTCTCAAATCAAAGAACAACTTGAAGCAGTGGATGAAGAAGTAGAGAATACATAAATTGCAATAACCACCTTGAATGGCCTCCCAGGATCATGGGATTCATTCATTCAAGGAATGTGTTCCAGAAGGAAGTGAATACTTTCAGCAGACTCTGGGAAGAGTGCACACAAGAAGAAGCTCGACTCATAATAAGAGAAAGAGAAGATGGGAGCAACTGAAGATCAAGCTCTCACAATACAAAGAATATCCCTCAAGCGATGAGGAATATAGAGGACTTAATTCTTGAATAAGGAGTCTACCCACGAAACGAAGAAAGATAAGTATTCAATTGTTTTTTCATGATATTATTTTGTTATGCATTTGTCTATATTCAGTTAATGTGTTATGCATGATATAATGTCTGCATTAATGACAGTTTACTATTAATATGCATGTGATGGGTAAGTAGCTCATGGTGCTATACAACTCTCCATTGCTACTTATCTAGAATGAAACCTCTTTGCTGACATATTGGATTAGTGCACAATCTCAATGATGTCGTGGTAGAGATGGAAGACATATAGAAAGTTTCCATGAGATACAGATGAATGTTGTATTGGCTAAAATAGTTGCTTGATTATATCTTTATGCATAAGAATTTTCCATTATGAATATGCCTTATGAAATGTTTATAACCATACAACTAGTGCATTTGACTTGTAGGAAAGATCGCATACAATCGCCTACAAGAAAAGAAGGATGAGACTTGTTTCGAAGAATAAGTGATGACAGTTCGAGAAATAATACAAGATGAAGAATAATATGATGATACTTTTAAAGAAAGAAAGAGGCCTCAGAGACACTCTAGTTATGTGACACTATTGAGCGACATCATTGATGCAGAGTCTTCCAACTATGAAGAAGTAGCCAAGAAGAAAGGGAAGGAGAATACCAATTCAAGAAGAATGATGTCTATGATGCAGTATGGAGACCTGAAGGGAAAGTCCACAATGTCTTCCATATGGATCTACATGATCCAGCATGCAGTAGATGGCAATATCGTGGGATACAAGGCACGATTCATAGCATGAGGCTTCTCACGAAAAGAAGGCATAGACTACGAAGAGACATTTGTAGCCACTAGAAGTTAAGATACATGACAAGAAGAATCATGTGTGCAAATTAAAGAAGGCCTTGTACGAGCTCAGAAGACACCCATGGGATGACACATACATTAGGAGCTTGAAGATCACCTAGAGTGATGAATATCTTAACCTTTGCTACAAGGTTGAAGATGAAAGCCTATAGAGGATGACAAGCTCACAGATGGGTGCGAGAAGAACGTTTTCAAGATAGAGGATGTTGGTATCCAGTGACCCTAGATGGATACATAGAATATTAGTAGCAGAGGAAGCTACTTATCACTCCAGTACAAAATGTTTCAATGCATAGAGTACGAAAGACAGAGGGAGTATGATGCTCCGCTTCAGAGGGAGTGACTGCAGAAGATTCTTAGGTTCGACTTGGTACAACAGGATGGACAAATTACTGATGACTCTAGGATTTACTGAGAGTAAAGCAGATTCCAACCTTTACTTAAAGGTTGAAGGTGGAATACCAATGATGCTCTTGTTATATGTTGATGACTTGATCCTAACAGAAAAGAGGAAATCATTAAAGTTGCAAGAAGGTGACTTGCTGTCGAGTTCGAGATGAAGGACTTGGATATGATGCACTACTTTCTAGGCATGGAGGTGTGGCAGAATGTGGATGGAATCTCCCTGGGACAAGGGAAATATGTAGTAGAGATTCGGAAGTGATTTAGGATGATGGACTGCAAGGCCATGGCCACACCTATGGCATCAAACCTGAAGCTATTGAGTGATGCTTCATCAGAGACGGTTAATGCCACGATGTATCGTCAAATGATTGGATCATTGATGTACCTGACGAATACGAGACCAGATATTTTCTTTGGTGTGAACACATTGAGCCAGTTCCTGACGGATTCAAGACATGTTCACCTGATGGTTGCAAAGCATGCAATGAGGTACCTGAAGGGTACAGTTGATTATGGGCTCAAGTTTGAGGCGAATCAGAAGACTAACCTGGAGGGTTATGTTGATTCGGATTGGAAAGATAGTTCTATTGATAGGAAGAGCACTCCGGGGTGTTGCTTCAGTATGAGATTAGGTGTGATCTCTTGGTTTAGTAGGAAGCAGTCCTGCATGGCGCTGAGAACAACCAAGGAAAAATATGTTGCCACTTGCTCGGCTATTTGGGAGGTAGTATGTTTCTTTTGAAAACTACTTTTTGATTTGATTGATCTGACTTGCATTTTCATATGATGCAAAGAGGAGTAGTGAAGCTACAGCATGTGATCCAGATCGAGATCTCTTGAAAGAGGGATTTCTAGCATAGCCGGTGAGACAAGTTGTATGAGCATAAAATTCGGGCGAAGCTTGTAGGTGGCTCAGATGTAAACGGTCCTGTAGGTTGTCCTTGGATGTAATCGATGCTAGCGAAGATCGCAGGTTATCCTTGGACGTAATCAGTTCTGATGTGATTCTATGCTAGAAATGGCCAGAGTGAAGTTTGAGTACTTTAGGGAGAATCTTGGTGTTCTCCAGATCGAGGTTCCTTCCGAGGGGAAGTGATGAGTCTGTAATCCTTTCTAACATTGTGACAGGCTGGGCCTTCCATGGTCAGATGTAAGTGTAGAGCATTTTTGACATGGTGGCAGGTCGGGCCTCCCATGGTCAGATATAAGTGCAGATCCTTTCTGACATGGTGGTAGGCTGGGCCTCCCATGGTCAGATATAACTGCTGAGCCTTTCTGACATGGTGGCAGGCTGGGCCTCCCATGGTCAGATGTAAGTGTAGAGCCTTTCTGACATGGTGACAAGTTGGGCCTCCCATGGTCAAATATAAGTGCTGAGCCTTTTTGACATGGTGGTAGGATAGGCCTCCCATGGTCATATGTGAGTGTTGGGCCTTTCTGACATGGTGGCAAGCTGGGCCTCCCATGGTTAGATATAAGTGCTGGACAAGCCTTTCTGACATGGTGGCAGGATGGGCCTCCCATGGTCAGATGTGAGTGTTGGCCCTTTTTGACATGGTGGTAGGATGGGTCTCCCATGGTCAGATATAAGTGTTGGATGAGCCTTTTTGACATAGTGGCAAGCTGGGCATCCCATGGTAAGATGTGGGTGTTGGGCCTTTCTGACTGGGTCAGATGTGAGTGTTGGGCATGCCATTCTAACATGGATACTGGATGTGTTCCTACCATGGTCAAATGTAAGTTCTAGGTGGGCCTTTTCGACATGGTGGCAGGCTGGGCCTCCCATGGTCGGATATAAACACTGAAGAAGATGAAGACCTACATGGAGGCTATGCCTACAACCAGCATGAAAAAGGGTTGGATCTGTAAAACTTCCTATGATGAGTAGAATCAAGAGATAACACCATTTGATCGAGATAGCAGAAGCAGTGTTGATGATGATCTAGTGATGATCCAGAGAAGAAGACTTGTGCTGATGAATTGTGTCAAGAGAATACCTTCCTAGTTAAGAGGGAGTGTTAATGTATTTGTAACTTTGGAATGTATTCACTTGTATATCTTATATTGTACCCCGATGTTCCTATCGGGAGAATCATTTGTATTTCATTGTACCCCGATGTTCCTATTGGGAGAGTCATTAATATAATAAAGTCATGTAAAGTCAATGAGGTTAACCCTCCGTTGTAAGTCAGGGCAATAGTCCCCACAATTGAGTTGAGGTAAACCCTCCTTGTTGATCAGGGGGGGAAAGTGCCCACGGTTGAGGGGCACTAGGGTTATTAGACTCTCCTAGAGATGTCGACCCTGGTAAGTAATTGTCAAGTCAGAAACTAGTATAAATAGAGAGTGAGATTCTCTATTTGATATATTCAGTCACTCAACTAGGGTGCATGAGTGAGAGAGGAAGTGCTCACACAAGTGAGAGAGAGAACGGCTGTTGCAGATCGTCTTTTTTTTCTTTAGGTTTTATAGATGCGATTGGTGCTCATTCTATCTCTAAGGAAGTTGCGGGGTTTTCTCCTTTATGGTTTCCCAAAGGAAAATTCTTGGTGTCTCTTGTCTCTTGTGATTATTGATGTGCATGTTATTCTCTCAAATAAGATCCTATGATCATATTGCTTAAATGATAAAAATCTAACAAGTTGTGTGTCCTTCCCATTCCCAGGTATTCTATACAATTCCTTTTGAAAAAAGGCAATCCCTCTTCTGCACAGGTTCCACGTGACAGTTTCTTTGAGCGGTTTGGTTGCCTGGAGGTTACGCAATGATTCTCCTTTGAGATATTTCATCTTTAGTATTCTGCTAATGGGATGTTTGTTGTTTGAATAGAGATTCAACAGGATTTTGCCTCCAAGAGCCAAATTCGCCTGCCCAGGGTCTCGAATTTGGATGCCTCCTTCAACCATCGGGCGTTTAACAATATCACACTTAACTAAATGGAATTTCTTATGGTTCCCTTTTCCTCCTTGCCATAAAAATTCTTAGATAAGCTTGGTGATCTTATCAGTTATCATTTTCGAAGCTAGAAGGAAGGATGCTTGGAAAATTGGCAACGCTGAGAGCACATCTTTCACCAGTGTGAGCTTGCCTGCCTTAGTGAGCTATTGACCACCCCAACCTCTAATTTTTTATTTCAGTTTACTCAAGACTTCCTCCCACAATGCGGCTCTGTTTGATCCAAGGGTTAAAGGAAGACCAAGGTATTTAATTTTCTCCCAGCTTGCAAAGCTAGTAAAGCCAAGGTAATTTGCAATTCGCTAGATATCATTTTTCTCTGTATACCAGCCATATACAATGCTTTTCCTTTTGTTGATAAGAGCTCCGGAGATGCTGCAAAAATCTTGTAGAATTCCACTTAATGTCTTAGCTATCCTAATGGAGGCTCCCCCCAATAGTAGTGAATCATCAGCGAATAGTGCATCATTGATAGGCTCAATGTCGTTGGTTATTATTATACTTGGAATAGTCCCTAACATGTTTTCTACAACAAGCTTTCTGCTCAATGAATCAACCATCAAAATGTAACAAAAGGGAGAGAGAGGGAAGCCTTGCCTTATTCCCCTCGAGGCTTGGAAGTAACTAGTTGGTATGCCATTTACCAGGGGGGGAATCCATGGTTTTTCTATGCATGCTTTGATCAGGTTGACAAATTTAAAGCTGAATCCAAATGAAAGAATTACTTTGACCAGGAAAGAGTGACTTACCCAATCAAATGCATTTTCCATGTCGAGCTTTATTATCATTCCTTGCTCCTTCCTGTGTAGCTAGAGAGGATGGATTCTTGAACCTAAATCACGTTATCGATGATGTGTCTCCCTTTGACGAATCCTCCCTGACTGGAAGAGATGAGTTTCCCAAGCAGAGGTTTAATTATGTTTGGTGGCAGTTTAGACAGAATTTTATAAGATGAGTTACAAAGGGAAATTGGTCGGAATCTATCAAAGGAACTAGGGTTCACTTCCTTGGCTATCAAAGCAAGTAAGGTGGATTTTGTGTTGCCACTCACCTTGGCTCTCTGCTGAAAATATTTTACCATTCTCATGAAGTCAGTCTTAATTATTCCCCAACACTGCCTGTAGAAATGAATTGAAAATCCATCTGGCCCAGGGGCCTTGTTTGGTTCCATGGACCATACTATGCTGCAGATTTCATCTTTAATAATAGGCTTACGAGGGTTGAGTTATCATCGTTGTTGACCAATAGAGGGATATGAGAGAGAGAGTTAGTGGTGTCATCCTCTCTTCCATCTTTATTGTCTTTGAAAAGGTTATGGAAATGAGTTTCAATTGCTATCTTAATTTGATCATGGACTTTGTGGAGAGTCCCATCTGCGGAGGTGATTTTAGAGATATGGTTCTTAGATAATCCTGCTCTGCATTGTCTATGAAAATAGGAAGAGTTTCAATCTCTTTCTTTTAGCCACAAAATATGGGATTCCAGCCTCAAGAATTCTTCTTCATGCCAAAAAGAGAGGAAGACCTTAGCTTGGGAAGATTGCTCTCTTTCAAGATCTGTTGTAGTGATGTCCTTGCTTTCAAGTTCGATTTGAATATTTTCCAATGTCTGGAAAGTCTCCTTTCTGTGACTAATTGGAGTGTTGGTGGGATTTCTAACCCATTCCTTCAGAGCTACCTTCGTGGATTTTAATTTATGTTCCCACACAAAGGAGGGGGACCTAGTCACAAATGTAGACCAAGTAGAGATGACCTTTTCCTTAAACCTTTCCTTTTCGATCCAAAGAGCACTGAATCTAAAGGGGATGGGGCCCAGGTTTTCTTCTTCTTCCAACTTAAGCGACATGGGTTTGTGATCTGAAGTGAGTTTTGGGAGGTTTTTGGAAGTGATGAACCTCTTTTCCAACAACGAGCTCTAAACCAAGAAGTGGTCCAAACGGGAAGCTGTGTGCTCCACCCCAACTATGTTATTTGTCCAAGTGAAAAGCCCTCTTTTTGGCTTTGTGTCTAGAATATCCCACTACTACATGATGTCCTCTACCAGGGGCAGAATTTGATCCTTACTATTGTTTCCCCCCCTCTTTTCCTTTGGTTCAAAGATCAGATTTACATCTCTCGCTATTATTATATTCTTGGGAGTGTAGATCTCAATAAAGTCTGCCAGTGTTAGCCAACAATCTTTCTTTTCTAGATGAAGAACCAGAACATACAGGTTAAAGAGAGAAAGAGTGAGCTTACTTGATTTATGACGAAGTTTTGTGTAGATCCAATGCTGAGTTTCAAAAGAGCTTTCCAGAGCAAACTCCTCATCTGACTAGAGAGTTTCCAGGCCCCCAGAGGAGCCTCTGGCGCTTACGGCCTTTCTAACGTTTTTCTTCCACTTTGAGCTACTAATCTGTAGAAGGGTTTCCCCTTCAATCTTGGCCTCTTGGAGCATGAGAATATTGGGGGTTTCAATTTTCAGAAGGTCTTTTACTGCTTCGGCTTTCGATGGGTTCCCCAGTCCTCTACAATTCCAAGAGACCAGCTGCATTACTTACTGAGGTTTGGGTGGGATGAACCTCCCTTGGGAGGTCTTGTTCTGGTGTTTCTTCCCATGGTCATTTCAATTGTAGCTTGGCTTCCCTGCATTTTTTGTCTCTCAGCTTCTTCCTCATGAGCTTCCCTTCAGGATCTCCTCCCAGCTTTTTTTGAAGGCTTCTCAAAAGACTCATCTTTCGATGACCCTGAGGATTCCAAGGGTTTCTTCCTGGCTACCTTCGCGTATGAGGGTGAGAAGAATATCCCTACTAGAGATCAAGGGTGGTTTTCTTCTAGCATTTTCTTCTCGACTCCTAGAGGAGGGGGCTGCCGTTCTATCTCCTCCATGACTGTTTCTATGACCTCTTCCGCTACCCTGAGTGATTCGAAGGGGTTTTCCTCTACTTCTACTCTTGGTTGTTCTTTGTTTCCATTCTCTTGATCCTGCATTTACTCGAGTCCATTAGCTCCCATAACTATTTCTTTTCCTTTTTTCCTACTATTTGTCTTTGTTGAGGTTGTTTTCTATGCCTGGATCCATTGTTCTTTGGGGTTCTCGGCCTCTTCCTCGACCTTTTTTTTGCAATATCTCGCAAAGTGATTGTGAGTGTGACAATACCTGCATTTGAAGGGAAGTTGTTCATAATCCAGCTCTTAGATATGTGACCAGTCTGAGACCATTATATTGATTGCTTTTGGTAGCCCTATTTCCAGATCAACCTTGACACATATTATTGCGCAGGAGTACTGATCCTTTCTCTTCGCCCGATCTATGTATTTCCCTAGAGTGTTGCCTATGGCATTCAGAGTTTCGGATTCCAATACTGCAAGGGTAAGTGTGGAAGACGCACCCACATCGGGACTGTCAATGACACATCTTGCCTAGGGTCAAATTCTGGAGTCCATTTGTTCAAATATAGTCCCTGGGGGGGCCATGAATTAAGGTTCGTTCCTAAATATGAGACTTCTATCTTCTCCTTCTTTGAACACAAATACGAAGAATCCCTTGCCCACAAAGTAGCTTCTGATGCCTTCTTTTACTAACGATCTCTAGTTCCTCTGCACCCATGCGTCAACTGTCTTTAGGGAGGGCCACAGACCTGTGAACTAGCCAATAAGACCCCGGTCTACTAGATTCAAAGCCGATTTACATGTTTCTTCAGTTGGGAGGGAAACCGTAGGGATACAATCTGGTTTTTTGAAAAATTTATGTTGAGACTCATTCAATTTCCTCTTACCGTAGCTAGCTAACAGCTTTTTGAAAGTCGCCAGGTTAGGAGGGTGAGAGGAAGAAGCCTTTGGGCCCCCTTCTGGGCCCATGGATCCAAGATCACAAGCAGCAGAAGGCTACTGCTAGTGCAGGCATACAGGTCAGCTCGTGCAGCCGCGAGTGAGAGATCCCAGGCATGTAAAAAAAATCAAACACAATATATTTTGAGCAAGCCTAAACAAAATATTGAGATCATGTAAAAAAATAGAGTAAAACACAAAATATTGTCCTAAATTCATTATTTATTTAAACTAAAACTTTTTGGGTTAATTATTATAAAACTTGACCTTTAACTCCTCTTGACCTAATTGGTGATTTCTTAGAGCTTTGTTATGTCAACTTAACAAAAATGAGTCTACACACATCCATTATTAAAACTTGCTTTCATTTCAATAGATTTAAAACTACATACCAATAAAAATATGTCCCCTTTAGCCTTATTTACATGGTTGTCATAATTTAAACAAATAATTCAATGGATATAATAATCACAATATATATAATGCATGTGTTCACATGTGTATTCATCTCATTGGGTACATATTTGATATTTAAAAAATACTTCATTTTAATATCATGAATGGCCTAGTTAACAGCTCATAAGACTTTAGATATTGGAGTTAATAATAAGTACTCGAGGTTGTGAGGTGTTAACCCTAAAAATACTTTTAGTACCTCAAAACCCTCTTTTAAAACATATATAACATATTTTTTAATGCATAATATAGAGTCATAGTCTCATTGAAGGTCAAATAATCATAGAGTTGTAACCTAGAGCTCGAGTACCACTTGTAACATACCTAACCTTAGAACACAACACAAAGGTCGAGTATTCAATGTTCCTGACAAGGAGAAGGATGAATATAGTATAAGCACAATAGAATAATACTCATTAAGGTAAGGTTAATATGCCCAACAAATTAATATTTTTTTAAACATTCAACCATTAAGGAAAATTGCCCTTCCAATGCAACATAATTCCACATTCTACATGAAATGCACTGTAATGGCACAATAATATATTCAGACCAAACCTCTTCACATGTTGAATAATTGTCATTACACCTATTGGAAGCCACTAGTAGACATCTAATCTATTAAATAAAATAGGCTTACATCCTTCCACGGAACTCCATTTACGACAATAAACATTCAACATTTCAACATTCTAAGCAGGCAGAGTTGAAAAACCTAAACATAGCAAGTCTTATAGCAATAAATCAAAATGTCCAATTCCCTCTCGAATATGATCCAATACAACCATACATGACCATATGGTTTTATCTAAATATCAGGTCATCCCACGAACATAATTCCACAAAAGACTAACTTTTAACATTGCAGTAAAATAAAAATTACTATATTTCCTTCAAGTAGATTTTTACATTAATGCATATCAATTTCAATACATGAAATTATCGGTCTATAAACCCATGTGGGACCTAATATGGTACATCCATATACATCCATATGGACTGTCCAAATATTAGACCCATAAATGTTCATAATCCATAAGCAAATAACCTCCTAAACATCCATTGAATCAACACTCTACTCTACCTCAAATAACATATTTTTAACACTGGTTTAGATCATATTTTTCTCATTAAAATACAACCATAAATTCCATGGATGATATGATCTGGAACCACCATACACAACCATATGGTTGTCCTAAAATAAGGCCTCCTAATAATCATAAATTCTCTAAACAAGCTAGCTACTAACCACTAGCCTAACACATCAACATACCTCTTCCATGAGGGGTAAATTTATCAACAATGGGTTATCCATTCGCCATGAGCATATATGCAATATAAAAACATATAATGGCATAGATTTATCAACCTCCATGGGAACATGTGCAACAACATACATAAAGAGTATACATAACATAAAATACTTAGCTTTTATAGGGCGCAACTAACATCAACCGAACAACTTTCCTCCCATCCTTTGATAATGTCAGTCCAATATACTTATGCAAGTCACCCTCAAGTTGATATCTTGGAATTCAAATGGTTAGGGACTCTGCTAACTCAATCGCTAAGGATAAATCTTAGGCCCACAACACGAGCATAACAAACACATGAATTTATTCAATGGGGTTTTCCCCCTCTCCACCCACTTACTCCTCCATCCCACTACTAGGTGAAATGGCATTCCCTTCACCTTCTAGGTCCCTCAAGACATCTCCAAAATGGAAATCCCTTCACCTTCTAGGTCCTTCAAGACATCGCCAAGCACCATTAGGATTTATGTGCAGTCCTAGGACAATGACAAGTGGTAGACACCATGGAATTATAATGTACTCAAGAAAATATCAGTTTCAGAATACACAACTTAATCGCTCACCACCTTCCTACTCCTCCATCCCACTACTAGGTGAAATGGTAATGCATTCACCTCCTAGGTCCCTTAGGATGTCGTCATTCACCATTAATATTTACATGCAGGATCAGGATATAGACAAGTCGTGGACACAGAGGAACTATACCAGAGTTAATCACGCTTACTCCAAACACGACCAATATCCTTGTGCTCCAAGCACATAGTTTACACACATAGCAAAGTATACATGGGCTCTGAATCTCACAAGCTTACCCAGCTCTCAGTAATCATGACATGAACAAATTTCCCTTCCTCAATGAATGAAGGAATGAATTAAATATAATATAAGTAATTCGAATCCCTCTCCTTAGGTATTCAAATTGAAGGGAGAGTAGACTCTCCATTGTATCACTAAACTCTCCTTACAAGATCGCCATTCCTTGCAAGACAATTGGTGTAAAAATGTGTGCACAGTATCATTCCAAACTCTCCTTTGGCATTCACATTCTTGTCAGGGCCACTCTTTGCACTTACCAAAAACTCAACCCTGAGAGAATGAATGGCCTACTGATCAATTTGAATCCCTTTAGGGTAATTTGAATTGCCTCGAAGAGATTGACTAGAGACCATTGAGAAACAACTCTCAATCACGGAGTGCTCCTAGAGACCATTGAATGAGCCATTCAAGTTCTCAACATGGTAACTTGACTCCACTAAGACTGACTCCAAACCACTGACAAACACACTCCCAGTCACTGGCTAACTAGAATTTATCAAAACTTACTCAAACACAATCATAATTGACTCGAACTACCCATAAATTACTCCCCTTGCATGAAGGTAACTCAAATTCTTCCTACCGACTCAAATTTTCCCAAATTCACTTCCATGCACTCAATATAATGGAAACTAACCCAAACATGCTCAAATTAACTAAGAATGACTCAAATTCATCTCATTAATTGGATACTATTATCTTTAGACACCATTTAAATAAGGACAACTCCTAATTAGCCATATTGATTCTAACTGACTGACAACTACCCTAGTTCATTGGAGTACTAGGGTGCATGGTTCATGTTGCATGGATGCATGAGTTCATGTGTGTGGTTGCATGAGTGGATGTGCATGGTTTCATGGGTGCATGGTATGTGTTTGCATGGGTGCATGCAAAACATTAATTAGACAAACTATGACCACCATGGTCCAATAACATCTAAATTATGAAGTCTAGAGTACCTTTAGGATGAGCCACAACTCTTAACCCCAACCCCTTCACATGTGGAACCCAAGACACCCAGCAACATTGTTGTCCATGTCGAGCCATTATTTAGTTATAGATAATAATAATATCCATAGTTCAAGCACCTAGAGCCACTAACAATCAAATAACCACATTACACATGCTCAGAGCTTACCATCGAGGCTTCACATACTTGCTTACAACCTTCATCTTCATGTCCTTCCAAGGATACTTTGATCAATTTGGTTTATACTCTATAACAACTCATTGAATTCATTTCATTCTATTTGGTTTCTTAATCAATTTAGGAAGGATCCAGTCTATGGAAACACATGCATCATGGACCCTAGCAAAGTAAATCTCTTTATCGAATAATGTGGAAGAAACCCTTCCATTCTTTATGACCAACTCTAAAGTTATTCAAGGATTATCTTGAAAAGCTCAGATCCAATTACTAGATTCTGCTTATGGGAAGGGTGATTCTACAAAAAAATCACAATAAAATGATAGTTTTGTCAATGAAGATAGGATTTCCTTATATCCTACTCTCTTACTACCATATATAACAATCCATCCATCTATATTCACTTGCTTCCAATGTTAATCCTTCATAATTTGGTGTAGCATAATTTATTTTCCTTTCCTCACATGCGCCATGGTAACTTTTTTAATCTGTTGTAGTTATTAGTATTTGATAATATATTGTAGCATAACAATTTCTTGATTCCCTATTACATGAATATTGTTTATTACGCTATCTTCATGTATTTCTTGCCAACTTTCCTCGTAATGAGGGTGTCAATGTAGTTAAACCTTTAATGTTTTTTCTTCCAATTACCCAACATTATAATCAATCCTTTGTTTTTGTATAGTGAAAAGCTCTATGCTTTGTGTTTGGCCTTCAAATATTTGTTCAAGAGAGAATGTGCTCTAATATTTTTGTTGTTTTTCTAAGTTGGATTTTATCTTCTTTAATTGGATCTCAACATCCTCAAAGTCATTTTATGATTTTCTTGTACCTTCTCTTCATTTTCATTTTGAAGATGAATGTAATATTATTCATCAACTTCCTTCATCCTTCTTCAATTATGAATTACATTTTTTTATTTGGTATCTTCCATATTTAAGGCTTCTTCAACTTTCTTGCAAAGCTCCTCATGTCTTTCAATAGTTTCTCCATCTATAATCTTCAAATTTTACTTATTGATAATGCTTATTTTATTATTTTATTATCCTAACCTTGCTAAGAAGAGTTTGATTGTGGTTACATAATCTAGAAATTTCTTTGTCCTTTCTCACCAGTTCGTCATCCTTCCTTCTTTTTCTTTTTGTAGTTTAGATAATTCCAATTCTCGTATCTGAAACTTCTTTTTATCCGTTCAATTCAACACTAATTTTATGGTTATCCCATTGTTATGTAAGTTATCCATCTCTTTGAGAATGTATTTTGAAACTCTTTCCAACTAATGACTAATTGGGTGTTTTCATTAGGACTTTCCCAATAGTCCAACACATCACTATAGAAATGGGAACCTTTACACTACACCTTTTTCCATTCATCCCTTGTAATATACAACCAATATTTAGATTCAATTTCATATTTGTCTCTATAAAAAAAAATTGCTCCCATTAGTTCCTTCTAGGAGAACTCGGGGTCCTATCAAAACCCTTAACTTCAAATTCACAAACTTCAAAATTAACTATCTCATGGTCCTATCAGAACCCTTAACTTTAAATCCACAAACTTCAAAAATAGATATCTTCAGTTCCTATCAAAATCCTTAACTTTAAATACACAAACTTCAAAATTAACTATCCCAAATTGTCCAATTTTGACCAATAGATTATTCTCTATTTCCACTTTCTAATAGCTTTTGAATCACCTTAAGTAAACATTTCAATCAAAAGTATTCCAATTTAATGCTACCATGCATTTTAAAACCCTTATTCAAGTACTGCTCTATAGCCTGATGTAGTAACTAAGGTATATCCTAAATTTATCCACAAATAAATTTGAATTTGGACCTATATTAATTCATTATATGTATATTGTACAATGCCAAGGTCTCACCCAATATAGATTTTCAAAAAATTAATTATGGCCACTTGCCAAAAACTTGTTGATTTCCACCCTTCTTTCGAGAGTGTGTTTGTACAAAATATAACTCTATCAATTTGGCACTAAAAACTATGACTTCCAACTTGTAACAATGTATTGTCTCCTCTTTCTAGTGACATCAACCTCACTTCAATTGGACCTTGCAATCTCAAGATATACCCTTTTCAGTGAACCTTATTATTATAATCCAATTTTTATGACTAAAGAAAAGCATTGTCTTGTATCCATTCCTAGTCCTAGAGTCTTAGGTTCTAACCAAGGTTTGTATGCTCCAATACCAAATGTTATGAACCCAATACTTAGAATAACATGATAAATCATCCTAAACACATGTACACCAAATATGAGAGTAAAGCACAACTTACAAAATCATCACATAAATGACTTGCACATCAACTACTTACATATTAGAACAACTCTATAATAACCCTATTACATCCACGTTTTCAAATCATATTCAATGTATATGATAATGACTATATTGGCCTCTATATATACCATATTCTCATCCATTAAATATATGCACCTCAATATTCATATGACCCTTGTACATGTACATTTAACCCCTTATATACCTCCATTAAGGTCGTCACAATATTCCACTAGACAATTTGTCATATCATAGCTTAAATTCTAATGCAAATACTATAAGGTTATACTATGTGTTTAGTCCCTGTTGTAGGCAGAAACTATATGTTTCACCTCACCTATTAGTTTGGCAAGAAACCAAATGTATTTTTAAAGTTTGAGAAAAATAATATTAATATGTTTTTATTTATTCAATTTATTTGCATATGTGTTGAATTATGATTGGCCTATAGGCCTTGAAAAGACTATTGTTATCATTAGATTAATTTTAGATACATAATGTGTGTGTGTGTGTGTGTGTGAGAGAGAGAGAGAGAGAGAGAGAGAGAGAGAGAGAGAGAGAGAGATTAATTTTAGATACGTAATGTGTGAGAGAGAGAGAGAGAGAGAGATAAATCTAAGGGGTCCACCCCCTGTTCGCTCTGATTACATAGCTATCCCTATGGGGACATCAAGTGAGGCCCATATATAGTGTTGTATAGCCACTATGGATTTGACCCGAGAACTTTTGCTCACAACTTACAACACACAACCACTTGAGCTAACCCACCAGGCTTATATATATTCCAAAAATGTATACAAATTTTTTTTTAAACAGACTTTTGTTATTCATAAAGAATCAAAAAGTGCATAGCAGAAAACAATCAACTTCCTATAAGCTTACTAGCCAATATCAAAAATCTGTTTAGCACAAAAAAGAAACTATCCACGACTGAAAAGATAAAACAACCAATCGAGGCATAACAAAACACACAGCTTCTCATAATCTTACCGAGGACAATTACAACCAAAAATGAAATCTTAGTCAACTTGAAGAAAACAATCACTGAAAACATGACCAAATTTTTTTCCAGGAACCACTAAATTCAAGTTGATCTTCAATATATTTCTTCGAGAATAAAATACCTTCCTCATACAATAAAGCCTCCTTCGAAAGTTGGTCTGCAACCACACTTTTTTCCCGATAAATATGATTGATGTCAAATCTGAAGAAATTTGCAAGAAGACATTTAGTTCTTTTGCACCAATAAGTTAGATGGATAACCTGCAAATTACCAATATCTCTTGCCCATTTTATAATGACTCAAGTGTCACAAAAAAAATGATACTATCTATACCAAACATTAAAGCCACCTTGTAAAGACACTGTAAGGCTAGTATCTCGGCCTTAGTGTTTGAACCTCAACCACAATTCAATTTCATCTTGAAAGTATGTGTCTCATTCAATAAAAGATGCACACCCACCGCACAGAGTCTGTCTTGAGCATCTCCATCAAAGTAACCAATAGCCTCCTAAGATGAAGGGATATCTAAAATCAATCTCCCTTTAGGCCTGTTTTTGTCACAAGACTGAGAGTCCTTGTACAAACTAAGGATTTTAACATAAATGTCATAGAAGATAAGACTTTTATCACCAAATAAAAGAGAATTTATTGTATTCTAGATGCCCCAAGAAATAAAAATAGGTAGGGTTTTATGATTTGAAACATTGTTAAACCAAAAATGAAAATTGTGTTCAAGCAAAAGGTTGCACCATTGTTGATAAATATTCAGCATATTGCATATATTCTTCCAAATTTGGATTGCAAAAATGACACACAACAAAAATATGATCCACAGACTCCAAATTTTGTCTACATAGACAACAAAAACTTGGACCATTCCAAGTGCTAACCATCAAATTGTCCCAGGTCTTAAGGCAATTTTCAAGAGCAAACTAGAAAAAACATCTCAGTTTTAAGCAAAGATTCCATTTCCATATCTTCTTATACCACCAATTTGGAGCCAAAAAAAGTATTTCCCTAAGCAATCATAGTAGAGATTGCTTTTGTTGTGATAATAACAGATGCTAAATTCCCAGACCAAATAAGTTTGTCTTTTTTATGTTGAAATCATGTAACTTTGAAGAATATTCTACTTGTACTTCACATTGTTATCATTCCTCCTTCGGGAGATGTCACTGATGTAAAAGGTCATGTAAAAGTTATGAGGTGAACCCTCTGTTGTACATCAGATCAATAACACCCCTAAAAGAATAACATAATTATTATTGTGACACTCCATAGGTAGGTTGGACTTGTCAGTTAGATAGGTCAGCCCAATTAGGGAAGATGTTAGTTGGGAAACTAATATAAATAGGGAGGCGCCCTCCCTCATTTATACACACTCACTCACACTTGTTTTACGCAAGAGAGAGAAAGAAGGAGGGGCATAGAAGGAGGAGGACTAGTGTCTTTGGTGTTTTGGCTCTTATGCTTGGGGTTTGGATCTCACTTAATGATACCTTTGTCTTTGGTCATTGCATACTATTAATCTATATTCAGGAATTTTTTGCTGGGTTTTTTCCTTTAGGGTTTTCCCCGGATAAATTGTTGTGTACCTTGTGATTGTGTTTCTTTCAGTGATCCTCTTTATGTTTTTATTATGAAAATGTATTAAATGCTAATAAAGTTAGGACTTAAGATATGGCATCATAGAAAACTTAACATGGTATCAGAGCTAGCCTACAAAGAGCAGTTTTCATGAGGTAAATCTCTCTCCCCTTCTCCAGACAAGAAAATTAGGGTTTTCTAATAAAGTGGAATTTTTGAGTGCAAGTGACATAGGGAATGCACCCCTCCTAGGCACATCTTTTGGCACCAAGATAGAATTTTTCAGTGGGAAGATCCTCCGAAAAGTCAAGCCCTAGTTTTTCTCGGAACCAGAAAACTATAAACATAACCAGAAACTGTAGTCCAGGATCTTTCAAGTCCAGTTTCAAGGGTTAGAATTTGGATTCTTCAAAAACTGATTGTACCATCATACTTGCCTCATTCAAGCGCGTCTTTTGGTGAGTATAGTTTTCGTTTATGAGAAATTTTCATTTTTTGTCATTTTGTGATCTTCGGGACAAGTTGTCTCTAAGTACTAAACTTGATGACCAGTTGGAAGGCATATAAAACTTTTGTGCTTGGAAATACATAATAGGACTCATTCTAGAAGAGAATGATCTTGCAAAGTTTATCAACGAAGCTGTGTCGGAGCCCGAAGAAGATGAAGTAAAAGAAAAGTACAAGAAAGACACGATTAGAGCCAAGAGGATCATAGCATATTCTATCAAGGATCACTTGATACCTCAAGTATCCTCTAAGGATACACCTAAGGAGATGTTTGATTGCCTATCAGCAATGTATAAAGGAAGAAACATTAACTGAAAGATGAACTTGAGAGAACAACTCAAAAGTAAAAATATGAGAAAGGGTGAATCTATCCACGGATACTTCACAAGGGTCTCTCAATTCAAAGAACAACTAGAAGAAATTGAAGATAAGACTGATGAAATTGAACTAGTAATGAATGGTTGTTATCAATGGTCTTACTAAACCATGGACTCCTTCATATAGACAATTTGTATGAGGAAGGAAAACATAAAATTTGATGTCCTAAGGGAAGAATGTGTTTAAGAGGAATCTAGAGTAGCTAACTGAGAAACATTACTTTGACATGATGACCATGCTCTAGCTACTCATACCAGAATAAGAAAAGGAAAACATCATTTCAAGAAGGAAATTCATAAGGGGTCTTACCCTCCTAAGAAGTTTCAAAAGAATAAAAAGGCATATTGCAAGCATAAAGATTTCTCCTCTTATCAGTGCTACCATCGTGATAAGATAAGACACATTGCCATAAATTATCCAACAATTAAAGAAGAATATAGGAGGAAGAATAAAAAAAGAGATCATGCTAACTCAACAAAAGAAGAAGAAGGAGAAGAAGAAGAAGAAGAACCTCCCAAAAAGTTAGCACAATAAGAAGTTGAAGAATATGTTCTCTAGAATATGTATATGTGACTAGAGGGTGACCTATATAAATTGAAAGGTCACTTATAAGCAACCTTGATTCGTGATACTACAAGTCCATGTGAACTATGGCATAGAAGGCTTGCTCACATAAACTACAAAACCCCACCACGTGTGAGCAAGGTAGTCACAGGTCTACAAGACCTAAAGATTGATCATGAAGTAATAATAGATACATTTCTCAAGAAGTCGAGAAAGTGCCAACTTGAAGAAACATATGAAGAAGTTGCAGCTCCTAGAGCTACATAACCAATGAAGGAAGTTTCACCTTCTATTGATGATGAGATTAATGAATAACATGGTATGTTGGAGCCCCAAGAACCTTCCTACATGAATATCTCTTACAAGAGAAATCTATCTTGGGCTCGTGATATTATTCAAGAAGCAGAAAGTTATGGTGCTACAAAAGGCTCCACAAGGTAGAGCAAGAAGTCAAATCCATTTCCTAGTTATGTGGGTTTGATGTGTGATCTTGTAGATAAAGAACCTACTTGTTTTGAAGCATCTATTCAAAACACATATTGGGTAGAGGCCATGGCATAAGAATACTAATCCATAATGAAGAAATATGTGTGGGAATTACTTCCCAAACCAGGAGGTAAAAGTGTGGTATATTCCAAATGGATCTACCAGATAAAACATACAGCCAGTGGAAGTATCGAGAAGTACAAAGCCATATTTGTGGCTTGAGGATTCTCTCAAATGGAAGGAATCAATTATGAAGAGACATTTGCTCATGTATCAAGGTACACTTCTATCAAAACCATCATGGAACTAACAACCAAGATAGAATGGAAGTTACACCAGATGGATGCAAAAACAACCTTCCTAAATGGTGTTATTGAAGAAGAAGTGTACATAGAACAATCACAAGGTTTTGAAGTCCAAGACAAAAGGACACATGTCTGCAAATTGAGGAAGGCTTTGTATGGATTGAAGCAAGCTCCAAGAGCTTGGTATGGAAGAATCAATAGTTTTCTGACGAGCTTGGGATTAACCAAAATTAAGGTTGATCCTAACCTTTACTTCAATATTATGGATTATGAACCTGTCATATAGTTGTTGTATGTGGATGATTTATTCCTGACAGGTAATGAGAAGCAAAACTCAGACTGTAAGAAGAATCTCACTGACCTTGGCTTGATGCATAATTTTCTAGGTCTTGAAGTATGCCAGAGCCCATAAGGAATCTTCCTTAACCAAGGGAAGCATGCAGTAGAAATACTGAAAAGGTTTGACATGTTGGAATGCAAAGCCATTACCACACCCATGGATACACACTTGAATATGTTGGTTGATGCTTCGTCGGAATTAGTGGATGTGACACTATAAAGACATATCATTGGTTCATTGATTTATCTGATGAATACCCAGCCATATATATGCTTTGTTGTGAACAACTTGAGTCAGTATCTGGTTGTGCCCATACATGTTCACCTAGTAGCTATAAAGCACGTGATGAGGTACCTAAAAGCTACGATAAACTATGGTCTCAATTAACTAGAGATCGTGACTTCAAATTGAATGGTTATACAGATTCATATTGGGAAGGAAGTGTCTCAGATAGAACACTTTAGGAGAATTTTTCAGTCTAGGTTCAACCATGATCTCATGGCGGAGTAGGAAGCAGTCAAGTGTTTCTCTCACCATTGTAGAAGCTGAATATATTGCATCTTGTTTCGCCAATTATGAAGCCATATGGATTCGGAAGTTGTTATCAGATCTATTTGATCTAGAGATGGATGCTACTGTGATTCTATGTGATAAACAGAGCTGCATGAATACGATAGAGAACCTCGTGTTCCATGATAAGACGAAGCACATAGAATTTTGATACTTCTACATTCGTGACATGGTGTTGAAGGGAGCTAAAAAGCTCCAATATGTGAACGCACATGAGCAAGTTGCATATATGTTGACTAAGCCTTTGTCTCATGTAAAGTTTGAACACTTCTGATACAAGCTTGGTGTTGCTTGTAAGGACTTCCCTTGAAAGGGGGAGTAGTATTGTTGATACTACAAGATCGTGATCATAGCAGATAGCTCAGTTGAGATTGATCATCCTTAGACTTAATATCATAATTATGAAAGGAAGGATCATCTTGAATGTTGATCATGTTAGACTCAATCCCATAATTTTGAAAGGAAAGATCGCCTAAATATGTTGATGGACTCGATCCTGTAATTTCGGAAGGAAGGGTAGTCTTAAATGTTGATGTGGATGGACTTGATCTCGTGATTATGAAAGGAAGGATCGTATAAAGATGTTGATGGATTCGATCCCGTAATTACGAAAGGAAGGATCGTCTTAAATGTTGATGTGGATGGACTTGATCCTGTAATTCCAAAAGGAAGGATTGTCCAGAATGTTAGTAGTGGACTTGATCTTGTAATTTCGAAAAGAAGGATAATCTAGAATGTGGATTTGATCCCGTAATTCCAAAATGAAGTATCATCTAGGATGTTAGTAGTGGACTCGATCCCATAATTCCGAAAGGAAGGATCATCTAGGATGTTAGTGATGGACTCAATCCCATAATTCTGAAAGGAAGGTTCGTCTAGGATGTTAGTGGATGGACTTGATCCTGTAATTCGGAAAGGAAGGATCATCCAAGATGTTAAGACTAATCATCCTTAGACTTGATCCTGTAATTATGAAAGGAAGGATCATCTTAAATGTTGATGTGGATGGACTTGATCCCATAATTATAAAAGGAAGGATCGTCCAAGATGTTGGGACTAATCATTCTTAGACTTGATCCCATGATTTCGAAAGGAAGGATTGTCCAGAATGTTAGTGGTGGACTTGATCCCATAATTTTGAAAGGAGGGATCATCTAGGATGTGGAATTGATCCCATAATTTTGAAAGGAAGGATTTTCCAAGATATTAGTAGTGGAATTGATCTCGTAATTCCGAAAGGAAGGATCATCCAGGATGTTATTGATGGACTCAAACCTGTAATTCCTAAAGGAAGGATCATCCAAGATGTTAGTGGTGGACTTGATCCTGTAATTCCGAAAGGAAGGACTGTCCTGTGTATGTATGTGTTAGTTGTGATCAATATTGGTAGCTCTACAAAGACTTCATCATGTAATTCTGAAAGTAAGGATTGTCTGAGTACTACAAATGTGTTGTCCATGATCCCGTAATTCTGAAAGGAAGGATAATGTTGGTTGTTGTTATACCTTCCCTATATGATGTTGATCACATCTTGTCATTATTATTCCAGCTTTATGCTGATGAGCCAACCTCGTTTTGGCATTGTTGTTGTTATTCCAACTTTATGCTTATGATCTATCCTTATGATGTCGTTGTTGTTGTTATTCCAAATTCATGTTGATGAGGCAGCCTCTTGCTATCGATGCTAGTGATGTATCGATTTTTATGCAGATGATGATTCAATTTCATGCTGCATATGATGATGATGATGCTCCAACTCCATGTTGTAGATGATGTTCCAATTCCATGCTGCAGATGATGATGCTCCAGCTCCATGCTGTTGATGATAGTCCAACTCCATGTTGCATATGATGATGCCCCAATTCCATGTTGCAGATGATGACAATTTGGATTTATACTGAAGATGATCATGGTGAGGTTCTAGTAGTTCTATGTTGATGCATATGATGATGATGATCTAGCTCCATGTTGCAGATGATGATTTCCCAGTTCCATGGTGCAGATGATGATGCTCTAGCTCCGTGTTGTAGTTGATGATGTTGTTAAAAAATTTCGATGATCTATAGATGTTCTAGACAAAGTTATAAAAGATGATGTTGATGATGCCTCCTCTCTCCTTCCGATTATGTTAAGTAGAGCCACACCGGTTGTTGTTGTTGTAAGTAGAATACCCTTCATGTTAAGGGGGAGTGTTGAAATAATGTAACTTCAAAGAATATTCTACTTGTCCTTCACATTATTCTTATTCCTCCTTTGGGAGATGTCACTAATGTAAAAGATATGTAAAAGTAATGAGGTAAACCCTTCATTGTAAGTCGGGTCAATATCACCCCTAAAAGAATAATATAATTATTATTGTGAGACTCCCTAGGTAGGTTGACCCTGTCAGTTAGACAGGTTGGTCCAGTTAGGGAAAATGTTAGTTGGGAAACTAATATAAATAGAGAGGCGCCCTCCCTCATTTATACACACTTATTCACACTTGTCTTGCACAAGAGAGAGAAAGAAGGAGGGACAAAGAAGGAGGAGGCCGACTAGTGTCTTTGGTGTTTTGGCTCTTATGCTTGGGGTTTGGTCTATCACTTGATCCTCTTTATGTTGTTATTGTGAAAATGTATTAAATGTTAATCAAGTTAGGACTTAAGCTATGGAAGCATATAAAACTTAACATTTTATCTACGAGTCTGCATCCAATAGCACTAAGACTGGAAATACAAGCAGTCCATTCCACTGCCCATATACTTCCCAATCCAATATCTTCAACAGTGAGCCAATAAGAATTACTAGCCTAAATCCAAACAGGTCTCCTGATATCATCCAAAGTAATAAAGTGAAATTTCACCAGATATTGTCTAATATAAGAGGAAATCCTATAATTTCCTTCCGTACCTAAAATAGGATCAATACCAACCAGAATATCGAAGCCATCACCCGCCTGCCAAGAGAGACCATTCCCCAACCATGAATAAACTTTTATAAAACCAACCCAGATACTATAAGCATTCCTTAGAACCTTGCAAGGTTTTTTGATCCATCATAGGAGATTTCCTTTCAAATATTTACTATGTAAAACTTCAATTCAAAGACCATGGCCAGAAACACCCTTCCAAATTTTTTTTAAACCAAGAGCTTTATTGAACCAAAACAAATTATTGATGTCCCATGCTCCCCAAGCTTTTGGGGTAGAATTTTTTTCCCAATTTACCATGTGTAATTCCCTTTCCCCGGCCTTTCCTGACCACAAAAAGTTAAAAATAATTATTTTCAACATTTTTTAGAATAGTTTTTGGCAATTGAATAAGAGAAAACCGATATATCAGAATGCTAGTCAAGATTTCCTTAAGCAAGGGTAGCCTAACACCAATTTATAGTAGTCTAAAATTCCAATGATTGATCCTTTTTTCAAATCCCCCCCCAACCATAACCAATCCTTTATCCTATATCCACTAGGTTTGAGAAAATACCCCAAATATTTAAAACCATCACCTAAATTACTGAATTTGAAAGGTAGGAAAGAAGCTATTTCATCCATACCCTCATCTTCAACTTTTGGAAAATAGAAGCAATATTTTGATACACTTACTTCCATTCCTTAAGCATAACAAAAAAAATTAATGATGTCTGCAAAATACCTCCATTCCTCTCTAGTACATCCACCAAACAATAAAACATGATCCACAAACAACAAATGAGTTATAAATATTGAAGTAGATATCTTTACCACTTTGATATAACCTCCAGCCTTTAACTTCTCGATCATACAGCTCAAACCCTCAATAAACAACAGAAATAACAGAGATGATAAGGGGCATCCCTGTTTAATACAGCTGGAGCTTTTGAAAAAAGATATTAGAGAACCATTAATTAACACAGAGAATTGGGCTGATGTATCCATTCGGTAACAAAAATGGGAAGCCCAATTTGAAGTAAGAGTAATATTAACTAAAACCAATCCACCCTATCACAAGCCTTTACAAGATCCATATTCAACATAATAACATGTATATCTTTTTGTTTAATAGAATGAATAACCTCTTTTGTAATACCAATAGCATTTGTAACCTGTCTATTGGTTTAGAAACCCAAATTGTTCTTTTGATAAACCTCTAGATAAAAATGGCTTAATTATGTTTGCAATGATTTTGGTTAATATCTTATAGGCGAAACTACACAATGCAATTGGTCTAAAATCATTAAAAGTACTTGGATTATTGCACTTAGGAGTTAAAGTGACAAAAATAGAGTTTAGGGCTCTTGAAACTTGTCCTTCCAACTTGGAAAATTCAACCATAGAGAGGATGTCCTTACCCATCACATCAAAAAAAGCTTGGAAGAGTTCAACGATCCAACCATCTAGGCCTGGACTCTTCTCCTTTGCAAACTGATTCAAGATAGTTTCTATCTCATTTAACGAAACATGGGCATCGATACCTTCTCCTTCCTCCCTTGAAAATAAAGTAGGTAAGTGATTGATAACTTTCAATTGAGCATCAATTTTTCACTTACCGAGATCCTTAAAATGATAGTTGAATTGAGACTTTGTTAAATCCTGTAACCCTTCTTGAGATTTAATAATATTTCCATCTTTATCACATAATTCCCAAATAACATTATGGTTTCTTCTACAAGAGGCAAAGTTATGAAAAAACAGGTATTGTTGTCCCCCCAAAGCAACCCAGAGATCACGACTCTTTAATCTCCACTCCCTTTCTTCTCGATTCAATAGAGAGGACATTCTAAATTCCATATATCTAATAGCCATCCTCTCTTATTTGCTTAGAATGAAATGCATATTATTTTCAAAGATCTCCTTCATATGATTATACATGTTACAATATTATTCTCTATCTTTCTTCTTTTGATCTTTAATCCAATTAATTACCTCCCTCTTTAGACTTTTTAACTTCAAAACCAGTGTATCCATTGGATTACATTCATCCCGAACTATAAAACTTTGCCATTTTTATTTAACCATGCAAACCTCTTTATTTAACAACCAATAACTGTCAAATTTAAAAGGTTAGTTACTGATATTCTTTATCCCATCCAATTGCAAAATAATAAGATAATGATCAGAAATCATTGATTTCTCCACCCAGGTCATGTACCTTTGAAAAGATTGAAGTAGATTAACATTTGTTAAAAACATGTCTAAACGCTTATAAATGCCCTATTGACCACATCTTCCATGAGACCAGGTAGGATTTAGCTTGATAGGAACCACATCCACAAGATTTGCTCTCTGAAACAAATGTGCGAAGAACTCAGTTGCTGGATCCAATCTAGCAACTTGTCCCTAGATTTCTGCAGGTGACAGAGTTAGATTTAAATCATCGACCACAACCAAGTTGTTGATTCCTAATAATCCATAAGATTCCAAATATTCCTAGAAAGACTCCCTTTCTTTATATGGTTTGTACTAGTTCAGGATTGATACAAAGTGATCAAGAATTTTAAACCTACCCTCCATTAAAATTCCACCATTTGTTTTGAACGGTTTAAACTCATAAACATAAGGGTTCCAGCCAGACAAAAGTCCACCTGAACACCCCACTAAATTGACAACACAAAATTCCTAACTTGGTAACAACTTTGATATGACCTCAGTAGCCTGTCATTCCAAACACAATGTTTCTTGTAAACAAATGACAACATGATCAGCAGGAATTAAAAGCTTGAATAGGACCTTGAATTTTGAAGCCTTACCCATCCCACGGACATTAAGAGAAAAGAGGGACATTAAGACACAATGTTTGAGGGTTGTTATGCTCTAAGGGCCCAGTTAATGTTGGAGTTCTCAACATAAGCTAAAATTCCAGAGGCTTCATCAATTCTCAAGGATAGAGGTTTGTACTCATAAATAGAAGAATAAGCTTCCCTCCCTTTTTTCTTTTCCTTCCTGTTACAAATAGTTACATTTTGAAATCTCAGTGAATGAATCGGAGACACTCCCACATTCTCAAAGGGATTTTTGAAAAGAGATTAAGGGTTTATTTCAAATGGGTAACCAAGTTTGAAGGAGGTAACCCAAGATTAACATCATAAGTAACAATATTAGGAAAGTTGCGGCTTTGGAATGATGTTTTAGAACAAGGATCCAACGACCTTCCTTCTACCAGAGACAAGGACAAGGAATTATTTGAGCTTGGATTTACACCATCTCCTACTAATCAATCCTTATGAGAAGAACACAAATCATTATTTAAGGATTTTTTAATAAGATCAAAAGAGATTTTCCCCGGTAAGCTAGGGCTTGGATGAGAGGTTTCAGAAAAAAGTTCCAACACCTTTCCATCAACCAAAGACAAAGATTGAGTATCCCTATTTACTGAAATCCCACTAAAATTCATGAAACTACCTTTAATAGACGAACCATTTTCTTTGTCCAAATATTTTAAAGCTGAAATAAGGGCCCTACTATCAGTAGATAATTCTGACCCAAACCCTAACCCCGATAATCTTTTATCCAAATCCTTCTCCATTCTTTGATAAAAAGTTAATTCATCATTTGTCATGTCCTCATAAGGAATTGGGGATGCATGGGTGATCGTACTTGAGGGCAAAGATAAAGGTTGAGACTGTAGAAGTGCAAGAGATGCCAAGCCGTTTAATTTATGAGTAACTACTAAGTCTGTCCCCTCATCTCCATTAGATGAAAAATCTTCAAACCCAAACAGCAACAAAGGACATTTTCCCCTAAGGTGTCTAGTTTGACGACAAAAATGACATCGAAATGGAACATTCTAATAATCAAGGCATTGGAAAAACAATTTTTCACCCCATTTAATTTCTAGTTTAGGGGGTTGCCCAGCCGTAATATCCAATTCAACCATCACACGAGCAATCTTTTTTCTCCATGCCATGAAGGTTTTTTTATCCAATTCGATAAATCTACCCACGGCGTTGGCCAAATCCTCCAAAACATTTGCAGTCGAGAGCTCAAAAGTGAAACTTGGTAGAAGAAGCCACAAATGTTGCCTTGTTTGTTTTTCTTTCTCTGGGTTAAAGGCATGATTCCATCGTTTTGAAAAGAACGAGCCCTCTTTTATCAGCCAAATTCCATACAAAACAGTCTCAATGTTTTTAGAGTCAGGAAAATGAAGAAAATGCATCTATTAACTAGCATATTGATTCGAGAAGTATAGCTGAACAACAAAGTCCAATGTTTCTTCACCCAATCCACTAGCTCAGCTTTCAACACTTTCACCGATTATAGTCTTCCAACTAAGGAACATTTTGACAGGGATTCCACGCTATCTAATTTTACGTCCTTACCATGAACAATCCTTTGCTAACCCTCCTGAGACTTAAAAGCGTTAAGTCTTCTACGAGCCATAGCTCTCGTGCCCATCAACTGTTTTTTTAGGCGAGAAGGCATGGCCTTTCAGATCCATCTTCGTTTCCATGTAATGAAACAAAAGTGTTCTCAACAAACCTCAACAGTAACTAGATCCAACAGAAACAAACCCTCATTCGACACATTACCTAAATCCTTAGTACACATGTTTGACAAAGGGACCTTCCCATCAAAAGCACCAAAACTAGATGGTACAACCGGTAAACAAAGGTGGGTGGATGACAACCGTCACAAACAAATTATCGTCAAATAGAAACAAGAAAGGGACTTAACCAAAGTATCAACAAAGGACAGACCTACAAAAAAAGTTATTGAACCCAAAAGGGTGAAACCCACAAAAAGGACCAACCCGCTAACCCTCGCCAAAAAAGAAAAGAAAACCAGTTGTAGTAAAGAAATTGATAAAAGACAAATTCCCACTTTTCGCTTGGTTGGTACTAAGCCAATCATGGTGATTCGCGAACTCCAAGTTACTTCAACCAATGAGATCTATGGAAATTTTCATCATGAAATTTTGTTTTTAAGGATTTTAATCACATACAACTTAAATCCATATGTTTATATTGAAATAATACAAATAATATTCTTAATATTTTCTTATGCAATCTTTAAAGTAATTTTCAAAAGCATAATATGGAATTTTTATATTTTATGCTCTTTTTAAAGTGTGAAAAATTCTCTCATTTTCCAAATTTTTAAAAGTTTAATATAGTTTTTTAAATTAACTTTTAAACATATAAAAATATTAATAAATATAACTGTAATTTAATATGTTTTACATTAATTTTTTAATCTCATTTAAAAGAAATAGTTTACGTTTTGGGTTGTGTATTATTAATATTTATAAAATTGAATCTCTTTTCCTTTAAAAAAAGTAGTTTTGGTTTGTGTTATTGTTTATAAAAGAAGATAAGTTGTTTTATTAATATTCCCCTTTCCTCTATCTTTTAGTTGTTGAAGCCATAAGCAGAAAGCTACAGCTCTTGCAAGAGTCTGGCAATCTTAGAGGCTTGAAGATAGCCAAAGGTGTGAAGGCTGCCAACCATGCACAATTTATTGATGATACCATTCTGCTCGGAGGTGCATCTATCACAATTGCTCGGAGATTCAAATTAGTTCCATCCACTTTACTCAAAGCTACTAATGGCAAAATAAACTCAACTAAACCAAAGTCTACGGTTGGAATTGCACCCTAGGAACATTGGAAAAGGTAGCAAGAACTCTCGGTTTTGAAGGAATTGTAATCTAGAATTCCTTTAATTACCTTGGGATCCTAATCTTCAAAGGGAAAAAGAGGGCGACTGATTGGCAAGGGACGATAGACAAGATCAAGAACAAAATCAACTCCTGGGGGACAAATTGGCTTAATCCGGCTGGAAAGCTCACTATTATCAACTCCATCCTCTTTGCATATCCCATATACTCCTGCTCGATCTCTCTTGCTCAAAAAAAATCATGAACGACATTGACAGAGAAATCAGAAGATTCCTGTGACAAGGAGGCAAAATTGACAGTATTAAAGAATTTCATTTGGTAAATTGGGAGACTGTCTGCAAACCTAAATTTCATGGAGGTGCTGGTGTAAGAGACCCAATGAAAATGAAATGAGCTCTCGGAGCTAAAATCCTGTGGAGAGTTGTGGATGGGAAAGACGTCTGGTGGAAAAAAATTATGCAAAAAAAACATATGTCTAGCAATAGAAAGAGATGCATGGACAATTTGTGCATGAGTAGAAGGGGATTGCCAATCTAGGAAGTGTGCAAAATCACAGCTCAGATAATTACTTAGAAATTGAGGTGGAGTCCTAGCAATGACAAGGATATAAAAATTTGGACAGATCACTGCGCGTCAGTCTCACCAGAGGTGCTAGTGCAGGCGTTTCCTGAGTTAAGGCAGAAGTTAGAGGGAATGGACATCAATTCGTTGCACGATTTGTTTGACTTGTCGAGTAGTGGGAGGTGGACAGGGTGGCGTGAGTTGGAGGTTGTCCACCTTAATGGTGAATACCTTACTCTCATTACAGTGTTGCCAACACTAGTGCACTGCGCGCTGAAGGTCGAGAGATGTTGGGGAAAATTTAAATGTTACACAGTGAAGGCAAGATACAGTGAAATAGATGAGGTTTATAGTAGAAACAACAATGATGGGAAATGGAAGAAGATCTGGAGTAAGAATGGTCTGCCCAAGATCAAGTTTTTCTTCTGGATACTCGGCCATGGCAAAACTTTAACAGTAGATAACTTGAGAAAAAGAGGCTTGGAAGGTCCACTAAGATGCATTCTCTGCAAGGAGTGTAAGGAGTCCCTTCAACACCTTTTTTTAGAGTGCAAATTCTCCAGGGAGGTGTGGAATCAATCCTATAAGGAGTTGCAATTTGAATTGACTCTGCCAACGATCTGGGACAGTGTTTTTGCAAGATGGAAGGACTACTATCAAGGTTCACTTCTCAACAAACCTGATTTCGCATGGGCCTGGTAAGCTCTTCCCGGATATATATGCTGGAAGATTTGGATAACAAGAAACAAAGAAATATTTGAGGGGGAAAATAACAGTCCTGGCAAAGTAGCGACAACTGCAAAAGCGCTATGGGTGGAATTTTTATGCATGAAGGGAATGAACAACATTAGTAAGGAAGCATTAACTGTCGAAGAAAGAGATTGGGTCTCTGAAATGCTAGCTCTCCCAGCACACCAGCCATGGATTAATACCAAAAAAAACACAACCTTGCATTCTTGGCAAATAAGAACGAATCCGGAAGATTTCAAATGTCGGTGGAAGAAATTGGGTTGTAGCTCTTAATTCTTTAACGGTGCCTCAAAAGGAAATCCAGGGATGGTAGGAGTGGGGGGAGTCTATTTCAATTCAGAAGGTATCAAGTTGAAAGAGTATGCATGGGGCATCGACAAGAAGACTAATAATGGGGTTGAATGGTTAGCTTTAATAAAAGGACTGGAGTTGGCAAGGAAAGATGGCATTGAGGAATTGGCGGTCTTTGAAGATTCGTGCATAGTCATTGGAGAGGCAAGGAATCTAGTAAGGAATAGCAAAATCCCAACAACCAAAACTCATAAGCTTCTAAAATGCGTGGCAAATGAATATAAAACCATAAACTTCCTATACATTTTAAGAGAAAATAACACACATGCTGTCAGGATGGCCAACCAGGGAGTGGCTCTAGAGTGTGGAAGTTTGTTATGTGATCAGCAGGATCTGGAGAGGAACTGGATTCCTTTATAACGATCTTTGAATGCTCTATTTTTACATCCTTCTGCTTGGGCAGTTCATAAGGTGTTTCAACTCTCATAGAATATGAATTGGGAATGATAAAAAGAGATTGGATAAAGAAGCACAAGGTGGATTGGACCTGATCTTCCTTTGGGAGAAGTCAGTGTCCAGGCTGTTGTAATTTTTGGTTACCTGTTTTTTTATATAAAAAGCTCCTAAACCGTTATTGTTAAAAATATATATTTGCAATTATATTTTAATTGTAATTTAAGTTTGAAATTTAATTTTGATTTTTTTACTATGAGAAATTGCATTGTTAAATTTAATAATTTTAAAATAATTTAGTATCTAGAAATGCTTCATATATTAAATATTGATGTCAAAACAATACAAACAATTCTACAAACTCACATCTATTTATTTATATTGATTTTTCAAAATAAATATATTTAATTTTTTTAGGTTGGCTTACCTCGTATTATTCTTTTTACAAGTTTGTAATTTTTAAGATTTTTAGTTATTAACATTTAATATGCTAGTTCACAAATTTTAAGATTTTTTTAATATTAACATTTAATATGGATCTAAAACACTTTATATCTATATAATAGTTTTACTTATTTATATAAAAGTTTACTTAGAAATTTTTTTTTAATTAATTTCAAATGATTTATTTGTTTTTTTAGTAGCTTTGGTTGAGTGATTGCTTAAAATTAAAATGTAACATTACAAACACAACACTCAAAATATTAAGACGAGAAAATATTAGCAATAAAAGTATGCTCACCATCAACATAAAGAATATAAGATGTACCATATGAAACTCATTGTGAGAAAACTTGATAAGAAGACACAGATTGTACCTTGTTGTTTTCGTCTTGGATATAATGCAAGATACAAATAACAATAGACTCACCATTAAGTTACAATAGATACCTATCATGTGAAACAATAAATTATTATATTAGGAATGGAACCCCTTCCTTTCCCTATGATTCATTTTTTAAAATGGCATGATAGCTAGCTAAGTTAGCTAAGTTTGGGGTGAGAGATTTCCCCAACACTCAATTGGGGTTTAGGTGCTAAATCCTTTGGAATATTCTCAAAGTCCACATATGACTAGCTTCACATGTGTGACTAATAAGAGATGTATGGCATCCAATTGATTAGACAATGGTCAAAGCATAAGTCAACTTGTCAAAGGCATACCACAAACTTCATTTTTAAACTTCTTCTACATTTTAAATCACACTAAATTGAGTCCAAAGAAATCCAAGGAAGAGGTCAAGAAAAAGAACATGTTAGGTATGGATTTGGGTAACCAAGTAGAGAACATCTCAAATGTAAAAAAAAGATTATATGCACTATAGTGTAGAAGGACATGAACATGAACAACCTCCATCCCAAGGAAAGAACAAGATAACTAAGGAAGCATCTTGATGGGTGTTGGAGGTTTAAACACTCGAGCATAAGGAAACACTATTGTAGTACTTCCATTATTCAAACATCACCAGTTTGATGATTGAAATACTTAAGAAAGATGTCAACTTCAAATGGTCCTAATAATGCTAGTCTTCCATTGATACTTTGAAAAAGAAACTCATTAAAGCTCTCACACTTAATTCCACTCATTGATTTAAGCCTTTTCATTTCCATGTTGACGATTCCAACATCATTGTTAAAGAAATCTTCATTCAACGAAGAAATGAGAACATGGATGATTCAGTCTGTTATGATAGTTGAAAACTTAACAATGCAAAAAACAAAAAAAATTCAACAGTGGAAATATAAGCACTTATAAAGCCTTTGCATTAAAATTTCCAAACATTTATTGTTACCAAATCTACTTGTATTTTATATCAACCACTCAAGATTGAAGTACCTTGTGAATGAGCTTGTTCACAGAGGTAGGATATTGGTGGTTATTGTGTTCCAAGAATTCAAGTTTGATGTTATTGCTAAGCAATGATATATGCATGTTGACCTACTTTGTCTATTGAGGATAGAAACTAGAGAAGAAGTTGTAACAGTAAAATATTAATTTCATGATGTGGATTTATTTAAAGTTGAAGATTTTCTCAAAAAAATCTTTATTTTTCAAATTATAAAAATATATTAATGTAAACATAATTATAGGTATTAAACATAAAGTTTCATGCATGTTAGAAAGCATCCATCCTTTATATCAACTTCCTCCAACCAGGCATATCCTCACGTCCATGACACCACAATGCACAATGTCTATCATAGGGTCCAAGGGGTAGCACCCATGAAGGCCTCCCATCATCGCTACAGAGTAGGGTTGAGGAGCAATGTGCCTTGCTATCAAAACATCTACACCATTTGATGGACAATATTCCTATTATATGCATTGAGTTCCAATCCATGGACACACACATTGACCCCCCATGTTACACACTTCAATACTTTTTTATATGTCCAGACTTTGCACACGCTTTAATATCCCATGCACACATCAATACATGCCCACACACCCTAGCTTTGCACACATGTTTTAACATACCATACACATCCTTCTATACTTGCTCACACACCACAACTCTTCACACATGCTTTAGCATCACATGCACACACTTTAATACTTGTGTGCATGGGCCAACTTTGCACACATGCTTTAACATCCCTTCTACGCCCAATATCATTAGAGAAGACTAGTTGGCACACTAACACATGCACATCACCAATAATACACGACATGCCAAGAAGGCAAATATTCATGGACAACTATACATTGCTGAACATAAGGGATTTATCTATTCACTTTTATCTCTTATACTCTTTCTCAAAGAGAATTGTACAACTTATAAGGAGCTAGTCCATAAAGACCTTTTGCATGAACCTCAAGCATTGTACAACTTTTAAGGAACTAGTCCATAAAGACCTTTTGCATAAACCTCAAAACACTCAACCACTTAAACTAACTCATCAAACTTAAAATATCTAAAAACATCTAGTCCCACCCTCAATCATTTAAGTGAAAGAAAACAAAGCCCAAACCTAAGTCTAATCTCAACCTAATAACATTTTGTATATATATATATATTTCAAAGAATACTTTTGATATATTTTCAAGAATCACACTAAATGTATCTTTAAAATATATATACATTTTGATATATATATAAATAGGACAACAAAATAAATACTTTTGCATATATGTATATGCCCTTCATGAATATATATAAAGTATAAATGGCCCGTATATACTTTTGATATACCATTAAGGTGACGTGGAGAGTACTGGTTGAAACACGAAAATGGAAAATCTATAGTTAATGGTATTTTTCAGAGAATTATATGCGATTTGGATGATGCCTGGTAAAAAGACGATGATCGAAAATCTATAATTAATGATATTTCCAGAGAATCACACGCGGGCCTTTCAACTGTAGCAAACTTAAATTGAAAAAAAGCTCAATTCTCTGATTGAAATTCCAATATTCTCACTCCAGAAAGCTCTCTCCTATATTTGAACGGGTTTTATTTAGATCTGCAAGTTCGAAGGCCATTTGAGTTATTTTAACGGAGCAATTAGCTTAATGCAGATTGATTTTTGAAGTGAAAGGATTTCACTAATTCAGCTGCCTTCAACTGAAATTGGCAGAGATCCTCCAAGTAAGTTCAGATTTCCCAGTTCTCTTAATTTTTGTTACGTTTGGTATGTGTCCACAAGATCCGAACTCTTACCAATCAGGCCTCGTTTTTCTTCAACCTTTTTTTTCCTCCAAAAATGGATACAATGAACTATTCAAATTGCGGCCCAAAATCCCAATGCACCCTGCAAAATACATGCACAGCAAAGATCCGAGATTACAAAACCGCAGTAATCTTTCTTTCGGTATATAGTAATCCAGAGGTTTGAAAAAACCTCAAAGAAAGAGTACATTTCGAGGCCCGCTAACAATGCAGCCCGGGGATTTTAAACTCGCCAAGAGAATGGAAGTCCTGCCAACTTAAAGTCATTGCTAGCCCTGGGGTCTAGTGGTCTTATTGTAGTTGATTTTAATGACTTAAGCATCTAGAACCTGTGCATATATTTATTATCCAGTGTTATATTACTAGAAACTGTACCAGGAGATCTGCTTCTCTTTCCATTCCCGTTCTATGTTCTTATTCCCATTCTGTCTCGAGACTAAAATTATTACTTGTTTGAAAGAAACATTTGGTCTTAACGCCCCCAAACAGAGCCTCTTTACTGTTCACGATTCACACACTTACTACTTATTGTTGCTTCTCTCGTTTTTACATTTTACTGGAGCCTGGTTATCAAGATTTCAACTTGCCTCCAGATTAGCCCAACAAACAATAATAAAACACTACATTATTGATTGATTTTATATGTACAATATACGCTTGGGGAGTTTACATTTTGTATCCCCAAAACCCTCTAGCTTTCTTTCTCCTTCTGTCCCTGTTTTCCGTTTATTTGCTGTTTATATTATCTGGTTACATAGATCCGAGTTGCTGGCTATAACGGTTGACATGATTCGAAAACTCATTTACCATGATTTTTTTGATATATAGACCCTAGGTCCGTAGGCATAGAGTTCTGAATATATCCGGTCATAAAGTGTTTATGATATTCAGGTCCCAGCAGATACATATATTGTATTGATGCATTTTGAATGTCTGAACAGTCCTTCTATATATGGTAGTAAAAACTTTTTACTGGATTCTTGAACTCCTTTGCCATGATAACTTCCAAAGAGGAGACGCTAGGAAGAGAGTTCTAAAGTTACCTGGGTGTAAACTTATAACGGTATTTGCTATAGGAGGTTGTAATAGAGTAAGCTTACCTGGGTGTTGGAGGAAGTAATCCACACGTTTGGATCCAACTGTTAGGGCACCTATCATGAAAGCGGCATTCAGCTCGGTGGTAGAGCATCCCACCAGCTGGGGGCAGGTCCTAGGATTAATTCCTAGCATGTCCACTTTCTACATGGTACCGGAACCAGGTAGGTTTCTGGGTTCAATACCTGGCATGTGCAATGTTGGCGATGTCTAGGAGGCCTAATCCAAAGTGTGGCTTGAAGAGGGTGTTGGAGGTAGCGATCCGTACTTTTACATCAAACCATTAAGGGTGCCCATCATGAAAGGGGCATGTGTCTCAGTGGTAGAGCATCCCATCAGCCAGATGCAGGTCCTGGGTCCCAGCTCCACTTTTCAAAATTGAGTTCTATGTTCTGGATACTGGGATTATATACCACGTATACTATTTAAAATCCAGGGTTTCTTCATTACATACATTAAATTAATAAATTATCTAAATTTTTCTATATCAAAAAGTTTCATGGACTGGAGAGCTTGGGGTTTTGCATTGAATCAAGAATAATAGTTGTGCTTGCACCGAGAGATGCAAGGTGCACTTTACAGCTTGCATGGAAGAGATGTGTCACATAACATGTGTAGTGCTAAAAATTAAGATGGAAAAACTGATGTCAGATGTCTAATGTGAAGAAAAAAAGAGAACATGCCGATGTTAAAAAAAAAACTGACATAGATCCATCTTAACACTGGATCTTTAAGCAGCGAGAGGTTTGCACATGTTTTTTTATCCCTGTCAATGCTTAGTAAATCTGGGGTTAAGATGGATCTATGCTAGTAGAAATTGCATCTTGAGATCTCCAAGTTCTCATTAATATTTATTAAGAAGAAATGCTTGCCATATAAAGGAAGTACAGTGGTTATAAAAAGATTTATAGGAGGAAGATAAATTGACACAACAATTCACCTGTGAAATATTGGTATTGGTAGTAATATTTCATATCTCATCTTTTATTGCTACTATTATTTTCTCTTTTGTAAGCTAGCTAATTGTATTAAAAAGGAAAAAAATACAGTCATTCAAGTTGGTTGGCCACATGAAAAACCCGATCAGCACCAAAAGAGAAGATTATCATTATGGATTCTTAAAACTCTGTAGCAAAAGTTTCTGATTATCCATTTCTTTGCTATTCTATGCCTATCCTGAGTATTGTAGCAGTTTCTGAAAAAAGTTCTAAAAACATAATTATGAAAACAGGAATAAGCAAAATTGACTAGAGTCCTTCTAAGACTAAAGAGAGTGTTCTTCATCATTAGAAACAGAGATGAGGGGCACCTCTTAGGCTGAGGTCGGAGGGGGTTTTTCATCCTCAATAGTTTTTTTCGATGAACTCAAATCCAATGGTGGTTTTTGCTATCAGGAATAAGCAAAATTGACTAGAGTCCTTCTAAGACTAAAGAGAGTGTTCTTCATCATTAGAAACAGAGATGAGGGGCACCTCTTAGGCTGAGGTCGGAGGGGGTTTTTCATCTTCAATAGGTTTTTTCGATGAACTCAAATCCATTGGTGGTTTTTGCTATCAGATTAATCTTTGTAGTCATCTGCCTCATTTGATTCATGGAATTCCTTTTCCATCTGCCTCATTTCATCTTGTGGTTCATCAACCTGCAAGAGAATTTCCTTCATTTCCTCCTTATGATCCAACAAACCTTTAGCAATAGAGCTTTTGTGTGCTAGTAAAGCAAGAGAGTCTAAAATGATTTGGTGTCTCTGGTACATGAGTTCCTCATATTAGGAATCTAAGACTGCATGTCCCGGTGGATATTGTCCTCGTCCATTACTTGTTATTCCTGTTTAGCCCAAGCTTCTGCCTCTCCAATTTCCCTGTGGATCCTCCTCGAGGTGTGTGTAATTAACATGATATATATGTAAGCAATACATAAAATAACAATAATAATAATATTTATCCAATGTTCAACCATGTTTTCAGGACGTGGGAGCTGGGATATGCAAGAGTGACCTATATAGAAGTTTCTCTCAATTCTTAGGAAATGTCAAAGGGGACGTTGGGGTCTTCAACATAGGGGACCCTGCCATAGATATTATTAAACTTATATTAGAATACATAAAAATTAAAAGATTAATACAAGTTTACAACATACATCAAATGAAATAAAATGAAATACAACCATAAATAAGCTATAACTGCCAAAACAAAATTAGAAATACAACCATATTGAATAGTGAAATAAAATCAAGGATAGAGAGAAGGAAAATAGTGGATGACTTGCCCCTTTATCATTTAATTTTTTAATTTTTGGTCAAAAACAACCAAAAGAAACACGGGGACACCATTTTTAGGAGGGAACGCTTCCTTTTTTTAGGAAACATCTCCTACGTTTTCTTGAGTTTTCTTCAAACGGGGATGTGGGGAGGGGGGGCGTTTCCAATTGAGTTTCCAAGTTTCTGAGACGTGCAGGGGCGTGGAAATGCGTTTCCTACCCTTAGGGACGTGTCCCTGTGTAACATCGTATTTATCTAAGGGTCATAGCCCTTCATGAATAGTCACCAAGTTGCCCTTTAGGAAATGTATATACGGGCCATCTCAATGTTATTTCATATCAATCTCATCTCTATTCAATATATATTTTATTTACCCTTCTATGGATTATTGTTTGCTACTGTTCCTGTGTTGGATATTCGTTGGGAAATGAACTTTGTTCGTTTCAAGTATGAGGTTGAGGCGATAGCCTCCTACATAATGCGTTGATGAGTGGCTGAATCCTCTTCCCTTTTGACCACTTGGACCTCTAGCATCTCTGGTTTTGGCCACCATTATGACCTCTGTTTGTTGCGTTGCTAGTATCCTGATTGGTACGAGTCCAACTGTATCTCCAAGGATGATATGAGACGCTCCTGTCTTGCCTCTCAAGAAAGTCACTGCTGATGAGCTGCTAACATAGAAGGTCTTCTGAGGAAAAAACAACCTAAGAATAATAGTTTCCAAATTTGAGAACCTTGCAGAATGACTTTGTTCAAAGTTTTAATAAATCCATTCTTGGTGGCTGTCCCGTTCATCATGGCTATCATGAGATTGAGTTGCTTTGCACTACATTAGCAATCTGCTGTCCTTCATTGGCAAATGCCAAGGGTGGCTTATCAAATCACACGAAGGAACCATGATTACTAAACCTCCTCTATATCCTGGGGCGATTTTCTTATGTCTTTTGTGCATGATGGGTGGATGGATCAGGGGCTAGGTGTTCGATTCATTCTCTTGCTGTCACATCCTCATAAGTATGGGGCGTGGTTGCGATACGAGCTTCCATGTCTTCTGATGAGGCTATCTCATCTTATGGCTATGGTGCCACTGCCATTAGGCACCTGAATCGGGGAATATAAAATTTGAAGGACATGGGGGTGGGATTTGATTCATTTATGTGTGCACAGGTCACGAGATCATTTAATTTAATCTCTCTGGGTGCAATCACATGTTTGATCACTACCTCAAGGTGACCCTATGGCTTCAGGCTAAGCCCTCATGGAAATTGAACCTTGCCCACTGGTGAAAAAATCCTCACTCTTCACCAATGGTTCCAACCCCTTTGGGCATTTATTGCTATTATTTAGGTCTGTTGTAAGCACTTTTGTTTTCTATTCCTTAAAATTTGTGATATACATAGTGGCTATAAAATGGTTTCCCTTTTTGAGTTGGTGTTTAAAAATCAATGCTTGTTTTGCATTGTATTTGGGAGACACTAGCCTGTACATATTCACTAACCTGTCAAAAGGGGGAAGAATATTGACCGTTATGTTTTGATTAGCTTTTTAAAAACACCAGATAGTGGTTTATTCATTCCAAGATTTGTACTTTGATTAGATAGTATATTGAATTTGAAAGATTCTAGGAATGTAACTCAGAACATTGAATCATTTATGTTAACTTGAATGCACATGCATTCTAAGTTCTAACTTTTTTATTATGTGTGTCATTACAGGTGTGATAAGGTGCAAAATACTCTATTTAAAAGATGGTTTTGTAGTGGCTAGCTGACTTGTTTCATCTTGTTAATATTTGCATCTAAATATGGGGTTTTCGCTTTCCTCCATATTAGATGTACAATCAGGGAAGGTGGTTGTGCTAGCTTTCACATTGATGATAGTCACTTTTTTTGCTGGAACATTATTTGGTACCAAGCATGTGATCTATATGCAAGAACCGTTTATCTCAACTGGTATGACATATTTTAGGACTTGTAGAATGTAAAGATGACATTTTGTCCCTTTGTTTGTCTCCTTTTGAAAAGCTATTTCTTTAAACAAATGCTATTATTGTAAAGGACAAACTTGAAGATTTTGTTGATCATTTATGCGAGTGTTTTTCTTGAGCTATATAGATAATCATTATGCTAGAGGGGGTCCCATCCCTTTCATGGTATCTCCACTAAATTTTTGATATCATATGTTGTATACCTGGGCATGTTTAAACTATATCAAAAAATGAGATGTTTTACGAGTTTCAAATTGTGGATTTCTAGAGGATGTTCATGAGATGTTTTACTCATGACTCCAAGAGTTTGACTATTCAAAGTTCAAAATATGGATTTGCAAGACATTCAAAGTATAGTTGTTTAGATGCCTTTGTGCACCATTTCCTTGCTTTAGGTAAGTCATACAAGCTCTTTATTATAAATGGATTGGTGTAGTTTCCGTAGTCTGAATGTATAACTTGCTGCTCCAATAACGTTGGATAAACAATAGTTGACTACAGCTTGACAACATGCTACTCAGGATTCTTTTCTTTTTCGATATAAGTATGCTCTTCTTTTTCCTTTGAGTGCTTCTTAAATGGGCAGTGATGAATGGCAGAAGTGATGAGTTCATTAAGGGCCTTGGAACTGTCATAAAACCAAGCATTATAGTGACAATGCCCATGCAGTAGTAGAGAAAGGTGTATAGAGTAGCGAACTACATTGCAGTAGAGGTCTCTACCTTCTTAATGCAGTTATGCATTCAACCAAAGTTAGAGAGGATCTATTGTAAATTCTGGGTATAGACTTCTGGGATGAAGCTCATGATCAGAAAAAATAAGGGTCATAGAGTGGTGAAGCTGCATGCTAGGTTCTGGTTGTTGTTTGAAGGGAATTTTGAAAGAGACGGGTATGTAATATGTATGATCTTAGAAAATTGGAGCTGGGTCTAACTGAAGATTAGAAATCTCAAATGTAATAGAGAGATTAATCATACCATAATTGATAAAACTTGCACCTTCAGCTTGTGGAAAGAAAATATTTCCTTCAAACTTTCGAAAATATGAAATACCATTAAGTAGAAATATGTGACTCACCCAAATTGATCAATTGCTTACTGTAATCTAAATTGGTGTGGTCAATGGAGTGTCTCATCAAGTTCAAGTCATGTTGCTCCAACATGTATAGTTGTAGAAGGTTGGACAATACATCGCAAATGAAACATTGGTTATTCCATGTACATACATTGAAGTTCCCTAGAAGGGTGATAACACCCAAAGTTGCGAATTTGGATATTTATGGAAACAAATTCAAACTGGGGGGATCTTTGCTAGTCACTAAGGGTGTTTGTGTAGTAAGTTACTGGGGAATTAATGAAATAAAAAATTGCCCAAGGGAAGAGCCTCTGTGAACTGAGAGCCATAAGAATGTAGTATGTCAGTTTAAGCCTTCTAGTCTTGTCATAACAACTTGCTTATGGACAAGATACATTATATCCCCATAATCTTTATGGAATCTTGTCTTATCCATTGAAATCCGCCAGTAAGGTAGTGCTTTCTGTCTTTGGTTGGTCTTTATAATGAAGATAATAGCCTTTTCCCAATTGATATCCTAAATAGAGAATAGTGAAAAGAAAAGGGCTCCATTGTAATTCTACTTCGTGATTGAACAAGAGACATATTAGGAAAAGGCTTTAACCTATGGCCTCATGTAGAAAGGATGGGCAATGGTTTGGACCACCAATGGTCATTAAACTGATTTTTACATTTCAACCACACATGCTTTAATTTTTTTTTTTTTTCAATGTGGTTCACGCGCTGGCTTGACCGACGGGCTACATCCACGGAATAATTTCTGGCGGACCCACCCGAAGGGGCCTCACACCCGCGGCCGCTGCGTGCCTAACCCCAAGAGAGTCGATGAGAATGGATCCCGTGACCTCACATGCTGGGAGGCCTAACTACGAGTACTCGACCGATTGAGCTAACTCTTGGGGCTTACACATGCTTTAATTATAATACCAACATGACATGATAATGACAAAATAGATGAAAAGAAAAAGTAGGACTTATAGACATATCATAAATTGGACTTATAGACATATAACAGGACATTTGATGGAGCAATTTCCCTTCATGCATTTGTTGATGGTATGTGCCCTCATGATGTCCCGGTTTATGGTTGCCACTGTCTCGTACTAATGCATTATATGATATTTCTGCTTCCTAAGTGCTTGACAGCCTGTTTGGACCAGAATGTTAACACAAAAAGAGCAGTTTTCAATTTGAGAAGAGGGTTCAGTACCAACTCCAGATTCTGCTGCAGGTGCTATCATGATATTACGAAAAACCAATGTGCTAATTTACAAGTCAGTTATGCTAATACTAGTTCATATCCGAGAAGCAGCTGAGCAGGGAGTACTCCAAGCATTCTGGGCGCTGTTCAGGAAGTATATTTCAGCCGAGGTAAAGAGATCAGAAGTTGGAGACTGCAGGAGTTCTAAATGCTCTTAAAGCGAGGGTATCCTGATTCCTGAGACCTTTCCAGATCCAATGGCTAATTTGCAGGCAGCATGGTCTTTTCCCAAACCTGATTTAATACTGTCAAATTTGATTGAAGGTGCATGCTAAACATTCTTACTATGAAGAAGATCATGTAGCAGAAGTAGAGTTTTCAGATCATAGCCTGTCTATATTAATTCCTGCTATTAAAATTTAGGGGTTTAATTACAGCACTCAGCTTCTGAGTCATTTGTTGAGGAGGCACCCATGGTATGCCAGTGCTCATCTTTGGGTCTGAAGATCTGTCCACTTTTAATTTAGTTCACAGCTTCAGCAATCAAGAGACATGTCTCAATTTCAGATTTATCTTAACATGCATTGTAATGGGGGTAGGGTTTCATTATGGTGATAGCTGATGTATTGGGCTCCAATTCCTGCCATTCTGTTGAACTGTATGCTCTTAAGCAAGCCCAGTGGATTTGAGGATCTCGCCGACATGTAACTGTGGTGAATCTAGCAGTGGAAACAGTATTGGAACTTTTAAAGAAAGGTGCTGTAGATGTCTGTTGTCATAGGGTTCGAAAAGGTACATTGAAGCATGGAATTCCTTGAAGATACTCACCAAAGTCAACTGATAAAGACGGGTGCTATGAATGGGAAAAGATCTAGCTGATGGATTTTGTTCAAGCTCTTATCAATGCTGAATTCTGGAAGATAGATAACATAAGATAAGATAATTGCATTAATGTCCAACAGATGACCACAAAAGTAGGTCAATAGGACTGTGTGTTAACATGATGTCAGTACAAAGAGGGAGCACTAAGGTGGCTCCTAGATAAAGCAAGGAGAACTATTTCTACGACTATAGCCTTAAATATTGGATGACCCTGCAACACAAGCATTGCTTGAGGTTGGTCTATTGTATCGGTTTGAAACCTAATCCATTAGGTGAATATGAAGAGTTGTTAAGAGTCCAAGAGACATCTCGGGAATGTGAAACCAAGAGCACCATACTATATTTATATTTATATTCTCATTAATGGAAAATGGGCTTTGCGCTTACTTTTAATTGGGTGTTCCAACAGTGGTATCAGAGCTCCCAGGTTTTGTCATAACTCCTTGCTTGCCAGCTCTGTCCTCCTCTGTCCTCAGTTTTGTCCCGCTGCCAGATTCCTTTGCCATTTTCTGCCTATTCAGGTCTGCATCTAGGGTTTGTTGCCTCTCTGCAAGCTCAGACCTGCATACTGTTTTCAACTGCCCGCTTTTGTTGATCATTACTCCACCTTAAATGCTTTTGCCTATCCAATGCTTCGACACATCCTTCTATCCACTTGCGATTTTATGAGGGCGTGCTGCTGGTGCTTCCATTCACTTTTGTTTGGCACTGCCAGCAAGGGAGTAAGAAATATTGTGAGAGAAGATATCGTTCTACCAACCTCTTAATCGTGTATTCAATGCATAATACCTGTGGATTTATCTGTGTTTTTCTACATGGTATCCCTTTTTGCAAACAAATCTACATTGAACACTCGATTGTTTCCTTGATCGATGTCTTTATACCGATTGAGAGCTGTGCGTGGAGCTGGATTGAGGACTTCATACCTGCGTGCTGTGGCTTCATCACCTCCAACAGGGTGGCAATATTTACATAATCGATTTTGTTTTTTATTGTGAATTGGCATCATGGGTTCTCATGCTTCCTGTTGCCGCCTTCCACGCACCTGGGGGGAATTAGTGCAGCAAAAAACTTCAAGCTGCTAAGTGCATCCTTGGGGGCAAGTCCTGAGTCAGGTGCTGTCACTTGAGCCTGACTCCCCCGTTTAGGCTACTCCTAACGGAGCCAAGGGGGGTAGTCCCTATGAAAGAGTTGCTAAGGCTCTTACTTTTATTAGTTATGAATGAATTGTTTTTGTTAGGAGTTTTGATAAATCAATACTGAAACAAGCTACTAGCAAGTAAAATTAATATAACAGCGGCATGAAATTAAATATGGCAATTATAACATAAATGACCTGAAAGCAAAATGTGAAATTGAAGATAGTGCCAGTGCTGAATGGAGTCTAATGCTGTTGAAAGTTGTAAATGTATTGGAGCCTTGGTCGGTTTTAAAGTTATTAAAGATGGATTAGTTAAGGGGAAAAGGGGATTCCTGATATACCGTGAGGTACTGGGAATATGTCCGGATTCGAGAAGAGTGGCTCCGCAAAGGAAAATGTGGGCTAGATGGAGTCGTGGGGGGGGGTGTTCAACACTACACCAACAAAGATGTAGCCTAACGGGACCCCACAGTCGCTTTCTAGTTGTTTCCGCTTTCCCTGAAGAATTTGCCCACTATTTCTCAGGCTTGTTACGCCCAATTTTCGTAATGTTTTGAGGGTTGTGAATTTTATTAATGTGAGTTTGATTAATTAGATGTGAGGAATTAATGAACGCATAATACCGCTTTTGATATCCCTAAGTCTCAGACTAAGCCGCGAGGGGTAAAGCATACACAATATAGGTAAATGTTTGTTTCAATTTAGTGAAAGCAAGCAACGAATGTACTAATCTATACAACCCTTTAAGGATGGATTGTGTGATTGTGATTTATTCTAAGCCGTACATCATTTTTGCATATAAGGAAACTACAGTCAGGGATCTCTTTCAGGACAAAGCCTTACTCGGGAGGTCAAGACTGGGTTAGATCTACAAAGAAAGCAAGCACATAAATACTGGAAATTAAATCTAACTAGATGCAAAACCTTGAACTAATCTAGAACTTTTAACTGAAAGAAGGAAAGAAAAAAACCAATCACATCACAGGACGATACAGACTTCCCCCAAATGGGGGAAGAGGGGTGTGGGAGCCTTTATCCCACTTGCTCTTTTATTATTTGTTACTGTCAAACCTCTTTAAAAGTAAGGCACTTTTTAACCCTTGAAAATGGGTCAAAAGGGCTTAAAACTATTGCCGAGAAGAATAGGAATGAAGAGGGGGGAGGTAGGATTGAGTATGGGTGCTCCGGATGGCTTAATATTAAAAAATTCAGCAGCATCTCTCTCTCTCTCTTTCCATAGACCTGCTAAAAACGAGCAAGTTTAAGATGCCAAATTAGTGGGTTGGTCAATAAAATACAATAAAAAATTACAATAAAAAAATACAACCTAGTAATTACCGAAAGGTAGAAAGATTTTGCTACTTTGAGTACTAGGAAAGAGAAACTAGATCTAAGCTTATGATTATGAAACAAAAACACTTTTTAGATATAACAAAACAACTTAACAAGTAAATAAAAATAATGAACTTTAACATACGATTTACTTGTTAAATGAAAGTAGCCAGAAAGAAAGAGATTTGTAGTTTTGAAGAAGGAAAGAGAAGGAATTCAAGCCCAAGCTTGAACAAGTTCGAGGAGGAGGATGCTTGAAAAACAAGAAATGTTAGATCCAAAATATGTGGTGAAGAAGACAAGATGCGACTGAGCTCCAATCTTACTCCACGCTTGGTGATCTGCACAGCTAAAGAACCCTTCAAACAAGTGATTAGATCTAGTATGGTAGATTAAATAAAATCAAAAGTGCATAAGTATAATCAACTATAACATGCAACTCTTATATCTTAGATAACTACTCATAAATAAACAAATTGAACCTACAAATTGTACATTTTACTTTAATATTCAACTAGGGCTAAACAGTGCATGCAAAATATCAACTGACAACCACACATGAATATCTTTTACAGTATGCAACGGAATATAAAACTGAGAAATAAATCACAACATTACATCACAATAATGACATTATTATTTTGGGTATGGAAACCCCCGGAAAAACCCAAGATGAGAAAACCGATGCAGCAGTCAGATATAGATTTTATTATGAGAAATTATGGAACTTTTACAATCACTGCAAATTCACCCAAACCTGGCGAATGTAGTACCCGGCAGAATCACTGGGCAAATCCCAGCTAAACCTCAACACCCTCTTGTGTGAGTGTACGACCCAGCTGTACGAAGCTCGATGATCCTGTTGTTCGCTCCTTCGTCTTCTTGGCTAAATCCTCTATCTGACTTTCTCTCCTTGTCTGTATCCTGTCTCTGTCGGAATACAAGTGTGTGTTCTCTCCACCAATTGATCTCTCTTTTATAACTTTAGGTAAAGCGAAAACCCTAATTTCACTTTCACTTTAACTAGTGGTAAAGCAAAAACCCTAATTTCACTTTCACTTTAACTAGTGGTTCACTAAAGTTAATTTAGATCACTTTAATTTATTTTCTAAAGTAAACTTAGGAAAAGTAAATTAAATACAACTGGTTTTCTATTTTAAGTCTTCTGCATGCAAGAACACATGCATGCAGGAAGACCTTCCTTGTTTCTACTAGTTTAACACAAATGTCTATTCTATGGATTAACATATAATCTTCTTAGCTAGATAATCAATACTTGCATAAAAGGAGAAAGAACTAAGCAGATGCCACCTTGGTTTATTCATCAAACATTCACAACAATGAGAGTTTTTGCACAATCAGTCTGACCTCCAAAGTCTCAACTTTATTCATAAAAAGATAAGCAATTACAAGTTACATGAGCAGAGGTTCCTTCCATCTGTCTTGAATGAGGAAGAAGGCCTCGTTAAATAGAAACTACAAACCCCTGGGGAATGCACCAAACCATTGGAGTGAACGTGAGTTAACTTGAGAGAATAGGGGGATTCGCTTGAGATGGAGTGAAGTATAACTGTGAGAGGTAGGTACCACTTCTCAAGAGGCGCGCCGCCTCTTAAATGGATAGTAACCAATCCGTTCAACGCATGCCATATCAACGAGGCATATTAACTATGGAAGAAGGGCACATCTTTTAACTTGAGATGACTCACCACTCATGCATTCAATTCCAAACAACATGCATAAACTAAGGAAACAACTCATACTTCTTAAGGAAGGGATCGCCACCTACTTAATACCTCCATGCCAATAATACCATGCCACATAACCCACACGTGATCTCTCCCATGAAGAATGACGCACTTTCAAACTTTGGTGATCCATTACCCACTCAAATTGAAATTAAAGTGAGGCTTTTGATTTGGGATGATGTATCCCTCCACATGGGACCATTCGCTACCCTCTCAATGTCATTAAATTTGACTTTGACTTTTGTTTTGTTAGTATCATTTTGTCAAAATTTAGCATTTTTTGGGCATTTTGTTGCATCGATAGAGAAATAATGCCATACGGAGAAAAATAGTTACCCAGAGCATGGGAGAAGTGGTTCCTAGGGTAAGGAGGTGCTCTGAGCTTGAAAACGAGCCCATACACGCCAACAACGGACTCTGGATCATACTTTTTTTACATTTTGAAGTTTTTCAATTAAACCATTAAAAATGGCTTTAAAAACATAATTTTTTTTCTCGGAATCAGACGAATCTCTAGGGGGACTTAGTACATGTCCATACGACTCAATATCGATGCCTAACACGCTTATATATATCGACACATGAACTTTAATAACCTCCTAAGGCCTAACTACCAAGACAAAAATTCTAGCTTTGGAGGAGCGGTGAAAAACTCGAAAATTATACATTGCTTATTCAACATTGCGTAATTCACAAGGGAAAAAACACCTTGGATTAATCAGATTGATAGCCAAGTCCTTTACAAAAAGTTTGCCGTGTTAGATTATTTATTACAACGCCCCAAGGGGTATGAACATGCATTTTATTAAAAAAAAGGGACCACAATTGGTCCTGATGTAACCACGGAACTTCTGAGCACTGGCAATGAACAATTGACTTGTTTAATACTCTGGCGGTTCACTGGAAATCCACCAAGTGCAGAATTAGTGGATAACACTTCCAAAGATGATGATGAACGAGATACTCTTCATAATCTTGCATCAGTTGAGCAGGTTCTTGATGAATTGAAAGAGGTGGGCGGTATCACAATCCTTGTGGCAATTATGAATTATGTTGTGTACATGAGAGCAATGGTATTTGTTCTATGTTTGGGTAGATGGGGAGGCCTGGAATCGGTCGTCTTCACAAACATCAAAGGCTATTCAATTCTCTTCGGTCTAATCTCAGGCATGGACCCTGTGTGCAGCCAAGCATTTGGGTCCAAGAATTGGGAGATGATAGGGATCTCTCTGCAATGAATCATGCTCATTCTTGTCTCAGCCTGCATGCCCATTTTCTTGTTATGGCTGAATCTTGAATCTATCATGTTGTGGATGGGCCAAGATGCGAGCATAACAACTGTGGTCTGTACCATGCTTGTCAAGTTGGTAGTAAAGAGGACTTAATGGTGACAGATAATACTGGTTGTACTTTTGCAAGTATTATCCTCAGAGGATAATACTGGCACTTTTTTTCATCCCATTTGACATGCTGCATTATTTCTTTCAAATGCTCAAAGAATATTCAACAATAACTGGGATGAAAAAAAAGGCGCTAAGGAAAGATTCCTAAGCTTGGTCTTTCTCCTCTCCTTTGGTGTATGATCATTATCCTTCTAATCATCTATGTCAGCTCAATTATCACGTCATCAACACTCATGAAAGTGACTGCTGGAGTTTGACTTTGGGCATGGTCAACTGTTTTCCTTGCATTTGGTGGAGTTTTTATGTTCTTTAGATGTAGCAGTAAGGATCTAGGGTATATACAAGCGAATCACAAAATTGCAAAGATGTAAATGAACCTTTGTTGAAGAGTTAGGTGAGCAACCCCGCTCTCTTGGGAGGGGATGCATTTTGATAGCTCGATTCTAGAGGAAAAGAAGACAATTATATCGACAGACTATTGACTTGGATATTGCACAAAGGCATTATCAGTCTTCATCATATCGGACAAATGTTGTTAGAGTAGCATTATTGGCAGGGGTTATCATCATTGTATTTTGAAAAGATCGTGTAGAATTCGTTACCATAGACTCAAATTTCACGGAGGTAAAACATTCTTACAGCCTGTATCAATTCAACAACAATTTGTAACTTGCAAATAATGTTTTTGAAAGTTTACTTGTAACTATTGCGAGTGTCATATAAAATTAAGCTGAATTGTATCGGGTTCATTCTTGGTAGAAATCGACACCCTCTATTTTTTGAAGATTGAGTCTTACTTTTAAAGGGTGGAGTTGCATGAAGTTCTCGTAGGTCTTAGCACTAAAGACTTGATGTGTTTCCAATAATTCATAGTTCAGATCGTGGTGTTCTATGCCTAGTTTTTACACTCAAAGCCACTATGAGATGTTTGGATAGGCATGGTGTCTAGTTCTAACAGTCAAACCTACCTCTTTGATATATTTTTCCATTGGAGGAAAAGCCATGCACTTTTTCCATCACACTGAAGAAAGTTTTCATGCTTCTCATCTTGTACTTGATAGGGGGAAACATCATGGATTGACAGTCTAGCTTCAAGTTTCGAACCCTATCAATCAGACAAAGACATGCGAGCCAGAGCCAGAGCCAGAGCCAACAGCCAGAGCCTTGAGCTAGAGCTCGAGTTAGAGTCAGAGCTGTAGCTGAAAGACAAAGTTAGAGCACCCATCGGTTTGTGGTCATCCTAAAACCACCTTTTTGGTTTGTTGTCAGCCAAAAACCACTCATTTAGTAGAATACTTACAACTTTTGTTAGACATCTGTTTGTGGCGATCCTTAAACCACCATTTTCCAGAGGGAATCGTTGAGCCTTAGAGCAAAGTTCTAAAGGGAACCATTGAGCCAAAACCTGAGTTAGAGCCAAGTTCTAGAGGGAACCACTGAGCCATAACCAGAGTTAGCGTGAAGTTCCATAATCTATGGTAAGTGTGAAACTACCATTTAGTAGAAGACATCAACCTTTGTTGCTTTTGCTAACCTTTTTGGTTTGTGGTCATCCCAAACCATCGAGTTTGTGGTCATTCTAAAACCATCGATTTAGAGAGTACTATATTTTTACCATTTAGCATAAGATGTTAGCTTCTGCTAGCTTACTTGGCAAATTCAGATCGTCAAGTAGGAAATGTTCAGTAGCTTTCAGTTGTCCACTTCTAGTTTTTAGCTCTTTGCTTGGACTTACATACAGAGAGCTAATCCATTAGGGGGATGTTGGAAACCTAATCCATTAGGTGAATTGAAGAGTCGTCGGGTATCCAAGAGACCTTTGGGGATTGTGAAACCAGGAGTCACCATATTGTATTTATATGTATACTGTCTTAATGAAAAGAACATTCATGCTTATTCTTATTTTGGGTGTTCAACAGTATCAACGAGGATACGGTACCCATTGAGTCAAAGATTGGAAGCGAAGTCATATTTGAAGATAGGGTAGAGTTTTGACAGTGATGGTCGATCATTTTTATGTGTCGAGGTACGGCCTTATTTCTTCATGTGCGTATTTATGGTGGATCGATGCACTTTGAATGGGACACAAAACAAGTTTTTTTGCATGCGAATCTTGGGTTTGTGTTATGAAATGATTCACTGGAGGATCAAGCTTGGAGTAATCATGGCTTGTGCAATCAATGATTCAACCATAATTTGTTTATCTGAAACAAGAATGCCATCGTTTGAGGAGATTGTTGTCGGTAATTGACATCCTTGCATGTTCTGATCCTTAAACAACACTAAAGAGTAAGTGTAGAGTCTTGTGACGGTGTATTGGCTGTGACTAAGGAAACAAAAGATTGCATACGTCGAGCTATTTGCCTATTGTCGCTTGCTTGGGAGGAGCCACGACTTGCCTATTCCACGATTTTCCTTATGCCATCCTTCAAACTTCGATTTGACGTGGAGATATGTGGGGGAGGCACAAAAGGGGTCGTGGTGTGATATTGTAGAGGAGGACGCTTGTCGATGTGGAGAAAACCAAGGAAAATTTGGGTTGGGTTGTCCCATGTGGCATATCAAGGAGTCCACTCATGCTTTTGCGTGAATGTAGATTTGTTCTCTTGTTCACATTGATCAACACCCTTATGTGTTTGATCATATTGTATTAACCGTGAGCATAGGTATACTTCATGGAAATTTTGGTAAAGGGTGTCATCGACTCATATGTTGAAGAGTAAAGTGGATCTTAACCACTTTACGAAGCTTGTTAAGTGTTGGTTAAAAACTTAAAAGTCATCTAATTTATTGAAAGATTAAAATGGACATGATGGAGGCCTTTAAGGAGTCTATCGTCAAGGCCTTTGGAGATGGTTTATTCTTTTATCATTTCCAAGGATGGACCTAGCTATTTATCTTTTTGGAGGAAGTGGAGAATATTTTATCTCTCATTAAATGAAAAAGAGGGGTTTAATAGATATAACATAATGTGGATTTAACCACTTTAAGGGAGTTTGTTATGAATATTTGATTAAAAAGGGGCCTTGCGTAACTTGGTACTTGTATGGCTTTGACCTCCTAAGTTGATTAGAGGGATTTATGGAGGTTAGTTGTTATTCTTTCCACCCTAGGCTAGATCTAGGAAAATAATATTATTTTATTGTAAGGGTTGAGTTGAGCTGCAACCTATATAAAGGTTGGATCTCTCACTCATTTGGCATGGTTGGATTGTGAGATCTCATTATCATTTGAAACATCATTGTTATATCTTTTCATGGAGTATATGGAAGATTAAGGATTTTTGTCTCATGGGTTTGAACTTGGTGGATTTAATTGTGTAAGGTGGATATTTCATATCATTGTCAATACTTATTGTTTGTTCCTAAGAAAGGTTGTGTAACTCCATGGCTAGTTGCATTTTGAATTAATGTGATGTGTTTTGAGATATTTTGACATCCACCTTTAGGAGAGGTATCTAGCATATGACTTAATTTGGGGTGTGAAACGAGCAAGATTAAAGTGTGTGTGGATGCTACCTTTCCTTGATAGGGATTATTAAGTGAATCAATTGTTTGGAATAGGAATTAGTCATGCACTTTGCAGGGGTTCTGGCCAAACACATATAAACAAGGCCTAAGGTTGAACTATCCCAAGACTCCATTTGCCCTAGGGATTGGCATTAATCTTCAAAACCCTTCCATCACCTATACTACAAGAAGATCTCAAGTTTTTGTTAGGCTTACTCTTCAAATCACCTTTGTGTCCTCATTGCCATAGCTTAGAAATCATATCTAGGGAAGCCCCCCTCGAGTTGGAGAAGAGCCAACCAAAAGTGTAGAGAGGTGTTTATTGAGGAGACAGTGGGCAATACCTCTAGGTTGCAGTGGGTGGCCAATTCTTTGGGATTTTAATCACACATTGCCAATTGAAGTTGTAACACGGTGCAAGTGATGTTGACCTCTTAGATTCTTGATTATTTTTCTATTGCAAAGGATTTCTAACTGAAGGAAACAATGGCTATCTCCATGTGAAACATAATAACATCTAAGAGGCATCTCAAGATATCCATGACAGGGGTCAATACCAGATCATCGCCATGATTGGAACACTACATCATGGGGGTTAGAGCCTTTTCCCCACCATTGTATTTATTTGATCCTATGCTCCTTCCAATACTTGCTTTGCTTGCTTCATTTATTTGTAATCATTGTATTGGGCATATTTTTGAAAAAGCTTCCATACTTGTTGTGGTTACCTAGATAGACATTGATGCCTTGAAAAAGCTACATCGACTAGAGGTATATGAATATGAACATTAATGCTTTGAATTGTTGTGGGTGGTATTGTCATTGACATTGGTGTTGATGTTGTTGGTGCAAGTGATGTTGAATTCCTAGAACTTCCCTTAATCTTCTTCTCATTTTTTACTTTTCTTCATTAGTAAGTTTCTTGGCTTGTATTGTTTTATATTTTTCCAACTTTATCCACAAATTTCCAACTTCATTCTTGCTAGTTCTTTTTCTAAATCTTCCACTCTCTTTTGCTCATCCCTTAAGCACTTGTATTCTTGATAATATTTTGAGTGCATAAGATTCTCTATAAAGGAAATAATGGCCATCCCCATATATCCAACATACATCTCAAGATATCCACGATGGGCACTGGTATCAGATTATCACCATAATTGGATTGTTACACGATGGCGTTTGGAACTTATTACCCACCACTATATTTACTTGCTCCCATGCCCCTTCTAATACTTGCTTCTTTCTTTGTAATCACCATATTGTGTATATTTCTAAAAAAACTTTCTGAAGTATTTTGTGACACAAAGGAATACACTCGTGTAATCTTCGCATTTCTTTCATCAAAGCTTTGGTCCTAACTCTACATAGACCTAATTTTGCCAAGTCAACAGATTCATACAAAACCACCCCATTTGCTTCTTACTGATTTCGTCACTTCTAGCCAAACTCTTTAGGAAGCAATCCAATTTTTCTTGAACCTTTTGTTAACTTTGAATTTACCCATAGCATATTTAAAGTTAAGCTTCGACACATTTGTGAGCGTGCCTTTTGCTTTCATTGTTTGAGAACGATAAAGTTCTATATCCAAAGATTTTTAGATTGACATTGGGGGACACCATATTTAGTGCTTAAGTTTTCCAACAAGTAGACAAAACCATTATAGGTGTTTTAGGGTTTCAACTTTCCAACATTATGGACAATGCACCTTTTGCACACCCAGGTAATTTAACCTTTTATCAATAGGTAGACCTCCCACCATCAAACACCAGTGAAATAACTCTTTTTGGTTCAAAAATAGGTTTCCATACAACGTTTAATCAAAATAACCATGTCATTTGCTTGGATTTTAGAGGTCACACTTTGTTTAGCTAGCCCTTATGGAAGGGCTTGGAGCAAAGTCACCTGCAAACCTTGGTTGGCTTGTACTTGAAGGAAGCAATGGCCTTACCCCATTTCCAGTGTTGCTACTAGGAATGAGGCACTAGAAGGTCAAGCTTTAGCACTAAGGCATTAGGGATGAGCCTCTGGATGTGTTCCACAACAACCTTATTAACATTAGCCAATGAAAACTTCCTCTTGAGATTTGGCCTGGAAACACTAGGGAAATAACTCTTTTTGGTTCAAAAATAGGTTTCCATACAACGTTTAATCAAAATAACTATGTCATTTACTTGGATTTTAGAGGTCGCACTTTGTTTAGCTAGCCCTTGTGGAAGGGCTTGGAGCAAAGTCACCTGCAAACCATGGTTGGCTTGTACTTGAAGGAAGCAATGGCCTTACCCCATTTCCAGTGTTGCTACTAGGAATGAGGCACTAGAAGGTCAAGCTTTAGCACTAAGGCATTAGGGATGAGCCTCTGGATGCGTTCCACAACAACCTTATTAACATTAGCCAATGAAAACTTCCTTTTGAGATTGGCCTGCCAAAATCCATATTTTGGACAAGTCATGAAATAAGTCATTGGTCGAGTGAATGCCTCCTTGAAAAGCTTTAGGGTTGAGAACCAAGAGGATTCAACTAATGACTTTTCTTTGAATAAAATCCATGGTGACTATTAGAGGTAGTGCTCATATAGAGATAGCCAAGTCCTGAGGGACGACTCCCTTTAGGCTTGAAAGGGTTTGAGTGCTTCCTAGGCATTCCAAATACTTTGAACAACAAAGGTGCCTTGAGCTTTAACTCTTGAGGGATTTAGCATAACTGTTTCAAGAGAAATGCCTTGCTAAGCTTTTTTACCCAACAACACCCCTTGTCGAATGCGATACCTAAGAAGGACTTTCCAAGCTTCCTTGCCTTCCATAACCCAAATCACTCATTTGGCTCACAGTGCTTGAGGTTGCACCCTAGTTTTGATGATATCTAGACCCCTAAATTCCCAAGAGGTGCAACAAAGCTCCAATTAGCTCAGTGGAAACTTAGTTGCTTATTTAGACTTAACCCATAGAAATGTGTGGAATCTTGCCTACCAAGTCATACTTAGTTGGATTTCAAGTGATTTGGGAAAGAATGATCAAGTACACTTGGTCATATTAGAGTTCAGAAGTCCTTTAGGCCTTCTAGGCCCTTTATTTTTGTATCACATGTTCATACTTGTTAGATTTTCTTATAAATTATAGTAGTATATCTTAATTGCATTTATCAATAGGATCACTAGAAGATAGACAAAACATAGAACAAGAACACAAGTATTTTTCACCTGGGAAACCCAATTGGGAAAAACCCAACAACCTTCGTCTAGAGATGATAATTATGAGATCAGAGTACAATGAAGAAAGAAAAAGAAAAATATGGAAATGCCTTCCAAATATGAAACCCTGAAAATCAGTCTACTTCTGAACTGCTGTCTTTCCCAGAAAACTGCGAACTGCTGTGCTGATGTTGTGTGTGCTAATGAGGAGGGGTGCCTCCTATTTATACTATTTTCCCACCCAGAAATTAACTGGGGCCGACTTCACTTGGGGGTGCAATAATAATTTTATATTTTATTATTTTTATTTATTCTTTTATTGCTGGCTTTTCATCCCAAGGATTACATTGTTCTTTCTAGGGTTTAGATGAATGATTACAACAAGTTCAACTCCCGAAGGAGGACAATAAGAATAGCTTCTGAAGTTGCACGAACTCCAACACTCCCTCTCAACAAGGAAGGTATTCTTTGGTCTTCATCAGCATCATCATCATCTGGGTTTCATCTGTACATCTATACTGTCTCCATCATCTTTAAACGTATCGAAGGTTGTCTTTATAAATTTGTTCTATCCGGATGTCTGAGAGAGAATCTTCTGCTACCTATCCGTCTCCGGATAAATTTGTACATATCCAGATGTTCTTCTTAAGATTGTTCATTACATTCATCGGAGGATAAATTATCACCATCATTCATTTGATAAGATTGTTCATTACATTCATCTGAGGATAAATTATCACCATCATTCATTTGATAAGGAAAAATATCAAATGTTCATTTCTAAATTCCTTATCATCCTCACAAACTTGGCCTTCAACCACAATATGACCACATGATTGCTCCTCAACGAAAATTTGATTAATTTCAACCTTTTCTTCTTCTGTAGAGACATAATCAAAGTCCGAATCCAGATTCATATAGCTTGAATTATTGTCAATTAGGCAATGACTATGGAGTTGCTCTTCTAAAGGCTCTATAATGGACTCATAAATGGAAGACTCAACTATAGATGTTTCTTGATGGTGATTGTTAGGTTCCCTTCCACGGATTAAATCCAAGATTTGCTCTATGACTGCTTCAAGTAATAATAACAGAGTATCTCGTATGATTTGATTGATATCCCTCTTAGTTTCAGCATGAGGTTTTGAAACATTATTCTCAAAGTACTCTGTAACATTCTTATGGATTGCAGGCGCGCTCATAATTTGGAACATTTCAGGAGAGGAATGATCCAATTGAGAAAACAAATTGTCAATATACTGATTATCAACTGCATAATCATTGCTAGATTTATACTCTAAAGAATTATTAGTGTTCCTACCCCACTTATCTATTAATAGATCTGTGAACATGTCATACCCAGTGATGGATTCTGGTGCTAATTGATCAAACCACAGTTGAACATCCCCTTGCAAGGATTCTCCTAAGGCTCACATATAAACATCTTCATTGTCCGCACCTCTAATTTCCATGTAATCCCAGAGAATATCCAAATGACTTTCAATAGATATATCCTTATTTCCATTAAACTAGGGCAACCTCCTAGTCTAATCGTTTGGCATAGGATGAAGTGCCCTCAGTATTTTAGAAAAGTCAAAAGGAGACTATTTGTCTTGTTCTTTAACAGCTCTGATTACTTGGCTTTAAGGCTTTGACTGGGACTGACTTCTAGGTTCATGTCGACTTACAAGTTTATCAGGGGTAGTCACGACAAAACTTGTATTACACTGATGAAGAGGATTACAAGGATCATTCACTTGATGCTTGCTTACTAGTCCACTCGGGATGGTCAGGAAATCTTTATTGCATGGGTGATGAAATTGGTAGGTATCATAAAGATTGTGATAACTAGATTCATACCCATAATCATGCTCGATATCATCCTCATACCCGTAGTTTGACCTCCATCTATCCCTTCCGTTTATTCGTCTTTTAGCTTCATTTATACTTTCATTTAATTCCTTTATGCGTTTGATAAATATATCTGAATTCATTATGATTTATGTGATGGGTTTGCTTCTCAGTGGAGTCGCTAGGTGAACGAATTGCCGTGTTCACCAACGAATGATGTCGTAGGAGAGGTAAGTGAAATTCATGCAGTAATTCTAAATATTTAAACATATAAAATGCAATCACTAATATTAGACCGGATGTGATGTGAATAATAAAAGATGTAAGTACATTCACAGACACCGACGGTAAAATAGATGAACCAAGGTAAGCCTCTACCTCCTCGACAACGACCCCAAAATGTTATCACCAAACTTGTAGTTGCTTCTATGAGGTGGATCCAGGATGGACGGTAGAGGGATAAGCAACTAAAGAGGTGGAACCAAGATAGCTTGGACTCCGAAATGGATGGTTGTCACGCCAATCGAGACAATCTTCACTTGATGTTGTCTTAGCCCAAGACAACAATGGGGGAGACCCAGATCTACTCCCAACAAGAGAGATCAAACCAAAACACCAGATCAAATCAAATCGAGTGCCAGTACGTAAGGTGTAAGGTGGAGTAAACCCTAGATCTATGGATGAAGTCACAAGGTGAATTAGGGCTTGGATCAAGGGTTTATGAGATATGAAATTTGATCCAAGTTCAAAATACAAGTGACCTATAAGCTTATTGCTAGATCCGAGATTAAGGTACTAGCAAAAGATGACAATATCCATTGCCTTGGGAAACGTGACCAATGCAGGGAGGGTAAGAACAGGATTGGGGCTACCTAGTACCAAGGGGTAGACTTGAAAGAAGGTATTACAGTATCAAAGCACCTGAGCCACAAGGAAAAGATCAAATCACAAGAGGAGGCAGCATGAAGGGTAGCGCTAGGGTTTGGAGAACAGTGCCTTGGGATTTAGATCAAATGGAGTCACTTTAGCAAAACGTTTTTGAAGACCTACTTAGGGTTTGACTCGATCAACAAAACCCAGAAATGGTTTGCCGAGAGATCAAGCAGTTTGATCCATAATATTTTTTGATTTTTTATATTTAGGGTTTTAACATGAAAATGAAGATGCCAATGGATTGAGATCTAGAAAAGAAGAACTAACCTGTAGATCTTACCTGGAAAACCTTGTAGATGCCTTGATGATGATGATCTATGCCGTCCCGATCAATTTGAGAAGATTTGAAGGAAGCCTCTATGTGAAATGATTTTCCCAAGGAAGCCAATGCGCCCTCTCTCCTGCACAATAAACGTCTCAACCATATTAGATTTGATGCGTCACGAGAAAGGAACAAATGGTACAGAAAAATAGCAAGATGAAATCATAGATCACGATGATACTAATGAAAACCCCTTGATACAAGCGAAGCCAAGCCAAGCGAGTTGAGGAACCCCTGCAAAAACGCCCAAGTTGAAGTCGCCCTCCTATAGACAAGACAATGTTTCCACAACAATATAGATCTCACCACAAATACCCAAATGTTAGGAAGCAATAGACTTTTCAATCACCATTTAAGAACACTAGATGCAAAGGAGATCCAAGAATTTCCACAAAAGTAGTTTTCTATTATCCAGATCCAAGAGCCAAAGACCCCCCTTTACAATGAGAAGCTCCCTCCTTTAAATAGGAATGAGAGAAACAAAATCATAACCACTTTTCAAATGGGTGGCTAAGATTAAAAGATCAAAATGTTTTAATCAACGGTTGAGATGAGCTCAACATAGAGTACATGGATCAATACAATAATATAATATATAAATGGACCAAATCAACCTAGGAGAGGGGATCCCACTCAATAAAAAATAAATAAAGCTCATGGTGGGTCCAGGGAGTGTTAACTAACTCTCGTAGTGTGTCCCCATGGCACAATAAAAATAATATAATTCTTTAAGTGCAAAATAGTGCCTCTTTGAGGAAATCGTGAGCCTCCAAAAGCTCCAGAAAATAATAAAATATGCCCGAGAGATGGATGTGGGTCCATCCAAGTGCTGAAACTGTTGGACAAGGAGTGGAAGACATCACACTCATCATCAAAACTCATCCCATGCCATTTCCTTGCCTCAGTAGCCCAAATCGAATTCTTCAATAGCCATTTTTATTATTTTAAATCTACCTTAGGAAACGTGATATGCCCAAAACTGCACCCTAGGGTGCCAGCGTTATCCAATTGAGCCCACCAGGGTCTTTGGGAGAGGGGTAATATGGTAAAAACAAGTGGCTGGACCACCCCCTCCTCATACAACGCCCTAGGTGAAACCATCAGATGACCTCTCTATCTCGACAGGCCATTCAGCATGACAGAACTACTCTAGAATGGTAAACTGAGCCAAATCATCCTTGTAACTGCCCGAAACTGAAAGCAAGCTGTCTCATTGGACTTAGGGAGTCGAAATCCATCTAAGGTGCATACTCATACACCCTACAGATCTCTGCATAATCAAGAATAATATCCAATATGCCCAGACAGATAAAATAGTAATCTGTAAATGAACAATAATATGACCCAGGCTAACATCCATCTGCTGCAAGTGTTTAAAGGTTAAAGACATGCTCTACAAATCATTCAAATAACAATTATAACACGTAGCAGTCATTTCACTGGCAATCTATCAACCAAATATAGAGTTTCATTAATTAACTTAGACTAGCTTTTCAAGACCATACTCACTTCATAGTTGTAATCAATTTGCTAGTGAAGGGTGAAGGCTGAAATCAAAAGGCTAGGCTGAAGGGTGACTACCAACTCAACATTGTGGCACTTTGGATATGGAAAGGGGATAGTCACTCTAGCATATGCAGGACAATCAACAACACAGGGGATGGAGTGTTTTACAAATGGATAAGTTACGTTCAGAGGTGCTTATTCACCTTGACAAATGCTCACAATCCAAATCAATACAAGTGAGGCCAGCAATCTTTAGATATAACTTTTAGGAACCATTGTTTTTTGGGCCTTTGATTTTCCATAGCCTTGGTCCATGTATTTATTACACGGATTTTATTATTGAGGCTTCATGCATTCATGTATGCTTAAAAACACTACTTTTCATGAATGTTTTAAGATATTCATTTCAATGTAATTCAAAGCCAATTTCATTAGGCTTGCCTTGCATTCATGTATGTTTAAAAAAACTACTTTTCATTAATGGGCTTTTTCCATAAGATATTCATTCATTTCCAAATACATTGTATTGATGGCAGCGCTACTTGTTTTAGGTTTAGCTAACTCAACCTAGGCAACTCAGAGCCGAGACACAAATAAACAGGGAAGCTTGTCCAACAAAGAGGCTCTAGTGGGGAAAGGTCCTCCATGCCACAAGTCAAGTAGTAAGTCGGGTTGGAAACACAACTGGAAGGTAATGGATGAGTGGAGATAGTGAACCATGAAACCAACACTAGCAAGCCAAAGTATGGTGGGAATGACTACCTCTATTCTTCCCAAGGAGGGTAAAACCAATGAGTATGGGTCAAGAACTTCTAGGTCTAAGTAGGGACATATATACATAATATCAATTCATCCAAGTCCACATATTTAGATGATCGCCAGATCATGGCACTAGATGCTAAGACATGTCACAAGAATGAATACAAAAGCAATTATAACCATAACACAAGATAATATCCGCCGAGTCATGTACATGTAAACCATCAATTTGAACCAACATCTGTCCAATGAAAACTACTGATGCAACTCTGGGCACTACTGACTGCTCTGCAAATGGCTAAATGACTACATAAGTCCTCAAATCTGAGTGTCCTGAGACTCAGTCATGGCATGGGAGAGTACTATAGACCATCAATCAAACAATGATCCATCATAGATGCTCATCTCAGCATCTCATATGTAAGGGAACTCGCTGAAAAGTGTATGAAATTTGAAAAATAGAATATGGTAGCCCGACTACTATATATGTGATAACACGATGGAATACTTCCATACCTGGCTAGAGATCTCGGATGAGCACACATACACGACCGTCTACTACCTGTTCGTCTCATCTGCCGATGGGGTACTCCCATACCTGGCTGAGAACCTGAACGAGTAGAGGTACCTATGCAATCACACGACCATCTACTACCTGTCTGACTCATCTGTCGATGGGATTTCTCCCATGCCTGGCTGAGCACCTGGACGAGTAGAGGCACCTGTGTGAACCTCGAACATCTACTACCTGTCCGTCTCATCTGTCGATGGGATTTCTCCCATACCTGGCTGAGAACCTGGACGAGTAGAGGTTCCTGGGTGAACCTGACCATCTCATTTGTCGATGGGATTCCTCCCATACCTGGCTGAGACCCTGGATGAGCAGAGATACTTGGGTGAACCCGACCATCTACTACCTATCCGTCTCATCTGCCAATGGGATTTCTCCCATACCTGGTTGAGAACCTGGACGAGTAGAGGTATCTGGGTGAAAGTATGGTAAATGTCTCATAGTCATCTCTCCCTCTTAAGGAGGGATACGTTCTCTTTTACTCCAAGTCTTCCGTGAAGGTATTCAAGCTTCATCTTGGGAAGAGGCTTGGTGTGAACATCTGCAGTTTGGTCGTCTGTCGAAATATACTGGAGCTCAACCACACCTTTCTGCACCATATCATGTATGAAGTGATACCGAGTCTCTGTGTGCTTCGACTTGTCATGAAATACAGGATTCACTGACATCTGCACACAACTCTGGTTATCTCAGTGAATCACAGTTGGCTCTGGAATTTGGCCAACAATCCTGCAAGAAGTTTACGAAGCCAAACTGCTTCCCTGGCTGCTGAACTAGCAGTGATATACTCGGTCTCTGCAATACTGAGAGCTACTGAGTTTTGCTTCCTATTGTACTAGGAAATCACTACAGAACTCAAACTGAAAATAAAATCCTGAAATGCTCTTCCTATCTGTAGTGCATCCGGACCAATTTGAGTCTGTAAATAAACCCTTGCAATCTTAAGTTACAATCCGAGTCCTATCGTAGATCATATCCCATAGTGCCACGTAAGTATCTGAGTACATGTTTTGCAAAAATCCAGTGAATCTGCCTCGGTTTGCACATGAACTGACGGAGAGCATTCACAGCGAAACACATGTCTGGTCTGGTGTTCGTCAGATACATCAAGGACCTAATCAACTGACAATACATGGTGGGATCAATCAAATTTGAATCTGAAGCAAAATCCCTCAGCTTCTTCAAATTTGCATCCATCGGAGTAGCTATGGACTTGCAGTCCAACATTCCGAATCTCTTCAACATATCCATGGTGTAATTTCCTTGACCTAGGAAAATCTTCTTCTGCCTTTATCATACTCCTAATCCCAAGAAGTAATGTGTCAACAATATCATTGAGAAAGGTTATCTTGGCATCCATTTGATACAACTTCCATCCCATAGCTGAAATAACAATAACCGATCTGATGGAAGCATATCGAGCCATAGGAGCAAATGTCCCATCATAATCGGCTCCCTCTTTTTGAGAGAGCCCTCTGGCAACAAATCTGGCCTCCCATCTGCTCCATGCAGAACTTCATGCTCCTATGCATTCTGCAAAATCTGTCGTGCCCATCTGGGTCTTTTTCGGCTTACTGCCATATCTGTGGGAGCATCATCTTGCTCAACTGGATCAATGGAACTGATCGATTTATTCATTTCTTCAGACTCCCTCTTAATGTTTGGAGGGGAGATTATCTCATCTCTTCATCGTCATTGATCTCCATATCTGATCCTCTTCCTTTTTGGATAGCCATTTCTTTTTCAAAGGTTACATCTCGACTGACTTCGATTTGCCTCGATCGTGGGTTGTAATTCTGTCAGCCTTTGAGGACTTGCAATATCCCACGAATGTTCCCTTTTTGCTTGAAGGTTTGTTATCACATATATAGTAGCCAGGCTACCATATTCTATTTTTCAGACACAGTACTTTTTTCAGCCAGATCTCTTTCATATGAGATGCTGAGATGAGCAGTTTTGATGGATCATTATTATATTAGTGGACTATTGTACTCTCCCATGTCAGGACTGAGTCTCAGGACACTCAGATTTGAGGACCGATGTAGCCATTTATGTCATTACAGAGCAGTCATTGATGCCCTGTTTTATATCAGTTCTTTCTCATTGGACAGATGGTGTCTCAGATGGATTATATTGTATGATTAGGACTCAGCTTTTTATATTGTGTTATGGTTATTATTGCTCTTATACTGATTTTTGTGACATGCATTAACTTGTGGTATCATGATCTGGTGGTCATAATTATATGGACTTGGTTGTATCTTGTACTATGTATTGATGTCCCTACTTAGACTTGGAAGTTCTTGATCTATACTCATTGGTTTTAACCCTCCTTAGGGAGAATAGAGGTAGTCATTCCCACCATTGTTTTGGCTTGCTAGTGTTGGATCCATCATTCATTGTCTTCACCCATCCATTACTTTCTAGTTTAGTTTTTAACCCGACTGACTTCTTGACTTATGGCATGGAGGATCTTTTTCCCTGCTAGAACTTTTGTTGGACAAGCCTCCCTGTTTATATTGTGTCTCGGCTTTGAGTTGGTGACAGAACTTGCCTTTGGTAAGTTGGATAGTATGCCTAAATCATTCTGGTCGGTTGTCTCGATGTTTGGCACTGTGCAGAACTCCCCCTAGTCACTTGAGATGTTGTTGGCTAAAACTGAAAGCTCATGTACTACCTGTGTTGAAAATATTGAATATGCGCCCATGAAAAATGAAAATTATAAAACTGTGTTTCTTAACATATGTAAAGAGGGCAAGAGCAATGAAATGCTAAAATACTCTTTGAAGAATATAAAAAGGTCCAAAAAAGCAATGATTAAAAATATGCTGACCTTATAAAAATATGTCCCGGATGAAAGCTGCGATTAGCTGTGCTTTTAAGCACTGGTGAAGTCCCAAAGGGTCATATAGGCCAAAAAGACCATGGAATAAAATGATGGTCCTAATGAACTTGGATCAATCTTGATGTAGTCATGATGTCTAAGTTGAATAAACACTCTCTAAACAACTCACCCATTTGTGAGGCACTGCCATTCCTTGTGTTGTTGTTTGTTTGACATTGGTTATAGTGAGTATTCCCTTTCCATTATCCAAAGTGTCATGATGTTGAGTAGGAAGTCATCCTTTGCCTTAGCCTTGTCATTTTCACCCTTCACCAGCAAATTGGCTACAGTTATGAAGTGAGTATAGTCTTGAAAGTCTAAGTCTGAGTAATAATAAATAAAGCCTTATATATGTATTGGTTGATGTACCGCCAGTGAAATGAATGCTATTTGTTGTGATTGTTACTTGAACGAGTTGTAGAGCATGTCTTAGCCTTTTACACTTGCAGCAGATGGATGACAGTCTGAGTTATTATTGGTGTCTAATCAATTACAGATGGTTATATTGTTTATTGGATATGATTGATGATCAGATAGAGACCTATGAGGGGTATGAGTATACACCTTAGATGGATTTGGACTCTCTGAGTCTAATGAGACAGTTTATTTCCAGTTCCGGGCAATTGTAGATATGATCAGGCTCATTCTGCCTCTTTGATGCAGTTTTTCTTCACAGGTTGATATGTTTGAGCAGGGAGATGTTTTAGTTGGATCTCCTAGGGCGTTGTATGGGCATAGGGGGGTGCAACCACTTGTTTGTACCATTGTACCCCTCTCGCAGAGAGCCTGGTGGGCTCAGTTTGACAACGCAGGCACCCTAGGAGGCTGTTTTGGTAGGATCACGTTTCCCGAGGCAGATTAAAAATGATTAAATGTCTATTGAAGAAATCGATTTGGGCTACTGAGGTAAAGAAATGGCATGGGATGAGTCACAATGATGAGAGTGATGTCTTCCACACCTTCTCCAGTAGTTGCAGCTCCTGATTGGGCCCACATCTATTTTTGCGCATTTTTATATTATTTTCTGGAGCTCTTTTGGGAGGCTCACGATTTCCTCAAGAAGGCACAAAAGTCAAAGAATTAAATTGTTATATTATTTTATTGTGCCAAGGGGACACCCAGAGGGAGTTAGTCAAACACTCCTTGGACCCACCATGTGCTTTCATTTATTTCTTGTTGAGTGGGTTACCTTTTTTGGGTGGGTTAGTCCACTTTGATAAATTATGGTTATATTGATCCATGTATTGTATGTTGAGCTCATCTCAACCACCGATTTGAACATTTCATCTTTTAATTTTAGCCACTCGTTTTGAAAGTGGTTAGGATTCGGTTATGATTGAGGTTCTTTCATTTCTATTTAGAGGATAGAGCTTCTCATTTGTCGTGGGTCTTTGGCTCTTGGATCTGAATAACAGAAAGATTTTTTTGTGGAAATTTTCTGGATTTGCTTTGCATTTGATGTTCTCAAATGGTGATTGAAAAATCTTCAGCTTCCTAGCATTGTGGAAATTCTTGTGAGATCTATATTTTTTGCTATCGTTATTTTGTCTACAGGAGGGCGTTTTGGCTAAAGCTTTTTTGTAGGGGGACCTCAACTCGCTCGGTTTTCTTCGTCTTGGATCAGGGGGTTTTCATTAGTTTCATTGTGATCTATGATTACTTCGTTTTACTTTCTTGTAGCATTCAGTTTCTTTATCTTGTATTAGCAAATCTGATATGGTTGACGTTTGCTCATGCAGGGTAGGGGGCGCATTGGTGGCTTGGAGCTGGCATATGCCATAGAAATCACGAGGATCTTCCAGAATTGATCGGGATAGCTAGGATCATCACTGTTAAAGACTTCTACAAGCTTTTCCAGGTAAGATCTAACATGTAAGTCTCTTCTTTTCAAATCTTATTCCATTGTACCTTGCTTTACTTCAAAATTTGCTGAAAACTCCTAAATTACTAAAAACCCTAAAAAGCAATAAATCTGGGAATCGTTCGATCTTTGGCCAAACCATTTCTGGGTTTCATAGATCGGGCCTCCCCTTCACCAAATCAACTGCAATGCTGGTCAAACTCCTGTTGGTTTGACCTAGATCTGAATTTTTGCTAGAAAACTGCATAACCCCCCATTGAAAATTTGACCTGCTAGGGTTTTGATTTTTTCTGAATTTTGACTTCACAAACGGATAGATCAGGTCTCACATAGTCCAAATCAACCCCAACATTGTCCAAGTGCTTGGCTGTTTGACCTAGATCCGAGTTTTTGACTAAAACAGCCCTAGCGCCCTCACTGAAAATTGGACTTTTCCGGAAGTGACTTTTTTTTGAAATCTGACAAGATAGGCTGATAGATCAGGGCTTAAGCATTCCAGAACACCCCCAACGTTGAGCTAGTTCCTTCTGGTTTGCCCTAGATCTGAAAAATTGGTTTTCAAGCCCCCCTAGCCCCCTCATCAAATTTTGACTTTGTCCAGATCTGATTTTTCTGGTGATTTTCTGATTAGGTCTTCTAGATCAGGTCACCCTGACCTCATTTCTCCTTCAACGCTGACTTATTAGCCTCCAAGTGACCCTAGAACTACAAATCTGTCCTTCCAAGCCCTAGCGCTAGCCTTCCATTGAGCTGGTTTTTCCTGTACCTTAGCTTCTCCGGACCAACTATTTTTTGGGTTCATAGATCAAGGTGTATCCCAGGTGGGTTCACTGAAACGTTGGGTTGTTGCTGACTCCATTGCCCAATACACATAAGGCACTGATCTCCTAGCTAGCGCCAGTCCTATCCCTCAAGATCTCCTCCCATTCTCTTTGCCAACACTCAGTGATAACTCCAGTCAACTATCTTTCACTGAGTCTGTCTCCTTGGTACTAGACAGTCCCAACTTTGTTCTTGCTCACCCTATCACAGTTACGTTTCCCAATACAGTGGTCATCTTCACCGGTTGCTAGTACCTAAACCCTAGAGCTAGGGTTTCCATTTACCTTGCACCTTAAATATCTTGAAGCCCCATTTGATCTTTTTCTGGTGTCTAGGTCCGATCTCTCCTGTCGGGAGCAGATCTAGGTCTCCCCCATTGTTATCTTGGACTAGGATAACATAAAGTGAAGGCTGCCTTGATTGGCGTGACAACCATCCATTTGGGAGTCTAGGCAGTCGTGGTTCCACCTCTTAGTTGCTTGCCCCTCTACCATCCATCCTGGGTCCACCTCACACAGGCAACTACAAGGAGGGTGATAACTAGGTTGTAACTTGAGCACATGAATGTAGACTGGAAAGTAATTGTCCATCCTGGTGACGACTAGGTTCATCAAGGATCCTTCATTTGTCTTGTTCGAATCACGACATCAGTGTCGTCAGGTTTCTATCATGTGTAATAGACTAGAATCCTTGTCTTTGAGGGATAACTCTCTCTGTCTCTCAGAAGTCGGTTGAGTAAATCTTGTTGAAGCAGCATATAGATCGCCATTCGTAGAAGCTTTCTGCTTTTGATCACCAAATCTCTGCATGAGATTATTCTAGGTCTATGAGTCATAATACATGCTTCTAGAGGCTTTCTGCTTTCATTCCATCCGTATATCAATGGGATCGCTTGTCCTTGTAGATCATGGCATTCCCTACAAGCATAGTAGAAAAAATTGGCATCGGCAAAAAATCGGCGAGGGTCCAAAAAACATCTTCTCGGCAACATCGGCGAAAAAATCGGCAAACCGCGGCAAGCATTAAAAAATGCAAATTTTGTACTTCAATAGGGTCAAAATTTCTTTACCGATTTTTCCCCCTATTTGCCGATTTTTCTCGATTTTTTTCCGTTTTTTGCTGATTTTTGCCGATTTTTCGCGATGTCTGCTTTTTTGAAAAAATTGTGATTTTTTCGGGTTGAAAAATCGGCAGCCAGAAAAAATCGTGATTTTTCGGGACATCGCCGAAAAATCGACGATTTTTTCCACTATGCCTACAAGTCAAATCTCGTCATATTATTAGCAATGTTTCATAATCAATGTATTAACAAAATACTGTAGTCAATCTTTTAGTCAATGCTTCGTCACAACACACGTAAGGTCATTATCTAGATGCTTATGGTCTCCATTATAGCATACCGTTAAGAGTGTGTACTACTCCAAGTATGTTATAAAGGAGTAGTCATCCTTGATGGGTTGTGCAGCATGATAGGTATTTAAACAATCATGTGTATAGCAAATACTAGATGAGCCTACTTGTCCACTACCTGGAATGTAGATCTGTGTAGAACATATTCAAAAACAACAAGATCTTAAGCTAGTAGAGCATGTAAAATAAAATACTTATATTTTGTAGTTGTGTGGGTGGGCTCCCACTGTCAAGGTCCATTGGTCTTCATATGCTTGCTTGACGGTCATCAGAATCTGGATCTTCATATCATTTCGTAGAAGAAGAACTCCGAACGATCATCCTTCCTTGGCTCCTTATGAGGAGGGTCTTCTTCTACATCAACAATTGAAGCTTCATGCTTCCTTTTGTGAGAACTTCGACAACTACTGGCATAATGACCGTATTTCTGGCACCTGTAGCATTGGATCTGAGATAGATCCTGCTTTTGTTTATTCTGATCTCGGGGAGGACTTGATCTCTTGTGTTGATGCTTGTGAATGTACAGCTTCCTTCCCCTTCCCTTGCCTTTCTTGGTATGTGATACGAACGCTTGATTTTCCTCAGGTTGAGTAACATGAAGTCTTTGGCATGCTGCAATTCTTGTTTCTTCATGAGTGCATTGTTATCACCGGACTTGTAGTTTCCTATGTGAGATGGATCCAAAATGGACGGTAGAGGGACAAGCAACTAAGGAGGTGGAACCAAGATTGCCTCGACTCCCAAATGGATGGTTGTCATGCCAATCGAGGCAGTCTTCACTTTATGTTATCTTAGCCCAAGACAACAATGGGGGAGACTCAGATTTACTCTCGACAGGAGAGATTAGACCTAGACACCAGATCAGATCAAATGGACTTGAGGTACGTAAGGTGTAAGGTGATGGAAACCCTAGATCTATGGATGACGTCACTAAGGCTTTGGATCAGGGTTTAGGAGATATGAGATTTGATCCAAGTTGGGACATGGATGACCTATGAGGTAAATACTAGATCTGGGGTTAAGGTACTAGCTAGAGGTAAAGATATCCATTGCCTTGGGAAACGTGACCAATGCAGAATAGGTGGGAACGGGATTGGGGCTATCTAGTACCAAGGGATAGACTCGAAGGAAGGTATGACAATGTCAAGGCACCCGAGTCAACATTAGAAGGTCAAAACGCAAGGGAAAAAGGCAAAAGAAGGGGTAGCGTTAGGGTTGGAGATCAGCGCCTTTCAAATCTAGGGCAATGGAGTCATTTTGTGCCCAGCGTTGAAGAAGACCCACCTGTGTTTAGACATGATCTACAAACCCAAAAAGTGGTTTTGTCGGAAAAGATCAAATTTTGAGAAAAAAGGGCAACATGGAAGGTAGCGCTAGGGTTTGAAGATCAGTGTTTTTAAGATCTAGGGCAACAGAGTCACTTCTAGCTCAGCATTTAGGAAAACCCACTTAGGGCATGACCTGATCTACAAAACCCAGAAATGGTTTGTCGAGAACTCAAGCGGATTGAGCCATAATATTTTTTTGAATTTTAATGTTTAGGGTTTTACGATGTAAATGGAAATACAGGTGCTAATGGATTGAGATCTGGAAGAGAAGTACTAACTTGTAGATCTTACCTGGAAAACCTTGTAGATGCCTTGATGATGATGATCCCTGCTATCCCAATCAATTTGAGAAAATTTAAGTGAGTTCTATGCCCAACGTTTTGCCCCAAGAAACCAATGCACCCTCTCTCCTGCACAACAAACGTCAACCATATCAGATTTGATGCATCATGAGAAAAAAACAAATGCTACAAAAAAATAGCAAGATGAAATCATAGATCGCATTGATGCTAATGAAAACCCCTTGATACAAAACGCATCCAAGCCAAGCGAGTTGAGGAAGCCCTGCAAAAACGCCCAATTTGAAGTCACCCTCCTGTAGATAAGACAATGTTTCCCAAAAAAATATATAGATCTCACAACACACACCCAAATGCTAGGAAGCAAAAGATTTTCCAATCACCATCTAAGAACACCAGATGCAAAGGAGATCCAAAAATTTCCACAAGAAAAGTTTTTCTATTATCCAGATCCAAGAGCCAAAGACCCCTTACAAATGAGAAGCTCTCTCCTTTAAATATGAATGAGAGAACCAAAATCCTAACCACTTTTCAAATGGGTGGCTAAGTTTAAAAGATACAAATGTTCTAATCAATGGTTGAGATGAGCTCAACATACAATACATGGATCAATACAATAATATAATATAAAAGTGGACTAAATCACCCTAGGAGAGGGGATCCCACTCAACAAAAAATAAATGAAGCACATGGTGGGTCCGAGGAGTGTTAACTAACTCCCTTTGGGTGTCCCCATGGCACAATAAAAATAATATAATTTTTTAGCTGTAAAATTGTGCGTCCTTAAGGAAATCGTGAGCCTCCAAAAGCTCTAGAAAATAATATAACATGCCCAAAAAAATAGATGTGGGCCCATCCAAGTGTTGCAATTGCTGGAGAAGAAGTGGAAGGCATCGTCTTCATCATCAGAACTCATCCCATGCCATTTCCTTGCTTTAGTAGCGCAAATCGAATTCTTCAGTAGCCATTTTAATTATTTTTTATCTGCCTTGGGAAACATGATATGCTAGAAACTGCCTCCTAGGGTGCTTGCGTTATCCAACTGAGCTCACTTGGCTCTGTGGGAGGGGGGTAATATGATACAATCAAGTGGCTGGACACCCCCTTCCTCATACAACGCCCTAGGAGATCCAAGAAGATCATCTCCCTGCTCAGACAGGCCATCCAGTATAGTAAAACTACACCAGAAGGGTAAACTGAGCCTAATCATCTCTGCAAGTGCCCAGATCTAAAAACAAGCTGTCTCATTGGATTCAGCAAGTCCAAATCCATCTAAGGTGTATACTCATACACTCTATAGGTATCTGCATGATCATCTACAATATCCAATATACCCAGATAGACAACATAATAATTTGTAAATGACCATATAATATAACACAGGCTGACATCCATCCGCTGCAAGTGTTTAGAGATCAAGACATGCTCTACAAATCATTCGAGTAATAATCATTTCACTGGCGATCTATCAACCAAATATATAAGGTTTACATTTATTCACTATAACTCAGTCCAGACTTTCAAGATCATACTCACTTCATAGTTGTAATCAATTTGCTAGTGAAGGGTGAAGGCTAAAAGTTCAGCAGGCTAGGGCAAAGGATAACCACCAACTCAACACCGTGACACTTCGGATATGGAAAGGGAATACTCACTCTAGCATATGATGGACAAGCAACAACATAGGGGATGGCAGTGTCTCACAAATGGGTGAGTTACTTCAGAGTTGCTTCTTCACCTTGACAAATGTTCACAATCCAAACCAATACAAGTAGGCCAACAATCCTTAGATATAACTTTTAGGAACCATTGCTTTTTGGGCCTTTGATTTTCCATAGCCTTGGTCCATGTTTTTATTACATGGATTTTTATTATTTAGGCTTTATGCATTCATGTATGTTGAATAACACTGCTTTTCATGAATGTATTAAGATATTCTTTTCATTGTACTTCAAAGCCAATTTCATTAGGCTTAGCCTCACATTCACATATGTTTAGAAACACTACTTTTCATGAATGAGCTTTTTCATAAGATATTCATTTCATTTCCAAATACATTGTATTGATGGCAGTGCTACTTGTTTGAGGTTAGCCAACACAACCTAGGCAACTCAGAGTTGAGACACAAATAACAGGGAGGCTTGTCCAACAAAGGCTCTAGTGGGGAAAGGTCCTCCATGCCATAAGTCAAGTAGTAGGTCGGGTTGAGAACATAATTGGAAGGTAATGGATGGGTGGAGACGAAACCAACACTAGCAAGCCTACAAAACACAATTATGCCAAGTTCAATTAAACAATCAAAACACAACTTTTTACTTCATTTTCTATGGAGAATAAATTAATCAAAACATGCATTACTTGATTATGATTAAGCAACTTATCCTACCCTATTCTACCATTAGCAATTTAAACAAAAAATAAAAAGCATGACAGTGAGACGATACAGGCTTCCCCCAAATGGGGGAAGAAGGGTGTGGGAGCCGTAATCCCACTTGCTTTTTATTAATTTTACAATTTTTTGATGACTTGTTCTTTGCCTTTTCTTGGAAGAACAGGGAAAGAAAGGGATGGAAGAAGAGGGAAAATTGTCTTTTTTGTTCTTGCTTGCTCACTTGCTTGTTTTTAGCCTTTGGGCTTTTCTTGATTCCTCTTGCAAATAAGAGCTTTAAACAGTTCAAACGTTATGCATTAGTCAAAACTTTAAAGACAAGCTACAAACTAAATTCTCAAAAAAGAGGGTAAAAACCAGCGGTGAAAGAAGAGGAAAGAGAGAGGAGAAAAGGTGAAAAAGATGGCTGCCCTAAAGGTGAAAAAGGGGGCTGTCCAAAGGCAAAAAGAGGGCTGTAAAACAGTAAAAAAGAGGGCAGCGAACAGTCCAAAAAGAAGAAAGAGAGGGCTGTCCAAAGTGAAGAAAAGGGGCGAAAACTAGGGCAAAAGAGGGCTGTCCAAAGTGAAGAAAAGGGGCTGCAAACTAAAGTGAAAAGAGGGCAACGAAGAAGAAGAAGGAAAGGCAAGCCAAACAAGGCAATGGGAAGGAAGCCTAAGGATGGAAAGAAGTAAACTAGGGCTTCCTAAGTAGCCGGTAACCAAAGGAACATTAACTTGTGGATGGAACACAAGAGAGAGAGAGTTATTCCCAGCTTTCTTTTTGAAGCAAAATATGATGAACACTGTAGGTCCTGCAACTAAAAATGTTAGATTCAAATGGTTGTTTTGAAGCATGGGATAGAAGCAGCTGAGCTCACACCCTCCTACAATCTGTGAAGCCTGAATCACATCAAAATTTTAGCTCAAGAAGGCCATTGTTGGCACATTAGAATAGCCATTTGTTGTTTCAATTTGGTTATTTATGCAAAGTAAATTGATATTTTGTTGGACATGAGTAGTAAGTAATACAAAATGTTGATCTTCATTTGATTTGCCTAACATACTAGCATATATTTTATCAAATACAAGTATTTAAATGAGATGAGTTAGAGACAATATCACCTCAACCATGAGGAATCCAGCACAATCAAAAGCCCATAGACCTCCAAAGTCGAATATCTTTATACAAAGCCAAAGCAAAATGCTTGATACAATTTTCTCAAAGTAACTTTAACCCAAAAGTTCCCTCCTAATAGAGCTCAAAGAACCTCTATTTATACAAAGAGAGAAGGTAAAAACCCTAAAACCAAACTAAGAGTAACACCGGAGTAATTGAATGAGCTCGGCATGATCATTTGGAGTTGAACTGAGCTGCAACTGAGTTGTAACTGAGTGCTGGAGTAATGAGAGCGGGTGAGGTGGCTCATCCTCCCTTGTAATGATCACCCAACCAATATATAACCCACACTTCAACCAAAAACGGATTTGACCAAAGAGGAAAAATTTCTAACTGATAGTTCAACTGCTACACTTCGATACTTGATCTGAAACTGACCGATATTGATTGGAATCATCATAAATGCTCCGTGCCATGTCATTTAGCCTTTTATTTTACTAAATTCGGATTAATTTGGAGAGATTTGGATTTTCTCCAAAATAATCATTTTAATTAATTAATCAATATTTTCCCCAAAACTGACTTTTTTGAGAAAATATGCGTTAAGTGGCTGAATGATGATTTGAAACTTGGATTTGGCTGGCTGGCTGATCAAGAATGTTTTTTGGCTTAAGGTTAGAGCCTTCAAACACTGAATTCGGGTTCCAGATGACTAACTTATTACAAATTGAATTTTTCCATTTAAATTATGGAAAAATTTAATTAAAAACTTAGGAAAAATTAAAAAATTAAAATTTTGACGTGTTCGGTAAAATATTTACAAATTTTTTTTGAGGGTCCTAGTGACTTAGGACATGACCATAGCCTATTCTAACAATGCCTAGTAGGTTTATATATACTCAGTTGGGCTCTAATAACCCCCCAAGGCCCAGAATTCAAAATCGGGCATTCCAGCTTTGGAGGAAGCGGGAGAAAACATCGTCAATTATACTCGGCTATAGGCAAAGCATAATTGTCAAGGGCAAAAAACTCCCTGGAATACCTTAGTTGAAATTCTAAGTCTTAGGAGACCGAACCACTCAAATCACCCTACTGGCACATTTTATTACAAACCCCGCGGGGCCATGGTCACAACTATTCAAACAAAAAACTGACTAGCCAAAACTAGCTAGACATAAAGGTGGATCATCTAATACACTGGAATCAAGCATTTGTTATGTTTGTCAACTGGCGACTCCTTAGGTAATTCAACTATGGTACAAATAAGTGGATAACAGCCCCATCAAGGAATCTAACTGCTCTTCAATACTAGAAAGCTTGATCGCTGACTTGGTACATACAACTTGAAGAACTGTAAGCTCAACATCTCGCTGCATTATGGTGTCTCGGAGTATCTTGGTCCTCTCTTTCATTGCTAAAATGATTTCTTTAACACGTTCAATCTTCTTTCGGTGACTATCATCTGGGAGCTCTATCTCATGCTTGTATAAACTCTCCCTAACCTCCATGTGCGACTGCCCACTGTCTCGACTATTGTGCTCATTGCCTTGCACCTCATGTATCTCACCTGTCATAAATGTCTGGATTCCTGCTGTAGGTGATGAAGAGTGTACCAAATCCAACTCATCACACGGCTTGTCCACAATCTGACTATCGGGTGTGCTAGTGCTACTAGACTCGCAGGATGGCTCTAATGCTATCTCCTCATGCACATCCTCATCATGTACTGTTAACTCCAAATCAAGCTCACCATCAACCTGTACTTCGGGCTCGTCTTTCTCCACTCCTCCGACTATTTTTTTAAGGAAATCTTGACCCAAATCCTTGGGTTGGCTCCCAAACATGATGGTGTAATAATCTTGAAAGGACAATGATGCACATACCTCATCACCCAAGGCTAGATATTCCCAATATCGAGGCAAGTGTTGCAGTGTTGCTAACCTCTATAAATTTTCAGTCAAGATCCTTCTCATTGTCTTCATGTTCTCACAAGCTGGCAAAACAAAACCTTTGTTCTGCCACACACTTCACTGACATCACACTGACATGGATTTGCATGTACACGCATGCATCAACATGCACTTTTATTCAATTGCTATGTGCCCACAACTGGCAATGATCATGCTCTGATACCACTGTAATATCCCAAATATTGATATTCTACTAATACTGTGTATAATGCTAACTCGTACACTCAATCTTGTGCAAAAATACAGAATAACTGTGCATGCAAAATTGCCATGCAAAAATACCCTAAAATATAGCTGAATTAGGGCTAGGGTTTGCAGAAAGGAATTTAACACTTACCACTGATAACTCGACTGATAATACTCATGAGATAGGTTGCATGCATAAAGTGCCAAATAGGTGAAGTATCAGTGCTACCTTCCTGCTGTTGACGCCCAGCTGCACACGTGTGCACCCCTCAGACTGAAGGTGACGTTTTTTATGGAAGAGTGACCTGTTGGTGCTGAGGTTTGCCGGGATGTAGATTTGCCCATACCGAAGAGAATGATCGGAGCATGCAATGATTCTGACCTCTCCAAGAGCCCTAGCGAATTGGTTTACCAGTCTAGTGCTCATGCCCCCCAACCTCTCCGATTTGCTGATAACTGCTCTAGATGAGCAAACTGATGGCTGATAGTCACTATATGCTGTAGGATAGGCCTGCTGAGAAAGAGGTAGCTGACATGTAGAGGAAAGACTGGGTATTATGGTCCCAACGAATCCTTTTGTGGTTTCCCAGCTATTTCCAGCTGCAAAATGTGGATCTGCCAATAATCCTTCTGAGTGTGTTGGATCCCTGGATACTATAGAATATGATGAATGCTGTGGATAAACCTGGATGATCTATCCCAAAAAGAGACTAGGGCAGATATCTCACTATCGAACCCTTGTTAACTAAAGACACCGTCTTCAACCCCAACTGTTGCGGCTGCACATTGTGTTGTTGCTCAAAAACTCCAAATCAATCAACAACAATAATAATAGATATCTTCTTTGGTCCAATAACCCTTCTTAAATAGCTTAGCATGTACTTTTAGGGTTTGTATGTCACTTTTAGGGTTTGCATGTCACTTTTAGGGTTTGCATGTCACTTTTAGGGTTTGTGCTTTACTTTTGCGTGCATGCAATTCTAATTTCTTGTTGACTTTAAAATTGAAGAAATAAAGCTTGCATGCTCTGCATGCTTTATGATAATAACCCTGATGGCCCTCTTTACTATACCGATGACTTAATAATACTGAATAATTGTTCTAATATGCTCTCGGTATTAAATGTCCTCAGTCAATTCCTTATTTATCAAAATAGAACATTACATGCTCCTTCACAATTGTATGTTAGACTCGGGGGCCTCATCAGATGTGATTACAAGGAAAGCAATGGAGTAGTTGAATTTAAGGATCACACGACCCTACCACAATGTTTGTGCAATGGATGCAAGAGAGATCGATGTGGTAGGGATAATCTTGAACCTTCAAGTGAAATTGGCTAAGTATCCTGATATTAACATAACAATGGATGTATTAAAAGTTGATGTGCCAGATAATTGGGGGATGCTTCTATCGAGAAAACGGGCTACAACCTTAGGAAAACATCTAAATGGATTGGACATATGCAACTATACCTGCATAAGAAAACACAAGGGTTATAATTCATAGGGAGGTTGAAAGGAAGCGTCATGTAGAAAACCCAAAGAAGCCTTCAAATGAGTTTGTGTATAATATTGACAACTTTGGAAATTATGCTATTTTATCTATCTTCATGGCCCCCATTAGAGAAAGATTAATGGATGAAAAGGTAGATGAAGTTTGGAAAATGTATTTTGACGGAGCATATTCTAAAGTTGGAAAGGGGCCAGGCGTTGTGATCCTTTCTCCCTCTAAGCAAACCTTCAACTTTGCATATAGATTGGAGTTTGAAGCATCAAATAATGTAGCTAAATATGAAGCATTGTTACTTGGTTTAGAAACAACTAAGGGCATGGGCATAAAGATGTTGAACATAAAAGGTGATTCAGACTTAGTTATCCTCCAACTAAAGAAGAAGTATAAATGTAGGAGTGATAGACTAAAGAAGTATAGGAATAACTAAGAAGTATAGGAGTGATAGACTTGTTACTTGGTTTAGAAACAACTAAGGGCATGGGCATAAAGATGTTGAACATAAAAGGTGATTCAGACTTAGTTATCCTCCAACTAAAGAAGAAGTATAAATGTAGGAGTGATAGACTAAAGAAGTATAGGAATTCTATATGGGACTCAATGGAATGGTTTGATGCACTTAATCTTTAAGAAATCCCTAGAGAACATAATACTTTGGCATATAAGTTAGCAGTGGCAGCATCCACCCTTCAGCCTTCAGATGGGATGATCAATGGTAAATTGGTAATGGTAAAATGGAAATCAACTTCAGACCATCAATTCCTAATAACGTAGATCATTGGCAGGTTTTTAATGATGATAAGCAACTCTTGAGATTCATTCATAATGTTAAGGAATTTGAGGATTGTGAGATCAACTATCAGTAAGAGGGTAAAGAGTATCGGGAGCATGAGGAGATTGTAAGAAATCACATTCCAAGTAGCCTCATAGCATTTGAAAAGCTTTTTGACAGACAAGATAGGCATAAAAACAAAAAAGAAACAATAAAATTGGGGAATATGTTGAAGTCAATATCAGTACAGATAAAGATCCTTGGTGAATAAAAATTGGAAAAGTCACCTTAGAAAAGGAAAGGAATGACTTAATCAAGCTAATAAAAGAATATAGAGATGTGTTGGCCTTTAACTATGATGTACTTAAATCTTATCGCGAAGATGTATTCCAACACACCATTCCCCTTAATGAAGAATTGAAGGAAGTCAAACCTAAGTTGGCTCCTATTGTTCAAAAAGAATTACAGAAGATGTTAGCAACAGGGATTATAGCACCTACAAGACATTCATCGTGGTGCTCCAACTTAGTAGTAGTAAGAAAGAAAAATGGGTCAATAAAAATATGCATAGATTTCAGGAATCTTAACATATAATGCTTAAAAGATAACTATCCATTTCTCGACATGGAAACCTTACTTCAAAGGGTAATAGATTTAGGAATGGTGTCCATGTTGGATGGTTTCTCTAGATACAATCAAGTGTTGGTTAACAAGGAAGATCAACATAAAAGAGGTTGCATCACACCTTGGGGTACCTATAACTTTTTAAGGATGCCTTTTGTCTTATTGAATGCGGGTGCCATTTTCTAGAGGGCCATGGAATTTGCCTTTAAGGAGCTCATAGGTAAAATCATTGAGATATATCAAGGTGTCTTGTCACCATGTTAGCGAAGCTTTGAAGGCGGTGTAAGAAGGCAACAAGACTGAACGCAACCTTATGCTGAAAAGGTCGAGCACCAAACTCTACAAATACGATGGGTTGAGGTATCGTCTGTTTTCATTGATGATGCGACGGAGGAGGAGGATATGCACTCTTTCTGCTGAGGCCCAATCACAATCAAATAGGCATGCCCCCCACACCTCAGAGTCGTAGAAGATTGTGGGTTGGATGAGAGTATCCATGATAAACATCTTGGATGAGATGTCTTGGAAATGGTGTTTGAAGCACTGTCTCTCTAGAAGGGCTAGGGGTCTTTATCCTTTACTAACTCAGGGTTGAAGAGCATGATGTAGGCTAAACGAGGTCTTGTGAACTGAAACCCCAAATAGGTATAGGTGCAAGTGATTGCGTCCTCCTCTCCTCTGAAGAAGAAATGAAGATCAGTCAACAGCTTCTTCGATCTGTTGAAGATTATAACCTTGGTTTTATGGAGTTGATCGTCAATTGATAAAGATTAGAAAAGAGGGCCAAGGCATCTAATTGTCTTTGAAAACCCTACGACGCCAATTTGTTAGCACTCCAGGAAACTCTTCTAGGTTGTAGCTCGAAGATGCTTGGTAACTTAAATATTTTCTCAATTATGGGTAATATGGATCAAGTTGGATGACTTAATCAAAACTCACTCACTTAAAACATCCATAGACACACTCAGATAGACAAGGCTTTTAACCACTCTTGTTCAGAGAGTTAATAAAAGGTAGATGTATATAGAATTCTTATTATGCTAGCAGACTCATACACAAAGCATATATGAATGGCTAATTACAATAAGTAAATGATACTTGCTATTCAATTCATTAATACAGAGATAGGATAACAGCTATCTGGCATTAGACAAATAGAACAAACCTGAAATAAACATTCAAGTGTAAGTACAGAAAGGTAGAAAATGAAATCTGAACATAAATGGCAAAAGAAGCTTATATTACTGATAAAATGAGAAGTCTGAGAGTACAAGTCTAAAAAGTCTCCAAGGTCGAACCTTTTGTTCTACAGAAGTCACAGGCTTTATAGCCTTTACAAATTTATTCTAGATCCTGAAAAACTGGATCGAATTTACTAAAAATAGACAGTTATAAATAATTGCTAGAAAATAGGAAAAGATCCTATTTTGATGGTCAATCTCCATATCTCAAAAAATCTTCCTGATCTTCGAACTCTTTGACAGCTGTAGTAGAAACTGAAGGAGAATTTGAACTTGCCATTTGGAAGACAAGTCACCTTTTACCAAAGTAGGTAGGAAATGTGATCTTATTCACCTCGCTGGCACCTCCAAAACTGAAACAGAACCTTAATATTGATGCCCTTAATTGTTATCTAGCATTATAAATCATCCTCGAGGTGCTTGGATCAACAAAAGTCAGATCTGTGCAAAAATATGCTTCTCTGCTCTGTCTGCACTTTCGGTGGCTAGTAGAGGCAAAATTCGATCTTGTTAGCTACCGAAAGCTCTGTTTTCGGTGGCTAATGAATAGTTGAAGTGTTCGCCTAAGCCACTGAAAAGCCTATTTTAACATTTAACCAAAATTGCAACCGTCACGCTTTACCCTAATGCTTTAAAGCCTCAATGCTGTTCTCCAGGTGTCTCTGCAACTTGAATAGGGTTTGGGATAGCAATAGAATCACAGGTTGTCTCTTGATCATAAAGATTCATGGCTACCTCTGCTAGGGTTTCCAGCTTATGAAGTGCTTGAGACTGAGGGTTTGAATTCTTTGTCTGTGATTTTGACAGCCTGATTTTCCTGTAGAGCTTGGTGTTGTCCTTCATCAACCTAAGATTTCTTTCTTCAAGCTTAGTATACTTCCCTTTTAGTTCTTGAAGAGAGTCATATAATTCAGCATTTCTTTTAGTTAATCTCTCATTGGTTCTTTTAATTTCCCTCCCCAAAACTTCTAATTCATATACCTGCCTTAGCAGCTGGTTGATCTTCTGGGATCTGGGTTCCTTTGGCTTGCTAGATGAAGCCTCTGCCACTTGTTGACCTTGATCATCCTTTGGTGTAAGTGAGGGAAGATCCTCATGCCCTGCTGCAACTTGATCTGCTAGGTCAGCTCCTTGCCCATCTTCATCCTCAGAATCAGTGTATGGCAGGTTGAGGACATTCTTGCCTTGTGAAGAAGCTTCTTCTTTCTCTNTAGAAGATGGAGAGGTTTGATCAACTGCAATTGGAGAGATGGCTCTCCTCTTCCTCTTTCCACTTCTGGGAGTGGAAGACTTCTTTGAAGAAGACCTCCATTTGTCCTTTGGCTGCAGCTTTGTTTCAAATTCATTTTAGAACAGGAAGTATGCCTAGGCAATGTTCCTCCTTTGCAGCAGCTCAGAAACAATTAGCTTGATCAAGCCATGATGAGATAATCTGCCTGCAATTTTGGTTGGCTTGGCTCTTACTTGATGAGCCATGATGAGTCAAGCTTTTTAAGAGGTGGAAAAGCAGATTCAAGGGGCTCTTGCTAGTGAAGTGATTCATCAATTTGAAATGATAGATCATTACCCTATTGTATCTGCCCTCACATGTTATGTAGACCAGAATTGACTTCAACAAGTGTTGCCATTTTTCTTCAAGATAGGACGTAGGGATGCTCTTCTTCCATACAATACTCTTGTGCTCAGGTTTCAGGTAAGACCTAAATTCAACATTCTTTGTAACAGTGGTCTTAAACCAATTCTCTCCAGTCCTTGGAAGCTCTGTCACTTCAGCTATGAAAGCTTCATCCTCCTGGAATTCTTCCTTGCCGATTACTGCTTTCGTGCCATCAAACGTGAGAGCAAAGGCTTCTGCTACTTGCTGATGAGATCCTTGTATTTTTTCACAAAACTTATAACAACTTGCGTCCTTGAACAGTTGACATACCTCTGGGTGTGATTCCAACTAACTGATATCACCCAGCTCTTTCCTTAGGGCAGGTCCTCCTCTCTTCATTTTTTGAACTATTTCTCTGCACTTGCAAATTTGAAAATTCAAACTTTGGGGAAGGTAACACAACGCGGGATTAAGGCAAATTGGCTCAACGAGACAAACACTAGGAAAGAGGAATGAATTATGGGAATGCCCTGATTTGAGGGATATAGTTATCAATTGAAAATTAAAAAGGGTAACGGTTTTAGCTGATGAGACCCGTAAACCAGAAAGTGCAAGGAATGTGATCATATGAATTGGAATTACAACACTCGTAGTAATTAGATCACAGATATGGGACAGGTGTAGGGTAAATAGGGTTTGGGATTGGATAGGTCACCTCGAACTCATAAAAACACCTCTTACCAAATCATAATTGACTGCTTATCTTGTCTTTTTGGTGGCTAATGGGCAATGATAGCGCTTTTATATGACAGTTCCTGCATATGTAGGACGTGCTGACCGCTTCAATATTCCTGTGTTTTCGGTGGCTAAAATAGCCCCGAATTTCATTTTTAAGTTGTAGAAAGCTAGGCTTTTCGGTGGCTAATGAACAGTTGAAATGTTCTCCTAAGCCACCGAAACCTGAGCTTTGATTTTTTTATAGAAAAACAGAGTCCAATGTGTTTAAGACTTTATTAAATACCCAAAGCTCTCATAATGAGCCTTAAAATTTAAAAAAATGTTTTTTTTGACTTCCTATCACTACATAAAATAAATTGTCTAAGTCTAATTTATTTGAGGAGATAACAAGGTCAAAAGAACAATGTCGTCACCAGAGAGCAAAATAGAGATCAAGTGCTGGTGGAGAAGGCACCCATCGTGTCCAAAATTTGCTCCTGTAAGAAAGACTTTAGCTCATTTATGTAAATCCCAAATAGAGTGGGGAAGAGTGGACACCCCTGCTTAACCCCATTGGTACTCTTGATGAAATCTGAAATCTTGTGAGCTGTGCAAAGATGACCAAGGACTGACTCATACAATCTCATAATGGTAGTTAGAAGAGTCTCGACAATGACAATGTCCCAGAGCCTCTGGAATAATGCTACTCTAGGGGCAAAGTCAAATGCCTTTCGAAAGTCTGCAAAGCACTTGTAGACTTTTGAAGAGCAGTGGCATGCCTCTTCAAGGATGCTTTGAAGCATAAGAATGTGATCAATGGTCTCGTGTGCTGGTTTGAAGCTTGCCTATCCTCTAGCTTTGAGTTGTCTTCTCTTAAGCTCCCTAGAATGTTCCATATGGAGGACTGTAGCATATAGCTTGGAGAAAGTGTGGCCAACCATGATCGTTTTGTAGTATTGGCATTACTATTAAGGCTCGATTTATGGATTGGGGGAATACTATGATGTGACCACGGTTTAAGGAAGCCGAAACAAACCACGTGGTTAGATAGATGGGCCAAGTGACAATCAAGTGCTCGAAGGCCATGTTTGAAGAGTTCAACCTGGAACTGTTCCTCATCTGCTGCTCTACTAGAACTCATGTTCCAAATAGCCTCCCGGACATCATGGGGGGTGAAAAAGTAACAAGAGGGGTGGGAGAGGTAACTTGGATAAAGGGTTGCATCGGAATGTCATAGAGGGAAGAGGTGTGAGAAAACATGGCTTTTGGATCAAGATTAGGCAGGAGAAGCTATGGAAGGGAAAGAGGATGTCTTGGTTTGGAGTTTTCTCTTGTGTCTAGGGTTCTCTCTTGTGGAGGAGACATTGGAGATGATGATCGCACATTCATCTTAGTGTTCATTCTTATATCACTTGTGTGAGAGGTGACCTAGAGAAGAATGTGTGCTAGCCTCTTTCTCTCCAGTGTCTTTAGCATTTGATCTTTCTCTCTTGAGTCACTAGGGTTTCTTGGGTTTTTTGGACCATCTTGGAGGTCTAGGGTTAGGGTTTATCCCTTGGAGATTGAAGATGAGGTTTTGTGATAAAACCCTAGGGTGGATCTTGGAGAAGAAGAGGAGCATGTTTTTGTCTTTCAGGATATGCTGGAGTAATTCTTGCATATTGGATCTCCTTGGTTGCAAGGGTTTGTTGATTTGCCGTAGCTAGGGTTTTTGCCATTTGGAGAGTTGGGAGGATTTGTACTAGCCTTGAGAGAAGGATATGGTATGTACATGTACTTCATTTTGAGCATATGAATGACGTTTCCAGATGTGCTATATTTGTGCAATTTCCAGGTTTTAATTTCAGCTATATATATTCTTCATTCATTGTCATTTACAGTTATATATGCCTTGGTGATTTGACGCAAGTAAAATGAGAATTTGTTAAGTGATTTGACCTCTAAGAAAAGAAGATATGATGCTAATTTTATTGCTGTCATACTGCCATTGTACTGGTGTTATTACTGCTATAAAGTGCATTTTCAGATCTGGTTATTGGTTGATAAGTTGCCCTAGAAGGGCAGAAAGTTATCCTTGTGTTTGGTATCTTTTATCCTTGAATTGATGGGAAGTTTAGGGCTGTTTGGAAGTGAAATATTGTACCCTTTCCACTGCTGTTTTGTACCTTAATTTACAGGAGTCCTAAAGCTGAAAATTCTGGGGCTAAGATTTGAGAAACCTTCAAGGTTGAAGGTGAAAATTTTGAATTGCGTTGTATTGTCAATTTTGAGCATAATTTCAACACAATACATATAACATATTGGTACTATATTTTAAGAAATTGTTATTATGTTTCTGACTTGGATCTTGCATAATTTGGAATCTTGGATCCTATCAATTGATGAAATTTGTTATTTGATTAATGGAACACACCCTCCCACATTCACTCAACACATAGCTTGAAGGTGCAAGTGCGTGTGTATCTTAGTAATAGGACCCAGCCGGGTCTACCGAAACTCACTGGTTTGACATGGACTTTCCTCATAACAGGTCGGGTCAAATTGGACTTGAGCAGATTATGGTAGATCCAGTAAGACCTGACAGACCTAGGTTTGATACTTGGCTTGATGGGTTTGACAAAACTTGGCCAGACTCAGTCAGGTATGACTGGGTCAACCATTTACCCTTAATTTTAAAGGGCCAAAGTGGCCATTTTCACCTCACTTTTTCACTTGTTTTTAAGTGGATTTTGGAGCAGTTTTTTCATTAGTTTGTTTTTTATTTTTTTACATTTGCCCAGTCAGACCTAGGGCATCTTGGACCAAGCTAAAGGACATCATCAACCTACCTTTGCCAGGGCAAGCCTACTACAATTTTTTAGAGCTGATATGAGCCTTTGTGGCAGCTAGGACACACATTTGCTCCACTATTCAGTTGGTTTTCAACGTTCCAGGGTTCAAATTTTTGAAAGAATCAATCTGACTCTCCACTCAACACTGTCCAAAGTTTCAAACTCCAAAGTTCAGAGACCAAATAGTTTGTTCATTTTGGTTCATTCCATGGTCCATGGAGATTTTGATGTATCATGTACTTATACAATTTTGGACATCCAAATGTGTTATTTTTGCATTATAAATGATGTAATGTTTCTTATCAAATTCCAATGCAAATATTATATATTTCTCGAAATTGTGTGTTTTTTATATTTTTTAGTTGCCGAGTCTTTTGCTAAGTAACACTTGAGTCGTTACCAAGTCACGAATCAAGTTTGACCGTTATGCCAAAACAAGTCTTGTGTTGAGTTGAGTCTGGTGACTTTGGTGTCTACACATACACACACCCTTTCTCCTCAATGAATTTGGATTCTAAAAGTGGCATCCCTATACTAGCTACCTGCAGTTTTGACCATCAATGCACCCATAGGTGCTAACAACCTTGGTGTATGATAGTGTTGCATGGAGATATCTCTTCTCTGTTACACAATGCAGCCCTTGCATATTGGGTATGGGGGGATGGGGGTTATTATCCCTAGGGCACGATTTGGGGTTGTGCAAAGGCTGCCCCTAGGGAGGGCCTTCCATTTTCTATCCACAGCCAAAATTATGAAGAGGGAAATGGAACACATTTTCGTAATATCTTATACTAAAACTGATCTATAAATACGAACCTGCCCAACTAAAAATTAAAATAAAAACCAGGACTCCAAATGCTTTTGAAAAGATGGATTGGAGAAAAAAAGTGAAACATATTTGGAGAAGAGTGCAATGATTTATTTGTTGTTGTATGGTTGATGTACACCTTATAATGTATTGTTGTTTCGATATGCACTGAGAAAAATGATCAATGGAAGATGGAAATCTTATTATGGACTTGAAAATAGTTGTAAATTAGCAGACCTCTGACTTTGGGATGGGAAGAAACTCCTCTTTGAGACTCTCGTCACTCATCTTATATTTTATGGTTGTGAAGCTTGGGGCTGCAACATCTCTAGAGAATCTTGGAGAAGGATAGAGCAAAACAAAAGCGCTTTGTAACATAATCTCAAAATTATAGGCAATATACTCTATCATATCCTCTTCATAGAAGCAAGTCTCTCCCCGATTGAGAGCCTATGACTAGGTACCTAATGCACAAGAACAAGATAAACAACATGGGAGACCAGATGCTTCCTAAGATTTCTTCATAATCTAGTCAAAACCACCTTTGACTTAAGTAAGGTTGGCATAAAGATGCCGAGTCTTGGCTAAACCATTGGGGAGTCGAGGAAGAGGTCACTTTGTAGAATAGTGATAATATTAAAAGTATTATTGTATCTAAATTTAAGGAAAATATGTGGTGCGATAAAGAGTTAGAGGATAAGAAAAAATTAAGATATTGTAAGAAGGTGATAAACCCTAATCTAGAAGACCAAAAGTATCTCTCTATTTTAACTAGCCTAAAGAAAAAATAAACATTGCTAAAATAAGAACAAACTCTCATGAGTTACATAGTGAAATAGGGCGCTGAACAATTATTAAAATGCCGTGGAATGAAATAATCTGTCATCTTTGTGACACAGAGATGGTTGAAGACAAAATCACTTTCTCATATAATGTCCTGTGTACACTCACATTAGGGCGCAATTCCAACACATTTGGTACAATACTGACCTCCCTAACCTTTTAACTCATCATAACTATAGTGATTATGAATACTTCTCTTGAGGCTTTTTGAGCGTAGAGATAAAATTCTGAAGAAAACCAAGTGATTCCTTTCCTTTTTAAGGTCCAATAGACCAAAGTTGTCTCAGTACACGTTAATAACCATCATCATCATCATATTGATGTGTCATTGTATTTTCATTTTACTTAATGCAAAAATCATTGATTCACCTATTTCAATTTTCAACAATTGTTCAATTGGGTCTGTTGGGCTGTGCTATACATGTTAATAACCTAGGTTCAAACCTTGTCAAAAGTAGAGCCCTGAATTATAAGTTGGCTGAGAATTAGACAAAGGTTGTTTATTTGTAATTATTTGATTATATTTTCATTTTTATGAAATTGTTTACTTTTGATTTTGGTGTTTGTGTGTTTGCACACATTTATGGAGTGCCTTTTCATGTGCCATCCCCTTAAAATTACAGGCAGGCAGGCCTCTCCAGCCCTCCTTGAAATTTGTACCATCTTTGTCCCCATCCTTGAAGCTTGGCATAACATAGGCTGGTTGCACATTTGTGAACTGGGTATTTTTGAGTTTTTCATATAGGTATAAGTGAACCTATGCTTGCCATGATTATTAATAATTGCAACACATTTTTTTAATATATGCCACAATTTACAGCTGTCCACCGTAGCTTTGTTAATCATCCCATGACAGTTTAAAGCTACACTGTCAATGAGTTTCGAGTATGATGAAAGTGTTTTGTTTATAAGCTAATAAAGTTATAATAATTTTATTTACAATATGTTGAGAATAGAAAAAGTTTGAAACAATTTGTCTGATGGATGCAGGGAAGCAATGGTTAAATAACAAGGTGGTTCTAAAGTTTAGAGCTGATGTGCTAAAGATACCCATAGAGGGAATGAATGTTTGTCCGTTGAACTATACTGAGTATGTTCCTTGTCATGATTTAACGTATATCAGCACTTTGAAAAATTTGAATCGTTCTCGAAATGAGCATTTTGAAAGAAATTGCCGTCCACTTGAGGAGCGGCCTTTCTGTCTAATACCTCCTCCCAAAGAATACAAGATCCCAATAAAATGGCCAATTAGTAAAGACTACGTGTGGCGAAGCAATGTAAATCACTCGCACCTAGCAGAAGTCAAAGGTGGGCAAAATTGGGTGCATGAGCAGGGTAAACTATGGTGGTTCCCTGGTGGTGGTACTCATTTCAAGCATGGAGCTTCAGAGTACATTCAAAGGTATTCCCTTTTTTATTTGTTTCAATGTTTTTATTGGATCCAGCCTTTCTCATATCCTATTGTTTTCTGTTTGAAGTGTATTACACATACATTTATCAATCTATATCTTGAAGTATCATATGAGTACACAAGTTAAATGATGTTGCTTGACATTATATTATGCTTGTTTCATTGGGATTTTGCTTATTTTATGTTCTACTTCTATCCACAATACTAGCATTTGTTGAAAGCAATTTGTCGCATATATGATCATATTCTTTTGTGAACGAATTCAATAAATTGATCAGTTCATCTCTACTATTACATGCTAGCTGTATGAATAACTCGACACTTTATGGGCCACTTGCTGCCCCTCTTTATCTCCACAGTTGTTACTTTCATACAAAATGTATACCTAGGAGTCATTTAAGTTAAATGTAATTTATTGTTGAATCCTTTTTTGAATTAACATTGCTATACTTCCATGTTTTATTATTTTTCTATTCATTGGAATGAAAAAGTGATATTTAACTAATTTTTTATACTGAGCTTTCAACAGGTTGGGAAACATGATAACCAATGAAACAGGGGATTTACGAGCAGCAGGAGTGGTGCAAGTTCTCGATGTTGGCTGTGGCGTTGCAAGTTTTTCAGCTTATCTACTTCCACTGGGTATACAGACAATGTCATTTGCTCCAAAGGATGGACATGAGAATCAGATTCAATTTGCTCTTGAACGGGGAATTGGTGCCATGATTGCAGTTCTTGGCACAACGCAACTACCTTATCCAAGCAACTCATTTGAAATGGTCCATTGTTCACGTTGTCGTGTTGATTGGCATGAAAATGGTAAGCAATCAGTTAATGTTATAATTAAGTATGCAGCAATGGTCTCTTCTTTGGTTTTCTTGCTGTCTGTCTTCATGTTGCATGGTACTGTGATTGTATCGTTAACCTTAGAATATGTATCAACATGATTTGTTGCAAGTTTTAATGATACCTTCTTGTAATTTGTCTCCATATTTCCAGTGTTTCAATATCTCTGATTCCTCCCGATATATTTTATTTCTTCGAAGTTTTTCAGGTTGCTGTTTTTTCCAATATTTTAAGTTTTACATGTCCAAGTTTATGCTTGCCAATTTCCAGATAATTTCTGATATGTTCCCTGATTTTCAAGGATAAGTTTATTTTCAGACCCTTGATGATATATCTTGTAAAATGATAGCTGAGTGGCTTATCTCAATCAGTTAGAATCCTTGGTTTTGTCAATTTTGACTTCGAACTTTTAAACTTCTTTGGATAAAATGTCTGGAAATGCACCCCTAACAAATATCTCCCTGTCAGCAATAATAAGTTAATAACACATTGTCATGGAAATTCCTTAGTGATTTCGCCCAAGGCTCAACATACAATATTGTAGTCTTCAATACTCAAATTTTGTCATAACTCACCAATCTCTTCAAAAGAAAGCACAACCACACTACCTTGTGATTTGTTGTCATGCGGCAACTAGCACCGATTGCTGTAATGTATGTGATAACCCTAATGGGGATGTAGAATGAGTCAAATGTATGGGTGATGTTATCACATATATATTGTAGCTGGGCTACCATGATATAGCATACAAATTGATCTCTTTATTTTTTCCAAGCTATTCATTTACATGGGGTTTTAGCATGGATCATTACAGCCTCAGTCATTTCATAACCTTGTTTAGCAGTGTCTCCTTGCCAAGACTGAGATTTACTTGTCCATTGAGATGCTTTCAGTGGTGACCTGGTTCATTTGAGCAGAGTAGCAAAACAAATATGGTACACATAGTTACAGAGGGGCTTATCAGATGGAAACAGGTATATGGTGAGATCAGGTATATGTTTCCTTGGTTTGTTTTTTCTATGTGATGTATATTAAACACCTAGGTTTGTTTGTTAGGAATCAGGATGATCATGGTGACCTATGCTTATATATATAGTGATGTTTAAACCTGTATTAAGAGACTGATAAAAGAAACTCAATGTTGAAGACTATTGCTCATGCCATGCTTCATCATGCCATGCTTCACACAAATGTTAAACCTTAATGCTATGTTGGTTCCATATGTCATTTGTCCCCATCCATCTAGTTCATCCATTGTTTGAATTTTATCCCATGACTTAGATTGACTGAGACTTGTGAGATTGAAGATCTTTTCCCCATCTTGACCCCTATGCATGATAGACTCCATGTTTCTCTGTGTCTTTGGCTATGAAGTATGTGGCTTGGCCAGTGTGATTGAGTTCACTGGGTAGCTTTTCTTTAGTCCTCAAAACAAGTGCTCCACCAAACAGTGTTGCTAAACACTAAAGCATCGGAACACATAAATGCTATATCTAAATGATGCAAAGTATAAATGTTTAAAAAGTAGTCAGTGGCCAAAGGGTCGAGCACTCATTCTTTGTATAATGCAAGGCTCATTTGCCCTCCACAGGGGCAGTAGGGTGAGGCAAACCCGTCGGGGCTATGGATGCTCGCTGGCAGCGGGGCTAGGCCTTAGTCATTTACTGGAGCCTAGGAGGCTTTCTAGGGCACTTGCTTTTGTAGGCTGGCTACTATCTTATGAGAAACTGAAAGTTATTGAAAAAGATCAATGGTCAAAGGATGAGCACTCACTCTTTGTATAGTGTTCGACTCATTTTTCCCCACAGGGCAACAGGGTGAGACTAGCCTGCAAAGGTTATGTCTTTGTCAGTACTGCGCCCAGAAGGCTTCCCAGGGCACCTGCCTTTGAAGGTTGACCTGTATTGCAAAGTAATGTAAAGGAAAACTTGCTAGAATTTGAAGGAAACAAGCCCAAGTACTTTATCCATACGTGAGACACCACCATTCCATGTTACTATCTGTCATGCATATGTCTTTTTTGGTTGAGAGTATTGGTTATCATTCGGAGAGATCACATAGTCAAAGTCAGTCATGAGTCATTCCCCTTTTACCTTAACCTTGTTTTTCGACTTCACCCAGCACTAGCAGACTGTTTAAACTTTGTAAGCATGGCATGCACAAGAGACTTCCAGAAGGTTCAATGATATTTCAAAGGCACAGGTATATTTTACTTATTATTATTATTATTACTGTCACCATGATTCTGAATAACATGACTTAAGTTGGGTTTTGATATACATCATTGGAGCATTTCTTACCTTGGAAACATGCAGGATCATATTGATACAGTATCTCACCTACAGTTTGGGTACTTTGACTTGGTCAACCCAGTTGACCAAGTCAAACATGGTTTCCAAAGCACTGACTCAAAAAACAAAAGTGCCTATATTTACTCTAGACATGCCCAGGACCAATACCGCGGTTTCAGTTTTCAGAGTTTGGCCTTAATTTGCACGTTCAACGATTATTATCACTTTATTATTGGCCAGATTTTATTGTTTTCCTAGAGCATTGCAGTGTTCCAGGGGGTATGAGTAGTCACTTATACCATTCTTCTATGTCTCCAGATTATCCAGTGCATTCAGTTTGCCCCAATTCTCAGCCTGGACAGAGTTAAGATAATTTTATTCATTTTCAGAGGATGTACTATCCAAAATGAACTAGGAATTCACTGGAAAAAAATGATTTGGCTAGGCAAGTCAAGGGAATGGCAGGAAATTCGCTCAGATGATGTATTTTGGCTCCCAAACAGTTCTTTAGCAGTTTCAATCAGCATTTGGTCCGGGATTATTTTATTTTGGCTTAGTCAGTGAGGACATCCCCCAAGGGGCGCCCCTCAACTTGGCCAATTGATGTATTGTATTGTTATATCCCATGAATTGGGGTTGTAATGGGGGCATGGGGTGAATTAAACCCCTAGTGACCCCTTTTAATGTTCTATCATGTCATATCTTATGTTATGTTGTGTTTTCCACCTTAGGGAGGTGTCCTTGAGCAAAATGCGCCCTCCTTTGATATGGTCACCATGGTCCATGTATTGATCTGTGTATTTGTGATCTCCACCATTAACGATGTCTTAATCTCAACCGTTGGATGATAGTTAGGTAAAAAGAAGACACACTCTCAAGCTATTTAAGAGAGGTGACCCCCCCATTGTAAACCATGAGCTTTGGCATTGGAACTTCTGAATAAAGAGATCTTTCTAGGATTCAATACTTGTGTTTTTGTGGATAACTGAATGCGATGATGATTGAAACTGTTTTTCTCTTGCACTGAGGATATTTTGGCATAGTTTCTTGTACTTGTTATATCCAATTTGTTCTGTAGGCTAGGAGGCGATTTGAGGAGAAGGCGCATTGGTGGGGGGACTTGCCCTGACGTCTTACTTTGGATTGTTTCCGACAGGGAGTGATTACTTTTTTATGACTCTTCATTTCCCTATTAGTTGCTTCTATTTTTGCAGATCCTGATCTTCCTTGTTTCACTTATTGGTTTTCCTTTTGTGTTGCAGGAAAGGAGGACGTTTGGGTTATTGAGCAAAGCAATACAATCAAGAACTTGCCCAGATTTCCCATTTGATATGTGAGGGGACAATCCTCATTATCCAGGATGGTATCTACAAATTCCGAGTATGTTTCTCAGCCTCTTTCTCTCTATTTTATTTTTCATGCATTGCCGACCATCTTTTTTACTGAAAAACTCCATTGTAGAAAGTAGGAAAATTCATCGGACAAATTCCGAGTATGTTTCTTAGCCTCATTCTCTCTATTTTATTTTTCATGCATTTCCCATCATCCTTTTTACTGAAAAACTCCATGGTAGAAAGTAGGAAAATTCACCGAACCAATTTGTAACGGGAATCTACAAATTTGGCGATCTGGGTTTTGTTGGCCATCTCGAAGACTCCCTCTCCCTCCTAGGCATCAGCGGTAGACTCCATTTGTCCATCTTCAGGCACTAATCCTTGGCAGAGAGAGAGCGCCCCTCTTTTACCTGGCAGCCATATTCCCTTGTTTCTTTTTCCAGTTTTGCTTTGATTTTGTCGTACTGTCAAATATCTCATCCAAGTGAGTGTGTTGAAAGCCATAATTCTCTGATTCAACCTCACCTTGGGTAATTTCCATTTCTTTGACTAAATCCCCCAAGGTCCCGGGTTGGATCCAGTGAACAAACACATTGATCCTAGATCTGATCATAATTCCATAAGTCATCGATCTATTTCGCTTGAGTAGTATTTGCACCATTATTAAACACCCATACTCAAGCATTCCTTAATTTATGGCTTATCCCTTGAATCTAGGGTTTCTAGCTCTCACCTTACGTATTCTTTGTTTTTTGGTTTGATCTAGTGATTAGCTATAGCTCTGTCCTTTTAGGATAGGTCTGGGTCTCCCCCTTTGTTACTTGGGCATTCAGTGGCATAAAGCAAAGGGTATCCTAACTAGTGTGACAACCATTCATGTTTTGGGGGTTAGGGTATTCGTAGGTCGTGACTTTGGTTGCCTGTCCCCTCTGCCATCCTGTATAGGATTACTCTACGGGGCAGCTACAAGTTCCGTGATAATAGGTGAATAATGGGCTTACATGGGCAATGGGTGAGAACTAGTATCTGTAAGTGTTCAATAGTGTCATTATTACCAATGTTGCACGACTCGGACTCGGTTGGCATATGACTCATTGACTCGGGAAAAACTCGGGAAAGACTCGGGACAAACTCGACAAGACTCGACAACTAGGAAAAAAAATAAAATATGGCACATTATCTCATAAACATAATCAAATTTTGTATGCAAAATTTTTAATAGTGATCATAGATTCACTAATTATAAACCATAAACCATAAGCCGTAAACCATAAACCATAACCATATACCATATACCATATACCATAAACGATATACCATAGTGATTTAAAAATCAGAAATGGCAGCAAGTTCAAAATTCAGTCTCATAAAAGAAATAGAAAACCAAAATAGACAATGTCTCCATGTACTCGAGTCTCATGCCTAACTACGAGTACACCTGAAATATGCCCTCGAGGAGCTAGTGCCAACATCGCCAGACTGAAGCAACTATGAAGCAGGTGTATTTGGAGTTTCCATTTGAGAATATGGAAGACTAGAGGGATCCTGAGTCTCTTCATCCAGCCAACTCAAATCATCAGGGAACTCCTCCTCCACAACCGACTGAGACTCTAAATCAACATCATCCAATAAAATTGGATCTAGGTCCTTCGGTTGCATTTGTTTTGTGAGCATTCGAAGGTTGTAGTAGATGAAAACCAACTTCTCCAACCTCTCATGCACCAACTTGTTCCTCTTTTTGCTGTGGATGTGCTCAAATACTAACCGATTGCGCTCACAACTTGAAGCGCTGTAGGGTTGACTAAAGACTTTGATAGCAAATTCTTGTAATTGTGGTGCCTCAGAGCCACAATCTATCCACCAATTGGTTGCAAAAATAAAAAACATAAAAAATTACAAGTTTTGCAATGCCAAAATTGAAAAAGATAACTAGCAAATTTATAAGCTAAGTTCTAAATTCTAAGTTATAACAATTTAGTTTTTACAAATTGAATCTTACATGGCATTTTCTTGTCTTTGAGTCATTGGGTTGAGCTGAATCCAAACATGCCAGATGCTTCTTTGTACATATCACGTTGCAAGTTGATTTTGTCCCTAATTTTTGGATCCGGGAACATCTTCTCAATGCATATCATGACACCTCTCATCACCTCAAGATCACCTTGAATGCTAGAGTCTGGATTATAGAATAAGCTCGGATTAAGACATGCTCTCGCAGCATGCAATGGTGAATGTAGCTGCGTGTCCCACCTGGAATCAATAATCTGCCATATAGGGAGATATTTTGATGAATCCCCCTTATAGAAAGCCTTGATGGCCTCTTTGGCCCTATCCATGCCTTCGTAGATGTATCCCATTGCAGTTTTCTCTCCATCCATGGTCCTTAAGACTTTTACAAGTGGCTCAGTGAAGCTGACAATTTCAGTGACTTTCTCCCACAAACCATCTCCTAAGAGAGGTAGCTTCATAGCAACTGCATCTGGTTTTGTGCTATCTTTCCAATGTATCCATTCTTGGCTACAAAACATCCGTCTCAAAGCTTGGTACTCATTCAAAAGGCTTTGGAGGGAAAGAAAGGTCGTGGAAAACCGTGTGATAGCAGGGCGATTGAGTTCACCCTGTGTGTATTCCCTCATAAAGTTCAAGATCCAAGCATGGTTATAGATATACTTGGTTATTTGCTTGCACTCTTGCACAACAACTTGCACCCATTCCATCTTCCCAATGTCCTCCAGCATCAAGTCTATGCAATGGGCAAAACATGGAGTCCAAAAGATGGTGGGATATTTTGCAGAAATGAGCCTTCCAGCTGCCACATAATTTGCAGCGTTGTCCATGATTACTTGGACAACATCTGCCACCCCAACTTCTTCCACAACATCAACCAACAATGAAAAAATCAGATGTGCATCCTTTACATGCGAGGATGCATCAATGGATTTTAGGAACATGGTTCCTTTAGGGCAAGCTATAAAAAAATTAATGATTGTTTTGCGCCTTTGCTATGTCCACCCATTCGACAAAATTGTGCAACCTGTAAACTTCCATGAGTTTTTAATGGTCTCCAATTGTAACTTAACACATTTGAGCTCCTCATCTAACTCTTCCCCCCTAAGTGCATTATAGGAGGGGGCTTTGTATGCAGGGCCAACACTTGCAATGGCATCTACCATGGGCTGATAAAAATATGAAAGGGTGTTATGGTACCAAAACCTCCTCACAGCCATATCTGCTTCTTTTCATTGAAGCTCTCCAAGGATGGTTGAGATCCCGGAGTTGTACGAGGAATGAAGAAAGATGAAGTTACACTTCTTTTTGCTGCAATAGCGGATATAGACCCCCTTGTACTTGGAGTTGCATTTGGTGGTCCCATTGAAGATCTTCCTATCATAGAAGTTTCAAACTTGTATCTTGCCCTCTTTTCAGTTTGTTCTCTAATGGTATCCAAAGTAGCTACCATTTCGAATGTGACTTCATCGGGGCATTTGTCACAAACCACCACATCTTTGCAAACAATTCTTGCTAGATGGTACTTCAACCTGTTTATGCCCTCAGACATTTGGGCGGTGCAGAAATTGCAAATGACCTTGTGGTGATCATTGGGATTCACTCGGACACAATACTTCCATGTTGGGTCAAGAGGCCTTCTAGCCTTAGGTGCCATGGAATCTGGATTCTGGATTACGAAAAAAATGGTTTATTAAAATTTAAACTTTAGTATTCTAAATTCAGATTTTAAATTTTTTTAATTGCTTAAGCCTTAAACTTTAAATAATTAAAAAAAAATTGTGGCCCTGTTGGCTGAGATACTCAGCCACACAGTGGTGTGGCACCTAATGGGTTGAGATACTCAGCCATAGGGTCGGTGGGTTGAGCTGAGTAACACTCTACTTAGACTCTGCTCAACACATAGGCCTTGTGGCTGAGTATCTCAGCCACATAGGTGCCACAATACTCAACAACAGGGCTTCTAAAAAATTAAATAATTATAATTTAAAATTTAAAATTTAATTTCAAAATCAATTTCAATTAAAAATTAAAATTCTAAACACAATGAAATGAATCTAGCTACCTTAAATTTATTCTTTTTTTTTTGTTGGTTAAGTGCCTTGTGACTTGTTGGGTGAACCTTTGGTCTAAGAAACCATGATCGAGGGGCATCTAAGTCGTCAAAATCACCCGGGGATCGCACCCGGCCTGGTCGCACCAACCCTTAGCATGGTTGGATTTAAATGTCGCCTACTAGGAGCAACAGGTTTTGATCCTTGGCCGCCAAGCAAACGAAACCCCTCTCGACTGTTTGCTCTACTGGAATTTGACATAATTTATTCATTTTTTGAAAATGATACTAATTTTTAATTTAAAATTTTAATATGTTATTAGGTTTCTAAGGGAAAATGCCCTGTGGCTGAGTATCTCAGCCACATAGAGGATCTAATCAGCCACTACTCAGCCCACAGACCCTGTGGCTGAGTATCTCAGCCCATAGTCCCCTGTGTGGCTGAGATACTCGGCCATTTACCCTTCGAAACCTAATTAGTAATAACGTATTAAAATTAATTAACTTTAAAACATTTAAAATTATACTACAAAATCAAATGAAATTAAAAAAAATTAAATATTATATGCTAAATTTTAATAAAGTTTAAAGTTTAAACTATAAACTATTACATAATTTTTTTTTAAACTAAAACTCTTAACTATAGTTTATAACTATTACATTTTTTTTAATTTATAGTTTACTGTAACTTACAGTACAGTTGTAAACACTAAACTTGAAAAAACTAAAATGATACACTAATCTGGAAACTTGGAACTTGGAAGTACTACCAGCAAGCACCACCGAAGCACCACCAGCGAACGTCAAAGACCACCTGCCTAGCACCCTCGTCCACGACCTCAGCTTGACTCTACACTGCACAACGACCTCGTCCACGACCAACAACGATAGGTGAGGCTTTCTTCTCAACCAGGGATGACCCAACAATGATTGACTCCTGCAATTTATAACCTCTACGACGCCGGATTTCCCTCCATTTCGCGTCGGCAGGGTCTGTTTCACGTCCGCGAGGTCGGGTTTCACGTTCGTGGGGTCTTTTTCTTGCGATTTTGGCGGGATCGAGTTCGCGGCCGGCGGGGTCCTTTTCCGGCGAGTACGAGCCGAGTCTGCTGAGTCCGCGCTGGGTAGCTGAGTCTTGGCTGAGTCTCAATTGGTTACTTGCGACGGAGTTCCACTCGCACAGACTCACGAGTGGTGCTTCACTGATTATAACGCACATTGAATTATGATTATTATACTTGGATGTATTTGGGTTATTTGGAGTTCTTATCCTAAGATCTAATGAGTTAGTGTAACTCATCATAATAAATTTTTGGAAGCTATGCTTCTCGTCCATATTTGGTGTACATTGTGTGTATGCATGCTTGTCATGCTTCATTATGATTTATGTTCGTTGGCCTTGTTTGATTTGTGACGTAGACGCGACGTGGATGGGTCGGCTGCAAAGCGGTTGACACAAGGAAAACATAAACACTCACGCACACATAACACAAAAAATTGCCAATGGCTTTCAATTAAATGAAACAATCTCCTTACAGAGGAAATTACAATGCGAGTCTAAGCTCGGTTTAGTTGGAATGATCATTGACCAATTACTCTTAGCTCTCGGAATTAACGTTGAAAACTCTTCCCTCAAAGGTTTCTTTAGGTTCTCTAGCCCAAAGGTTTATAAAAAAAGAAGTCCCTTTCAATGAACATCAATTGGTATTTATAGTTGTTTTTTTTGTTTTCAGTCCTTCAGCGCTTCCTCTAGAAGTTTCACATACTCTTAGGCACTGCTATGCTCCATTAAATACTTCACGTGGCTCCTCTTAGCAGATTTTGCCACGTGGCCTTTCGTAACAACTGCCATAACTGCACCGCAACTGTTCCAACTACCCCAACGGTTCTATTCTCGGGTTTTTGGCTTTTCAATCGACAATCTATCCTGTCGTTGTTAGCTTGCTTCATGACTTCTCTCCTTGCTGGGTCAATATCCTCGTCGACCTTTCATTGATCTTCTAGTTGTACTGTCGTTTGTTGTTGAATGCTCTTGGTCGGAATCCTCATGACTTACCTTGATGTTCACTTGTTGACATTTCGCCTATAATGCTGGAGGTCATCGAATGTCCTGCGGGCATTCTTGTCGTCTATCTGCGATGATTTGTCTTGGGCCCTGATGCCCCTGCATCAATTTTAATTTGTCAAATCCGCTCGCCTTAAGTAGATTTGATTGGAATCAAGTCGATTTGGCTTCCAATTAACTCTTATTCGATTGTTAGCTAATAACTTGCCACCACTCCGGACATGTCCTCGATATGTTCCCTTTGATTTAGGAATTTGATTTTTTTGCCATTTATTTGGACTTTTTGGCCATTTTTGAGAGAAAATGGATTGAAGTGATAAATAATCACTCAAATTAATCCCAAAGTGGGTTTAGGGGTAAAGTGGGTGCATTTAGAAAACAAGCACCCCCATGGCAAATTCCACCTGCTAATAACGTTTTTATGACTTTTTACATTTTCGTAATTAAAACATTAAAAATTGACCAACTTTATAGGATTTTTTTAATTTGTGGAAACTTGAAAGAACCTAAAGGGGACTTGGCAAATGTTCATATGAATAAAATAATGCCTAGCATGGTAATTTACATTGACACTTATACTTTAATAACCTCCTAAGGGCTAACCACCAAGACAACCACCCCAACTTTTGAGGTTTGAATGAAAAACTTGAAAATTATAAGTTGCTTGTTCAACAACCTATAATTAACAAGGAAAAAACACTCTGGGCTAGTTGGATTGATGTCTAAGTCCTAGGAAAGTCGAAGTCCGATATATTATTTCATCATGCTATGACATTTTATTAAAACTTTCCCAAGGGGGTATAAACATGTGGCAAAAAAGGAAAAAGGGCCATAGAAGGCCTGAATAAACTTTTGAACTCTGAATATGAACAACTTGTTGATCATTGGCGGCTCACTTGCAAATCCAACTGAGTGCAACATAGTTGGTAACATCTGGCTCCAACCGCGGGATGTGTGATTGATCTTGAAATTCATGAAAGGAGATCATGCGAGAACTCTAGAATCTTTGGTTCCTGCATAAAACTTAAGGATGTCAGTGACATGCGTATATAAAAATAGCCAAATGAAACATAAGTTGCAACATAATAATACAAAGCTAAAGTACAAGAATGAAACTAATATACAATAGTAGTGTACAAAAGCTAATATACAGAAAAAATAAAGCCGAGAAATAAAATGACTGTGTGACTTATGTCTTTATGCATAAGAATTTGGCATTATGTTTTGAAAATTATGAATTGTTTCTAATCATGCAATTGAATTTGACTTGTAGGAAAGATCATGATAAGACTTGTTCCAAAGAACAAGTGACGATGATTCAATTATGACATTCAAGAGGATAGAGACTATTAGAGATGTTACCTTTGATGAGGATGCAACCTTCAACAGATCAAGGAAGATTCACTCCGACGAAGTACATGAAGAACTTGAAACCCCCAGAGTTAGAGACACAGCTATGGAAGAGAGGACTTTAGAAGAACATGAGGATCATGATGTGATTGAGCCACACAAACCTGTAGATCCACCTCGGGAGGCGAACACCCACAAGCGAAGACCAACTTGTGCAGGCGAGATCATCTAAGATGCAAAGAAGTATGGTGCTCCAGATAGGACTTCCAGAGAAAGCAAGAGGCCTCAAACATACTCCAGTTACGTTGCAATGTTGTGTGACATCATTGATGTAGAGCAAGGTTACACGAATCGTGGGTGCGATTGGAATCAATTGAGGAATTAGATACAAGATTCGACACTTGTCCAAAATTAGGATCCATGGATTCGGAACCCTAACCCTAGTTTTATTATATATATATTTATAATAAATTAATAATAATTTATATTTAAAAATCAAAATTATATATCTGTAATTTAAATTTTATAAAAAATACTATTTTAAAATAATATAGAGGCAACAATTAACATCAATGCATTATAGATTCATGAATCATCATCATATCAATGATTAGTGACATTGATCATACATGTAACATTCACATCATACATTCAAAGTTGTAACTAGTGTTTCATTATTTTGTAAACTTGGCACTACACATTGTAGATACGTGTCACTTACAAATTCAACTACAGTCTACAAGTTGATAATTGAACTACCCATTGGCCTTGCTTACTATAGAATTTGTAATTTGCTAGCAACTTAGCATACGCAGGAAATCTTTTTGTTGTGTATGCTTGTTAGCATATACAACAAATTTGACCACTAATAGTGACTGCAATGCATGAACAACAAACTCAAAACAATAAAAGGTTAACTTACCAGTGAAGCGTCGGTTGGGATGATGTCTCTAACAGCCAAAGGCCAAGTCGATTGATGAAACTTGCTGCTGGATGAAACCCGGTCGCTGGATGAAGCCGTCGCTTGATGGAGGAGAAAATCAGTTCGTCGCCTGCTCATGTTCGTTGAAAAATGCTAAATGAGAGGCTTAAGGGTTACCTTTTCGCTTTAGGAGTGTCTCGGAGGGGCCAAAAACTTCCCCTGTCTTACTTAGCGTTACCGACACTTTTTTAATAGCAATCTAGTGTTTTTTAAATAGTTTTAGGGGAATCAGTTCCCATTGGAGGAATCATATCTCGAAAGTAGGGATACGATTCCTCCAATTGGAAGTAGTTCCACTCTAACAAGATACTTAATCCAAAGTTGGGAATTGAATCTGCTATCAGAAGAAATAGATCCAAAATCAGATTCAGATTCCACAAAATTTGCATTGAATCTTCAAGAATTTGATCTGGATCACCGACTCCCCAGTTCCACAAAGAATTCGATACTGATTCAGACCCTAGGTGGTCGAATCTGGTAACGTAGATGGAGAGTCTTCCAACTATGAAGAAACAACTGAGAAGAAAGAGTGGAAGGATGTTATGATTGAAGAGTGTCGGTCAATCATGAAGAATGATGTCTGGGATGTGGTTCTGAAACATGAAGGGAAGTGTGTAGAGTCTTCCAGATGAATCTACGAGATCAAGCATGCATCAGATGGCAACATCGAGAAATACAAGGCACGATTTGTGGCTCATGGCTTCTCCCACAAAGAGGGCATATATTACGAGGAGACATTTGCCCTGGTAGCTAGATACACTTCGATTAAAGCTATTCGTGCAATAGATGTAGTGATGAAGTGGAAGGTACACCAGATAGACATGAAGATAACTTTCTTGAATGGTGTTGTAGAGGAGGAAGTGTATGTCGAGCAACCACTAGGATTTGAGACAGATGACAGAGTGACGCATGTGTGCAAATTGAAGAAGACCTTGTATGGTTTGAAACATGAACCTAGGATATGGTACGACATGATAGATGGATTTCTGACGAGCTTGGGCTTTACCAAGATTAAAGCGGATTCCAACATTTACTTCAAGGTTGAGGATTGGAAACCAATGATACTACTGTTGTAGGTAGATGATCTGGTGTTTATAGATGACGAGAAGCTCATTGCAGAAACAAAGATGAAGCTTGTCGCAAAATTTGAGATGAAAGACATGGGTATGATGCACTATTTATTAGGTCTTGAGGTGTGGTAGAATCCATATGAGATTATCTTTAGTCAAGGAAAATATGTGGTAGAGATCCTAAAGAGGTTCGGGATGATGGATTGCAAGGCCATAGCTACACCGATGGCATCAAACTTAAAGTTGCTGTGTGATACTACTTCAGAGACAATTGATGCCGCAGTCTACATGCATATTATTGGTTCGTTGATGTACTTGATGAACACGAGGTCAAATATATGCTTTGTGGTGAACACTTTGAGTATGTTTATGGTGGAGCCGAGACGTGTCCACATGATTGCGACAAAGCATGTGTTGAGGTACTTGAAGGGTACGATTGAGTATGGCCTTAGATATGTGAGAGATTAGAGGATTATCCTGCAGGGCTGTGTAGACTTAGATTTGGCTGACCGTGCTGTGGATAGGAAGAGCACTTAGGGTGCTACTTCAATTTGGGGTTTGTCATGATTTCTTGGTTCAGCAAGAAGCTGAAGAGTGTAGCACTGAGTATAGCCGAGGCAGAGTATATTGCAGCTTGTTCAACAAATTGTGAGGCAGTGTGGCTTTGGAAGCTACTTGTGGGATTGTTCGATGTCGAGTTAGAGACGACTTGTGTCTTCTGTGACAACAAAAGCTGTGTGAAGTTTTCTGAGAACTTGGTGTTCCATGACAAGTCGAAGCACATCAAGATCCGGTATCACTATATCCAGGATATGGTGTAGAGAGGAGTAGTGACACTTCAGTATATTGCGATGGACGAGTAGATAGCCGATGTGTTGACCAAGCCTCTGGCAAGAATGAAGTTTGAGTACTTCAGGGACAAGCTTGGAGTTGTCCAAATCGGTGTCCATCGCAAGAGGGAGTGATGAGTTCCTGTTCCAGAATAGTGGTCTTCACATCCAGCATGAAAAAGGGCTAGCTCTGTGGAAGACGTGTGATCTTCACATCCAACATGAAAAAGGGCTGGCTATGTGGAAGATGTATATGATGTACACCCAGTATGGAAAAGAAACGACTCTGTACGGTAAGCACCCATCATGGCTGGTTTCCGATCAAAGTGTGATCCATAAAATATATCATTATGTGCTAGGGGAGTGTGTATCCTAAGCCATCCACCAAGCAACAACCATGCATGTCTATGCAACATAACACCATCACAATTGTACAAGGAGTAATATCATTTAGACATGTTGAACAATATATCAAGCACAACATCAAGCATCTAATCCATCGATCACAAATATGCAACCATGAAGAGAGAACCCAACCTTGATAATTTGTCACCAAGGAGAAATGAATCTCCTTCACTCCAAAGTGCTCAATAAAACCAATGTAAGTACCATCTTCATGAAGCTACCGTACAACAAATATCTGGAGTGTGTGATGGAAATCATACCTACAATCCTCATGCTATATAAGGGGTAACACACTCCTTTGTAATTACATTTGCCGTATGAACTCTTCTCTATGTTAAAGATAATGTAGCCGCGAGATCCATTCTTTGGGAGGATGGCACCCTAGTCAGGTAACTAGTGTTCCTGGTCAGTTATCTAGGCAGAGTAAGTCCCTAGCAGGTACCGTAGGGCCCCCAAGAGTCTATTGGGGTTCTTGGTCTGGGACCAAGCAGGTTGATGCCATGGCAAAGTCCCTAGCATGTGGCTAGGGCCCCTATCTGTCTCTAGGGAGTTTTGGTTAGTAACAAGATAGTTTCTTGTGTGATGCAAATCATACCTACAATCCTCATGCTATATAAGGGGTAACACACTCCTTTGTAATTACATTTGCCGTATGAACTCTTCTCTATGTTAAAGATAATGTAGTTGCGAGAGCCATTCTCTGGGAGGATGGCACCCTAGTCAGTTAACTAGTGTTCCTGGTCAGTTAACCAGGCAGAGTAAGTCCCTAGCAGGTACCCTAGGGCCCCCAACAGTCTATTGGGGTTCTTGGTCTGGGACCAAGCAGGTTGATGCCATGGCAAAGTCCCTAGCATGTGGCTAGGGCCCCTATCTATCTCTAGGGAGTTTTGGTCAGTAACAAGATAGTTTCTTGGTCATAAGGACCAAGTAGATCCTGTAGGAAGAGACAGAGACATCTTGGTCTGAGACCGGGCAGATTCTTGGTCCAAGACCAAGTAGGTCCTGTAGGTGTATTCCCGGTCAGTCAACCAGGTGGATCTTGGTCAATTAACCAAGATGATGGTGTGTGATGCCCTCCTCTCCTTGATGATTGAGCTAGGTTGCCTCATGAAGGGACTGGCCACCCTTGATGAAGTCACTAGCACTTGACCTTTAGGAGTAGTCAGGAGGACTAGAGGATCACATCATCTAGTTTGGACCATCTTTATATGGTGATGATAAAACTTCCGGTTATCGTATGAAACACTTGTGGACCACATACATTCAGAGAGATAAAAGTTTGGTTGCTTTCCTTTGTGGGTAAAAGGGTTGTTTTCCCACTTTGTTGTTACACATTGGTCTTGTGGGTAAAAGGGTTGTCTTCCCACCTTGTTGTGACACCTTTTGTTGTCTTGTGGTTAGCCTTGTGTGTTTGGTTTGGTCTTGTGTTGACCTATCCCTTGTTGGTCCCTTGTCCAAGCACCTTGTTGTCGCCCGAAACTGGCACGCGGGCGCGTCGGCCCGACGACAACCTCTCTCTCGAGAGGCCAATGTCACCACACCTTCTCTCTCCTCGCTTTAGGCCGGCTCTTCTCTAGCTCTAGGGGGGTTTCCCTAAGTTTGGATCTCTAAGGCAGGTGCAGTTGAGGGCAGGGTGATCTGAAGAGGCTGTCTTAGAGAAACTCGGGTAGCAGAAAGGAAAATAAGTCGGATTGATGGGCAGGAAGGGAAGGGAGGATCAGTCCTCGAGGGAAAGGCCAGTGTCAGTATCAGAAGGGCGAATGGAGTCAGAAGAGAACTCAGAAAGGCTTTGCGTTTTGCAAAAGGGAGATCAGACTGGTCCGCTCCATAATCAGAGTCCAGGAGAATGGTAGTATAACTGACTACTTTCCATTACTCCTAGACCTCCAAGAACATAACGGCGACAAGCAACTTGGCAGCCGCAAATGCTTGCCCAACGTGCTAGATTGTTAGCCTTCTATGTCAGCTTAGTCTACAACTCATGAAAACACAAGATTACCACTGAGAAACCCAACATGTCCAAAAACTCAACAATGAATTTCTTTATTAACTCTGGGGAAAAAATCCTCCCAGCCCAAAAACTTCCACACTTACAATGAAGAAGCCTTGCTTCTTTTATAGGCAAAAAAGCCCTCAAAAATTTACAAAAGTAAAATAATAAAATAAAGAGAAAAGATAGGATCCTAGATCCACTTTCTCTTCAATCAAACAACTAACTCTAAAGTGATTAAAGTTAAGTCTTCTTTATCCAAAGTATAGCTATCACTTTATCTAAAGCTGAAACCTAGTTTAACTAAAAGTTCCATGCCAACCTAACCATATGCTACCAAATTTGTGATCCTAAATCTGATCCACGGGTTGGTTTGTAATACAATCTGCCTAGAAAGTCAAATCTCTCCTTAGGACGCCAATGAAGATCAAAACCTGACATCGTGATTATAGCAAGTCCTGGGATTGAGACTTTGAGAATCGAGTATCCTTCCTGGGCACATGGGCAGCCACGATACCATCGCCTCTGGGATTCTAGCTGCAAACCAACTCACGCTCTGTTTGCCATAGAAGAAATCGGAACACTGTCACCAAAGACGCGAGCTCCTCTCAACCTGTCACGATGGGTGCCACGTATCAACAAATTGGAGTTCAATTTGGAGTTGGTCACGGTGTAGATGATAAATCAATGGTCATGCTGGCTGTGCTGCTGAGCTCACCGTTTGTCATACATGGATGGCTAAGTGCTGATAACCCCACGTCTGAGAGATTCGCTGATGATCCCGGGTAGGTGCTTTCTAAATCATCCACAGTGGGAACTATCAGTTGGTTTCTGAAAACGCCGGGCTCCATTAATGCCGAATCAATGACGCCAATGATTGTGGATCCCCGATTCAAATTTGTAATCCGACTGTGGAGTTGCCTGCCATAACGTTGGCAGAAAAATGTTTGGCTGTCTCACAGTTTGCCGGGGAGAGATATGAAGTCAGAACAATGAGCTGGTGATCGTCAGTCTACTCGGCAAAATCGGCTGTCAATACACGTGCCTGCAAAACAAGAATATTTGGTAGAGGTGTTCCATGAAATCCTCATCCTAACTGGATTTTCGCTTGTCGAGCTTCCTGATCAATTTTATCGATGAGATGATCCTACTTGCAGCAGCACGAATTTCAAATCATTGGCTCTTTGTGCAAATTTTAATGTGTTGTGCGTTTCCTCCGTGTTACTTTCTTCATGCTCTTTGAGGAATGCCTGGGATTGTATAGACATGGAACTATCCTGAAAACCCTTTGTAACTTCTGTCCTCTCACAAGAAGGAACATTTCTCTCAAGAGCGGATTTTTCATCTTTAATACAAGGCAGGACCAAATTGCTGCCCAAAGACTCATTTCTGTCAACATTATCAGCAGATGAAATGGCATCCAATCTTGCTCGCCCACCTATATTCAAGGACATATCAGTTCCAATAAAGCCTGAAGCAGTTGAACCATTATGAAATTTGTCTGTTCCACTGGACAGTTCAACAATCTGTTCAGAGCTTCCAATATTCATCGTTTGTTGACCATGGGACAATGATATAGTCCCATTGGTTTCACTAGATTCAACTTTGCAATGATACAAAGTCCTGCCTTCCTTGAATTTCATCAGGATCGCAAGCTGCCATGCTGCCATTTTCTAAACCCTTACAAGGCCTTAACCCATCCACTCTGAACATCTCATATATCATACTTTGAGAAAGCACCCGAGATTCAAAATGAGGACCCTCATTTATTGCATTATTGAGTTGCATATGGAGAAAATCCTGAGCTCCACAGTTGTTTTCTGTGGTGTAGTATAAAGTGTTTTCTCTGTTAGAATTAAATCCATCTGCCCCATGACAGTCATTCTCAGACTGGTTTTGCTCTGAAGAAAATGACATTGTAGATTGCTCTTGACCAGTGTTTTTATCTCTATATTGATTTCTTCTGCTGCTGTCAAAATAGGCATTAGAATGTTCAAACAGATTTTCAGAAATGACTCTAGGAATATAACCTGGCTGGGTTGATATGCTTAAGAATGGACAAGTTACAGTTCTACCATAAGAACCTCGAAGAGATATTCGCCACACAGGACAGGCAGAATGTTGCCTTAACCATACATCAATACAGTTGATGTGAAATGCATGGCCACAGGTAGGCAAGACCCGCAACATGTCTTCAACTAGTAACACAGAAGCTGCTTGAAGCAGGTCAGAAACTGGATCATCTTCACCAATCTTTTTACTGCAGAGCCTCTGAGGTATACAATTTGATCAAAATACTTCAAGGGCTTTCTCACCAGTGGCATCTATCAAGTCTCTAGAAGGAACATCAGTCTGTGTAGTAATATACTGTGACATAAGCCCATGTTTCTTTGTGACTGTGTTACTTTCAAGATTCCCAACTATACTATAACCATTATCATAAGAAGCTCCACTAGGAAAGCTACTAGTTCCTTCCTGCTCAGCGTGAGAACTCTGAAGCTTCTCACCCAACTCTCTATGGCATTGCTCATCTATGCCTTCCAAATTCTGAAAAATCCTTACCCGTGTTTGGAATTCAGTGAATTCTTCAGAACTCAGAGAACCATCACTGTTTGCTTCTACTAGCTGCATCAGCTCCTGGGCATCTTCTTTATTAGCTCCAAGCTCCTCCATCATTTCTTTAAGCTCCTCCATACTAATCAAACCATCTTGGTTTTTATCAAATAACTTGAATATTCAACTCTTCATATCATTGTGCATAGTAGATTCTTTAGAAGAGCTCTTAGGAAGACCTTGAAAATGGAAAGCTGCAATATCAGCAGCAGCCATCATGATTGCCTTAAGTTGCTTAACCTGAGATCATTTTGGCAAGGGGAGGAATTGCTCCTTCATCCCCCAAGAGATTTATAGTTTGATCAGTCAATTCCATATCTGCAAGGGCTTTTGCCATTTTCAGCTTTGATTCTGCTGAGCCTTGATTCGTTCTGCTGCTCCTCATTTCCGCTTCGCTTCTATAAATAGTGTTTTAAGCACTCAAAGTGCAGAATGTATTTGGAGGGGTAACACGCCCCTCTCTAGTGTGGTACCTTAACCCTCTGTTATGATGTCTTAAATTTAATTTATATTTTATATTTGTCAACCCTCCTTAATGTTAAGATGTCTTGACCCTTTGGAGCATAAGCCTAAGTCAATGAAGGATTAGAAGGAAGATCCATCTAGAAGTCATTAAATAATAAAAAGTTATAAATACAAGCCTAAGCGCTCGTTATGAGTGTCTTGGAGATGATATCTGATCTGATTGCTTATGTTTGGTTTAGAATTTGATGTTTGCTCATTTTTGGGCGACGCCTAGAGTTTCTTGTCTTCTCTTGCTTGGGCAATCTCTTGATTTGGACTTCTAACAACTGCTTGTCTCTTCCTCTACACGTGTGAGCCGTACTTTTTTGTTGCACTTGTTTTTTTAGGTTGCCGTACCCTCTTGCTTGTCTGAGGTGGATGCTGCTGCTGTTGCTGACTGATTGGAAGGGTGTCGTGGGTTGTTTGTTGGGCTGCTACTTGTGCCGTGGGTTGTTGTTGGGCTGTTAGGGTTGGGTCGCTACTGTGTTTGTGCTATTACGCTGCCTGTTTGAGGCCTGTTTGAGTGGCCAATGCCTTGTTTGTGGCCTGTTGAGTGGCCATTGCCTATTTGTGAGTGGCCACTACCTTGTTTGTGGACTGTTAGTACATGCCACAACCCGTGTGAGGCTTGCTAGAGTAGGCTGCTGCACTGTTTGTGGGATGATTGTTGAGAGCACAACCTTTGTGTTGGTTGTTAAGTAAGGCATTGCTTGCGTGTGAGTTGTTCAGAGTGTTGTTGCTCATTGTGAGGGTGCCTCCACTGATTGAGGGTTTCACTGTCTGCTAGTAAGGGTTTAAAGCCGCCATAACATCTTGGGGTTGATCTTGAGCTGCTGCACTTCCTACTGTAACTGTCTAATCCTACCCTATAACACTTTCTCTCTCCCTCTCTCACGCATGTCCATGTCATCAGGTAAAGGCCAGACTTGTTCCACTTAGTGACATGTCTTTGAGAGACAAGGTATGATTTGAAAGTATTTTCGAGTTAAAGGAAAGTCCAACTCTGACTTGTTTCTTACTTGATTAGTTAGATCTTTTACTGCTACTATTTGTTAGTCTTGTTTAATTTGTTCATTAGTTTATGTTATTACTACTGCTGCTTTGCTGGTTTTGATTTCTATTGTGTATATCTACAGACCCTAACTTAAACACAGTGATCATTAATGAGTGTTAAAGTTGAAAGAATTGTAAATTATATTTTAATTGGCTAGACATTTACTGCTGCTTTACTTTCACTTCAGTATTATTATTTATAGTTTAAATTTTGCATTAAAGTACAAGTTTGTCAATTTGTTATGAAAAAACCCTAATTTCAACATGGTATCAGAGCTTAGGGTTTGTAGCTAACTCTGTTTTTGCAGTCTAACTTGTTTGCCAAGGTTTCTTGACAAATTCGATCAGGTTGGCCGTGAGTGTTTGAAGATGGCATTTTCATCAGTTAAGTCAGAAGATAGTCTTGAAGGAGCCTCAAGCTTCAATGCTTGGAAATCTAGGGTTTTGAATATCCTAGAGGAGAGTGACTTGGATGATCTGGTTACTAGGGTTGTGGAAGAACCCACAACTAATCAAGGAAGAGCAACCTATAAGAAGAAGCAATCCAAGGCAAAGAGAATCATTTTTGATTCAGTAAAAGATAATTTGATGCCGGTGATAGCTTCTTTAAGAACAACTAAAGAGTGTTTTGATGCCCTAGCAAATCTCTATGAGAAGAAGGCACCTACTTAGAAGCTGGTTTTGAAAAAGCAGCTTCGATCACTGAAGATGGAGAAGGATGAGCCAATTGCCACTTTCTTCTCCAAGATCTCTTAGATAAGAGATCAACACATGGACATTGGGGTCAAAGTAGAAGATGATGACCTTGTGCACACAACAGTAGATGGTCTTCCTGCGACTTGGGAGACATTTCTGGCAGCAGTAAATGGAAGAGAGATTCAACCAAGTTTCGATAGATCGTGGCACGATTGTTTAGAAGAAGAAGGAAGGATCAAGAGCAGAATTGGGCCTTCCACAGAAAATGATCATGCACTTGCTGCCAAGACAAAGAAGGGAAAAAGATTTCCTCATCATAAGGACAAAGGTAAGGTACATCCAGCTAAACAATATGTCAAAGGTAAGGTGCTATAATTGCATCCAGTTTGGTCGTTTTGCAAAGAACTGCAAGAAACCTCCTAACAAGAATTGGCAGAGAAACAAGCACCATGCCTCAATTGTTGCAGAAGAAGAAGAAGAGCCACAACAAAAGAAATCAAGGGCTGAAGATCAAGAATAAAAATAATACTACCTAGTCTCAACACTTTTAGATTCCATCCACAAATTGATAGATTCCTGGTGGATAGACAGTGGAGCCTCTAAGCATATGACTGGATTTAGGAAGGCTCTTGCAGATTACAAGAATAAGAAGTTCAAAGTGAAAGTGGAACTGGGAGATTATAGTACCTATGCCATAAGAAGAATGGGTTCAACCTCTTTCCAGCTTGATTCAGGTAAGTTTATGCACATTAAGGAAATTTTATATGTTCCTGGATTAAAAAGGAATCTTCTTTCAGTGGCAGTACTACATGACAAGGGGTTTACTATAGCCTTCTTGGAAGAAAAGGCCTTGATGTGGCCCAAGGATGGAAACATGATTTCAAACATTGTAATTGGGGTTCGTGAAGGCAACCTTTATAAGGTACCAGGGCATGTTGTTCAAAGCGATCTGTGGCACACAATGATGGCCACAAGTAATGAAGGAGAGGTACTCTCATAAGCTTGATGACTCTTGTCAGGATTCAGAGATCAAGAAGGAGCCAACTGGGCTCTTTAATCCCTAGCAGAATGGGATTGCAGAAAACAAAAGTAGAGATGTGACCTGCCATCACTCCAGAGAGTCTTCCAGTGACTCAAACATAGAAGTGTAAGAAAGTTCAACCTATGAATCATCTCGTTCAAATGAGTAGAGGGAGAAGGCCAGGAGGCCTTCAGTTGATCTCATTAAGGATCCTATTGAGAGGCTTTAATAGTGCTCTAGTGTGAGCCACGTCATTGATTCGAAATCCTCCACTTGTGAGTAGGAAACCAAACAATAGGTTTGGAAAGATGCTATGATAGAAGAATTCTAGTTAATAATGGAAAATGACACGTGGAAAATGTTTCTCAGCCAACAAGGGAAGTCGGTTTTAACTTCCAAGTGGATGTATGAGATCAAGCTTCTTGCTGATATCTAGACTTGTTTGAAGCTCTCAGAAAATCTTGTATTCTATGACAGGTTGGAACACATTGAGAGGAGGTATCGCTATGTCAGGGACATGGTGCAGTATGTTCTGTTAGATAGACAGATTGTCGATGTGTTGACTAAGCCTCTATCCACAATGAAGTCTGGGTACTTTCGAGACAAGCTTTGTGTTGCTGAGAATGCCTCTCTTGCTGAGAGGGAGTGTTAAAGATAATGTAGCTACAAGAGCCATTCTCTAGGAGGATGGCACCCTAGTCAATTAACCAGGGTTCCTGGTTAGTAAACCAGGTAGAGTAAGTCCCTAGCACGTAACCTAGGGACCCCAATAGTCTATTGGGGTTCTTGGTTTGGGACCAAGCAGGTTGATGCCATGGCAAAGTCCCTAGCATGTGGCTAGGGCCCCTATCTGTCTCTAGGGCATTTTGGTAAGGGATCAGATAGTTCCTTGGGCATAAGGACCAAACAGATCCTACAAGCAGGGACAAAGACATCCCGGTCTGTGACCAGGCAGATTCTTGGTTTAGGACCAAGCAGGTCCTGCAGGTGTATTCCTGGTTAGTTCACCATGTGGATCCTGGTCAGTTAACCAAGATGATGGTGTGTAATGCCTTCCTCTCCTAGATGATTGAGCTAGGTTGTCTCATCAAGGGACTGGCCACCCCTTGATGAAGTCCAGTTTAGACCTTCCTTATATGGTGATGATAAAACTTCCAGTTACCATATGGAACACTTGTGGACCACATACATTGAGAGAGAGAGAGATAAAAGTTTGGTTGCTTTCCTTTGTGGGTAAAAGGGTTGTTTTTCCACTTTGTTATTACACCTTGGTCTTGTGGGTAAAAGGGTTCTCGTCCCACCTTGTTGTGACACCTCTTGTTGTCTTGTGGTTAGCTTAATGTATTTGGTTTGGTTTTGTATTGAGCTCTCCCTTGTTGGTCCTGTCTTAGCGCCTCTCTCTAGTGTGGTACCTTAAAACTTTGTTATGATGTCTTAACTTAAATTTATATTTTATATTTGTCAACCCTCCTTAATGTTATGACATCTTGACCCTTTGTAGCGTAACCCTAATTCAATAAAGGATTAGAAGGAAGATCCTTCTAGAAGTCATTAAAAAGTTATAAATACAAGCCTAAGCACTCATTATGAGTGTGTCTTGGAGATGAGATCTGATCTGATTGCTTGTCTGGTCTAGGGCTTGATGCTTGCTCATTTTTGGGTGACGTCTAGGGTTTCTTGTCTTCTCTTGCTTGGGCGCTCTCTTGATTTCGACTTCTAAAAACTGCTTGTCTCTTCCTCCTCCACATGTGTGATCCATACCCTGTTGTTGCACTTGTTTTTTTGAAGCTGCTGTACCCTATTTCTTGTTTGAGGTGGATTATGTTGTTGCTGCTGACTGATTGGGAGAGTGCAGTGGGTTGTTTGTTGGGCTGCTACCTGTGTTGTGAGTTGTTGTTGGGCTGCTGCTGTGTATAGGCTGTTAGGGCTGGGCCGTTGCTGTGTATGTGCTGTTACGCTGCCTGTTTTTGTGGCTGCTGCCTTGTTTGTGGCCTGTTGAGTGGCCGCTGCCTGTTTGTGAGTGGTTGCTGCCCTGTTTGTGGACTGTTAGTACAGGCTGCAACCTGTGTGAGGGCTGCTAGATTAGGTCACTGCCCTGTTTGTGTGCCGATTGTTGAGAACGCAGCCTGTGTGTGGGTTGTTGTGTAAGCCACTGCTTGTGTGTGGGCTGTTGAGAGTGCTGTTGCTCATTGTGAGGGTGCCGCTACTGATTGAGGGTTTCACTTTCTGCTTGGAAGGGTTTAAAGCTGCCATAACATCTTGGGGTTGATTTTGAGCTGCTGCACTTCCTACTGTAATTGTCTAATCCTACTCTACAACTCTCTCTCTCTCTCTCTCTCAGGTATGTCCATGCCCTCATGTAAGGGCCAGACTTGTTCCACTTAGTGACTGTCTTCGAGAGACAAGGTCTGATCTGAAAGTCTTTCCGAGTATAAGGAAGGTCCATCTCAGACTTGTTTTCTTACTTTATTAGTTAGATCTTTTACTGTTGCTATTTGTTAGTCTTGTTTAATTGGTTCATTAGTTTATATTATTACTACTGCTGCTCTGCTGGTTGTGATTTTTACCATGTATATCTACAAACCCTAACTTAAACACAATGATCACTAGTGAGGGTTAAAGTTGAAAGAGATGGAAATTATATTTTTTATTGGCTAGACGTTTACTACTGCTGTACTTCCACTTCAGTATTATTTTTTATAGTTTAAATTTTGCATTAAAGTACAAGTTTGTCAATTTGCTATGAAAAAGCCCTAATCTCAACACTCCGTGGGTTCTTTTTACAACCATGGCTGGGAAAATCCTTGCTGATTCTTATGGAAATTTTGAGAAACTGTTGCTCAATACAAATCAGGAATTTTACCTCAAACTTGAGATTCATTGGATCTATTTCTTGTGAACTTTCATACTTGGGGATGAATCTGAAATATAAATTACAACAGTATATATTTCACTTCTGTCCAACCAAATACAAAAGGCAGCCCAAGACAAGAAACTCCAAACGATTTAACTTCAAGGGCTATGTTTCTGGTGCTTAGGGCACAAATCCCAACATATAACAGACCTGAAAACAACTTATTGCAGGATATTTCCAGCCCCTTAGCTTCTTTATATTTGTCATATCGCTCAGCAAAATCTGTTCATTCTTCATGATAAATCAACATACCAAACAGTACTAGAAACTACGCATTTACCATGAGAATATATGTTGAAAACCAGATCTTCAAGTACATAAAGTTTGGACCAAAGTTACATATATCGTGTCGGCGAATATATCGCCGGGGGTCCGGAATGAAACTTATCGGCAGCAATGGTGAAAATATTGGCAAATGTCGTTTTGCATTAAAAAATACAAAAATAAACATTTTTTTTCAATTTTTTTAACATCTAAAGCAACAACAACATCAAATAAACACATTTCCACATAAATATTAAAATACAACTCATATATAAGATGCATAATATGTCAAATGGTGGATCATGATCATATATCGACTATAAACTGAAAATACTGAAATATGTTCTTGATGGAATGATAGAACATCACATCAAATGATCAAAATAAATGTCTCTCAAGAGATGAATCATCATGAGTCATGACTCATGAGGCATGTAGAATCATAGTGTATAGAGTCTAGACATAGGACACCAACATAGTATGATAGTATAGTACAATGATAAAAATAGGAATCAAGTCATCGACTCCCTGAGGATGATCCTCTAATCAATCTACCCCTTTTACGGGTCAAGGGCACTGGCTGTGGCACCACTCTTCCTCTAGAAGCAGTAGGTGGTCGTGGAGGTGGTCCAGATGAGCCTGGGGTGGAACTAGAACCTCCAACTGCTCGAGTAGATGCTGTGGATGAGGGGGAGGTGAATGTGAGCTGTCTCCTCCCAGTCCCAACTGTATGACTCTGTGGAGGTGGTGGGCCACCTAGAGCTGGTCGGCGCTGCAAATGAGTATCAACCTCCTTCTCAATGTCCTCATAGTCATAGTCATAGTCATCCTCTGGAAGTGGAACATCAGCATCCTCCTCTCCCCCCTCCTCCTTTGACGGATCTGCATCATCATCCCCCTCTTCCTCCAACCATTCAAGTGCCTCGTCCATCACAGGATCCTCCATCTCCACCCTCCATTTGGTGGTAGTGTCAATGTCATCCAATGAAATGGCATCTGGATTGGGCACTTTCTCAATTTGTTTCACCTGCAACCTAAGATTGTAGTAGACATAAACCATGTCATTAAGGCACTGAGAAAGTAACCTGCATTAGTATGAGATCCATAGTTAGGGGGTGATAAATGATGATAAATTCAAATTCAAAATTGTAATAAATTATATTTAAAATTAATAAAATTATAAAGAAGCAAAGATTATAAATTTAAGTTTAAACTTTAACATTTATAAATTGAAAATTCTAACCTTCTGCGCTTCTTGGAGTGTATCTTCTCAAAGACACTCCAATTGCGCTCACACCCTGATGCGCTGCAAGTTTGACTTAGCACTCTAATGGCAAGTCTTTGCAACTCCGGGACTCTGCGACCATAGTTAGTCCACCACACATCTACAAAGAAAACAAGGAAGGTAAATGGTAAGACAATTCAAATTACAAATTACAATGTATTAAATTTTTAGTATTTACCAAGTAAAAAACATAGAAATGAAAGGGTAATTAATTAAGAATCTAAGAGATCAAAATTTGAAAGTTTTAAACAAATTGTACCTGGCATCCTTGTGGTTCTATCCTGGATAGCCATGTCATAGCCAAAAGTGCCACTTGACATCCTATAGATCTCCATTTGTCTAGAAATCTCTGCGCGCTCAGAGGGAGTTAACACCATCCTTTGAACACACTGGAGAAAGCCATCCATGACCTCAGCATCAAATTGAAAGCCAGA
>LPNX010863983.1:215369-310312 GCA_001517045.1 Pseudotsuga menziesii | reverse complement strand
TGTGGGGGTCGTGTAGATGAGGAGAAGGAATGCATGTCACTTGTGCCCCCCATGGTTTGTGACTGTGTTCTAGATGCAAGTTCATGTCTGAATTCCTCTCCCGTCCCTCTTCTAAGCCATGTCAAGAATGGATTGGTTTGCAATCCGCATCACTTCTGGGGTAACAGCAGGACAAACATCCACTTCATGCCCAGCAATTTTGGCAAGGTGGTATTTCTAGCGGCTAATTCCACCAGAAATATCCTTCCCACATAGTTTGCAATTCAACCTTTGCCGATTATTAGGGTCAATTGGCTGCCCATACTCCCACATTGGATCCAATGGCTTTGGCATTGTGTCCACTGTCACCTATGCCACATTGCCACAACAAACAAACAAAAATGAATCAATTTTAAAATGTTATTCTTTAAAATTTTGATTCTTGAAAACAATGAAATTATTAAAAATTTAAAACATTCAAACTTCAAAGAAATGGGAGGGTGGCCTACTTAAAACCCTATAGGCTATGATTGTAATGGCAAATCTACACCCTACACTAAATCTAAACCTAAACCCTACATTAAATCTACATTAACCAACAAATCTCAAGCAAAATAAAAAATAATGAAAGTTTAAAGTTAAGAATACATATCTGATTAAATGCTATGGAAACTTGATTGCCCCCTTCCTCTCTTGTAGAAAATCGCCCAAGATCGCCCAAATCGCCAGAACTTTACTTCCTCCAAGCCAAAACGTCCAAATGAATGAAAAAAATTGGGCCGTGGCCTCTTAACGGCAAGTTTTTTTAATTTTTACCTAGCAGGGCGATATTTTCTATCGACTTGCCAAAATATCGGAATATATCGCGATTTTTTGAATGTGTCGGAAAATGTTGCGATAAATTGGTGGCGATATATCGCCGACCCCATCAACTCGCGATATATCGCCGATATATGTAACTATGGTTTGGACAGCAAAGTACACTTCATATATGCATAAGAATGAAGTTACAAGTACACCAACAACTTATCACAAGCTCATGCAAGTTAGTCCTTCTAGCTTTTCACAAGTTTTTACAAGATAGTCCTTCAAGCTTATCTTTACAGTGCTTAGAGCACAAATGCTAGCGTATAACAGATCTGAAAACAACTTGTTACAGCAGATTTCCTCCCCCTTGGCTCCTTTATACTTGTCAAATCACTCAACAAAATCTGCTCACTGTTCATGATAAATCAACATACCAAACAGTACTAGACATTGTTTATTCACCATGAGAATATATGCTAAAAACCTGTAATGTTCTCATCTGATTAGGCATTGAGGACCAAAACCGCTAACCTATGTGATTCCTGTGGGTTTGAGCGGTTACTGACAGTTAGGGAATCATCTAAAGACTGATGCCATCTGTAGAAAATCTAGGGCATCATCATGTTATCACCATTAGGTCAAGAAGGGCCACTGGGGCCAAAGGCCACCATCATGCATGCCATCTAAGCATTATTTAATGATGCATGCACTCATTTAAGTCTCCATGCGCATGCATGCAAGTCAACTACAAATTAGAAAATAAAGTGACCTAATTAGGTCAAAGATTAGGGTTTTCGCAGTTGAAGGTTATAAAAGGGAGATAAAGTGAAAGGAGATTCACTTTTGATGATTATTATTTTGGAGCTCTTGAATAGCAGCACAGCAGTTGGGGTTGGAGATGACGTCTTCAGCTAGCGAGGTTTCGGTAGTGAGATATCTACCCTAGTCTCATTCAGGGTAAGCCATACAGGTTCACCATTTGCTCTTCCATTCATTCATAGTTATCCAGTATACATCAGAGATTGTTGCCGGGGCACGTGTGTAGCCGTAAGGGGTTTTCAGCCAGAAATCCCTAATCATTCGCTGGGTCTTCAGATCTCAGTTTTACTTCGAAACCCAGGCACCATTCTCATCATCGACATCTCACTCCAGTACCCGGTGATTATCAGATCCGATCGTGCTCATCTTGAGCAATTATCAGTTATTTCGGGATCAGGGGGCGTGAGCAGCTACACCTTAAGAACAATTCGCTAGCCTGCCTAGAGACCTCAGAATTTTCGCATGTGCCAGGCATTCTCTTTGGCACGGGAAGGCTATCAGTCCTGCAAATCAGCAGCTTCATCGGACACCTCCTTCACTGAAAAAGTCACCCTTAGCTGATCTGGGGTTCGTGCTGCTGGGGTATCATCGAAAGCAGAAGATATCAGTTCATCTCCAATTCAGCTGTTGATGCATGCATACTCTCTCAGGAGCAGTCCAGTCAGCTTATCAGTGGTAAGTGTTCATTCTATTCTACAAACCCTAACCCTAATTTTTGCTATAAAATAGGGATTTTTGCATGGCAGTTTGCATTAGTGTTACAAATATTGCCGATATATCGGCAACATTGCGATGTTAACTCACTGGCGATAAAATTGGCAAATATCGCCTTGATATTTTCTCGATTTTTTTTGGCGATTTTTCCCGATTTTCTCGCGATATTTGCCGATTTTATCACGATATTTGCCGATGTTTGGTGATATTTGGCGATTTTTGGCGATATTTGCTGATATTTGGCGATATTTGGCGATTTTTTCAACTATACTGTGATTTTTTTCTTTTTTTATATTTTTGTATTTTTTATTTTGCCGATATATTGCCGACGTTTGTCGACATTTTTGCCGATAAATCCGATAATTTCTTTTTGGACCCTTGGCGATATATTCGCCGACACGATATTTGTAACACTGGTTTGCATGCCCGGTTGTATCAGCATATTTGCTTAGAATTAGAAAATATCGGGATTTGGGATATTACAAAACCAGGTCTTCAAGTATACAATGTTTGGACAACAAAATATGCTTCATACATGCATAAGAATGAAGTTACATGTACGTTCCAACAACTTATCACAAGATGGTAAAAGATAGTCCTTCAAGCTTATCACAAACTGGTACAAGATACTCCTTCAAGCTTATCATACACTAGAATTCTCCAATGCTCTCCAAACCCTAGCTAGAGCAACCACAACAAACTAGCATCACACCAACTGTAAAACCCTAGGGACCGACTCCTAGCTAGGAATCACTCCTAACCAAGGCTGGTCGCTCCACCAAAGATCCAAAACTAGCTACCATACGCATTGGCAAGTCCTCTTTGGCACTTACACTTGCATCACACAAGTGTACAAGATAGTCTTCCACTGTCTTCTCCACATCTAGCACTCAAAGTAGTCCTGTGGTTTCCAATGCCACAAACCCTAGGATTCTCCTCACACAAGAACCATAAGAACAAGTTCTCTTTGTTGATGTATTTTGTAACTTCGGAAGATATTCTGATGTATATTATCATTGTATGTTGTTGTACCCCCTTCGGAGATGTGTTTACCTCCTTTCAGGATGTCATTATTGTGTATAGACCTTGAGGTACAACCTCCGTTGTAAGTTGGGGCAATAGTCCCCAGTGTAACATCATGTAATGTGTATTTGGAGTCTCTCTAGGAGAAGTCGGCCCTGTTAGGGTAAGAAGTCGACCCCAGTCATGTAATAGTTCAGCCACTTGATTAGTATAAATAGGGAGGCCCCCTCCCTCATTTATACACACCTCACACTCACTCAAGTTCGCATGAGAGAGAGAGAGAGAGAGCTGTTGAAGACTTCTTATTACTGGTGAAAATCTTTGTGTCTTGTGTATCTGTTTTATCTTATGCCTATTGTTGTACTTGTTATTCTTTCAGATAATGATCCTAACTAAGCTAACAAGATCTAAGAAAAACTAACACTCCCTTTGCTTCTCTAAGGTTTCTCCCAAACCCTACCTCTCCTTGTCTTCTTATGGTAAACCCTAACCTTAACTCCTTCCTTGGATCAACACAAGAACCCTAGTACACCAAGTACAATGAAGAAAAGCTACACATGAAAGATAATTACATTAGCATCGACCACCCTAGTGTGTAGGATCCACAGATCCTATACGTATCAGATCGGATTCGCCTCAGATCCACCATGGAAACGGATCCCCTGCAGAAGGAAACGTATCCTAGTTCCATGAACATATCCTGTGAAAAATAAAAAAATTCCCGAAATTTTCAAACGGATCCTGTGAAAAATTAAACAATTCCTGAAATTTTCAAACGGATCTTGCAACTTCCAGTGCTTCTATGACCCATTGATCCCCCCCCAAAAAATATTTAATGAAAAACTTAAAAAACCCTAAACACCTAATGGATAAAAGTGTAAACCCCATTCCCGCTCAAGGTCTGATCTATCCTTATGTCAAGATATGCTCTTGAGCTCTGATATATCAATATCAAGGTCTACTCTCAACATTTTTATTTGATATATATCTTAATGGTCAAGGTCTGCTGTCAACGGCTGATCTATATTTATGTACTATGTTGTTGCTCACTTTACCTACACTGTTCTGTAGTCTTGCCATAACGTTCAAGAAAACCACTTTATTCCCTGCTAATAGGGACATGTGGATGTGGCTCACAAAAACACTATTTTGACCTACTTTAAGTTCATGTTGAAGTGGTTTTAAAATTATCAATATCACAACTTATCAAATTATCAATTATGGTAACATGAACTCTTTTTTTTGGTAATAACTTACAGTTCTACTCTTGTGTTTCCTAAATAGTTTTGTTTCTTCATTCTATTTTCAATTTATTATAAAATTATTTTTATATTTGTTTGTACTGGCTATTTCCCCGCCGTATCCGAATCCTAGGTTTTAAAAAATCTAGCGAATCCGGATCCAAAGTACACATATTAGGCAATGGATATGTATTAAGAGGCAAGGTTCTCTCCTTCCTTTGTATAGAGGTAAGAGAGGACAACAATAGAATAGTGAACTTGGTCCACATCTAACTACCTCGACCGGCCTAACTAATCACTAGCTAAGTCCACATGTGAAGTGCTCAAACTCTAGGGTGACATATGTTAATCTATAAGGTAAGCACATCCACGTCCATCAAGCAATGGTCCCAAAGCGAGCACTCCACAAGACCAAGGTCCAATGCTCTCCTCCAAAGGTATCCAATTCTCCAACCACTACCTCCTAATCCATGTGCTCCTTGGGGTCCACCACATTTCCATTGCTTTTCAACCCAAGAGTCTTCAAGTCAAGCACACATCTCTACATAAGCAACTGAGTCATCCTATGCCACCCATGGCTAAGTGCCCTCCTCCTAGATGCCCCAACGCTTCTTCTCTCATACAGGTTCACCTCCTAAGCATGCAATCAAGCTCTCCATGTTTGCTTGTTGAAGAATGTCACTATGCCACATAGGATACCAACCTTTTGAGGATGTAGTCCACATAAGCATCAAGTCAAGGTCTAGCAATCCATGAACAAGCTATCTCCAATGTGTGTGTCTACTATAAGATACAACCAAGGATAGGCATCACACCATGCACCCCCAAGCCTGGTGTAAACACTTTCAGATTAACCCCAAAAGCTAACAATTCTAGAGTCTAGACCATAGGGATTATTTGCTTACTTCAGATGTTCCCTTCCAGTTTGGGATAATTTAGAGTTGCTAGTTTGGAACAGTATTAATAGTACAGAGGATGTGATGATTAATAAGTTTATAACACTCAAAAAACCACATTGGAACAAACAAGCATAGGACTCAAATGCTAGAGTAATAGCATATATATATTTATTGTTGATATATCAATATGTACACAGGATGATCAAAGAACTTACATTAAGTAATACAATGACAATCATCTAACAAAATATGCCGACATATATAGGAAAATGCATATAGATGATGGTGACTGGTTGGGAATATTGTTGCCCACCTAAATTCTAGGCCATTAGACACAATGAACTACTAGCCAGCACGTCAGACTTATTTTGGTAGCTTTTCACATTGCTACATGGTTCCTTCTCTTAATATAACTTAGGCAAGCCTTTCTACGTAGAGTAACTAAAACTAGAGCATTTTTTGTGTCTTCATACGTCTGGTTCACCTCTTGGCTGAGAGAAAGGAAAATAAATAAGCAAGACAAAATGGATAGATGATATCTTACTTTGATATTGTGTTGTTATTTCTGTCTTTTGTCCTTATCTTCTTGAATGCTTCTAATGCTGTGGCGAACTAGGCAAATTATGATTTCAGGAGTTTAGCATATAGATTCTATCATATTTTCTAATGCATGGTTAATTTGTGCTTTCATTTTGAGTTTGTGTAGATGGTATTCTGCTGAAAGAAGTGGATCGCCTTTTGAGACCTAGCAGTTACTTTGTTTATTCTGCACCTCCTGCCTACAAGAAGGATAAGAATTATCCCCTTCAATGGGAGAAGTTGATGAATCTGACAGCTTCAATGTGTTGGAATCTTATTGCTCGTAAAGTTCAAACAGCAATATGGTTCAAGCCAGCAGACAGGGCATGCCAACTAGAGAAAGCAAAATCCAAAAGCTTGGTTTTATGTGACCAGGCACATGATCCAGAACAAGCATGGAAGAAACCATTACAGAATTGTCTAACTTTAAATCCAGAAGCAGAGAATATTCAACAGCTTCCTGCATTGCCAGAGCGTTTATCAATCTTCCCTAAACGACTTGAGAAAATAGGTAGTCAATTCATTCCTTTTTCAAGGAAACTTCTGGGTTGTTTTTACACTGTTTTATGAATAAGAAAGCGCCTAGCTTTTTATCAAATAGAAAATATAACGTATGTTTTCAGTGTTTGGATTTACCACTCTTATTCAGCTTTCTCTAAGAAGTAAATATGCTACCAGTCCCATCAATCTCTCCATATTTTGCTTTGTTTGTCTTTGTTTTCTTTCCAAATTACATAAAATGTCAAACTGAGGGCTGGCTAGAGAACTGTCCTTTTATTTTGTTTTTGTGCCAAAAAATGCCAAAATAGAATTTTAAATGGTCTCCTGCAAGCCCCATTTTTTGGTAAATTAGAATTTAGATATCTGTACAAGTTAGAGAAAAATATAGCTGCCTTCAACAGGATTTTGACTTGAGCACATTAATTTAATGCCGATGGCTTCCCATCAATGTTATCAGAACTGGTCCGGTTCATGCAAAAGTAGTCGGCCTGATCAGTTTGTGCCCTCCGGCGTTCTGAACAGCCTACCCAGACCGAAAATGGTCGGTTCTGTACCAAACCGGCCTCTTTTCACTGAATAGGCCGGTTCCGTATGAAACTGACCGGTTTTGTACGATGCTGTACAACTGCAGTTGTGTGTTCATAAAATTCAATTTAAAAAAAAACCACAAAAAATCCTACACTAAGAGCAAAAGACCTAAGCTTAGTAATCATTAGTACCATTAAATGGTAATATTAAATTTGTACAGTAAAAGTGACATTCTCCTTATCTTTCATTTTCTATCCTTTTACTTAAATATTTAACATTACCATTTATTGTTTTAGGAAGTTTGAGAGTGGTTCCAACCTCATCGAACTTCATATGCAAAAACTAGAATTTTTTATCCCATTCAGATTTCAACAGACTTAAGAGTTTTTATCCTTAATTTCATGCAGCTCTGGAGTTCCTCAGGCAGTTATGACATCAGTTCATCATTAGTTAACTGATTTATGCGCCTCCATGACTGTCTTTGCTATTTTTGGAACTGTAACTCTCAAATGCGCCATGCTTGCCTACTTACTATTAGTTAACTGCCACTCACACTCAGTTAACTGATCTCATCAGGTGTTACATCCAGTTCTATGTCTAGTTGGAAGTCTGGTCTATCTAACCTTGCCACATGTGTGGATTTCGACTGCCTCTTTAGGCTTATGAATTTCTCCCTTGGAGATGTATTATAAATGTAACCTTATTGGTGAATAATAATCAGATGGAGTTTGTACCAATTGAGTTTTCTCTCTTATGTTTCTGCTTCATTATTTTATCTCCATTATTTTGCTTATTTATGTTGCAATTCTTGTGAGGTTACATTAGATTCTTAGATCCACTGTGCAGATTCTTATATGGTATCAGAGCTGCCAAGTTGAGCATAGCTCATTTAGAGTCAATTAATCTCCATATAGATCTTTTCAGAGTTTGTTTTGCAGGTTTTCTTGGTACAACAACTTACTGGATTTGAAGTTGTTCTTGAATTTGAAGATGAAAATTGTAGAAACCTCTATTGTTGATGAAGAACTCAGTGATTTCTCTCATCTCAGTTCTCAGACTCTTCAATTTTTTATCTTGAGAGTGATAAGTCAGTGCATGCTTCACAAGATGATGATGAGCAATCTAGTGATCTCTTGGAAGTTTTGAAGGCTAGATCAAATTTCGAAAGTACTTCTTCTGCACTCCTAGCTAGTGATCTCATGCTTTCTACCTATTCCTATATGATGACTGACATAATTACTCAATGTTCCTTTCCATTGTTTTGGCACACATGGGACTCTTGTTCCAAACCTTTTTGTTCTCCTATCTATCTCCTATTTTGAATTTTGAAGATAAACAACCAGTTGTTGCAGCTCATACACTCTCTGAACCTCTCTTTGGTTCGCTTTTTAGTGTGTTATTGGATGTTTTGAAGGTGGAATTTCAGTATGGAGTTGTTGCATTTACTGTCACTGTCATCCTTCCTATCCACTGCATGATTTTGATTGGCATATGTTCTTAGAGTTGCACATAAGATGGAGGAAAGCACCCTTCGCTTGGAGCTGATTCTACTTTTTTTGGATCACATCTTGGTTCAAATTTCATGGCTCTAGCATCTCAAGTCTCATATGGACCCGATCTTAGGAAATTCAAGTCTAGTGAGTGAGCCGAACAAAAGTTCGCTCACACACATACTACCAAAATGTCTGGAATAGTATATACAAATCCATTTGGATAAAATAATATATGTGTAAAGTATGAGATAAGATATATGATTTACATTTACATTGTTAGGGCTTTATATAAGCCTTATCGTGCCTTTTTAGATGAAAGGGTACATCTCTTTACTTTTTTCTAATCAACTAATTAATCACTATTAATTATTAATATTAATAATAAATATTGATATTTAATATTTCTATATTTCTATATATTTACATATTATGTTATATTTTTTATCAATGTTCCTCCATGTTTCCGGGACGCGGGAGCGCGAGAGTGGGGAAACGCACAGTGGGGACGTGTGGAGACCAACCCCAAATTTTAGCGAAATTCGAGGGGGGTGAGGGGATGTCTAGGTCTTAATAAAAATTAATATTATAAATTATTAAATCCCAACAATAACAATTCAATGATTCTTCCCATGTAAACTACTAAAAGTAAATAATAAATAGTAAATACTAAGTTTATCATTGTGCAACATAAATAAGAATATAGAAAATTAATAATACAAACACGTTATACAATTCATCATGATAATTTTCAAATTTGTCATTTGAATCTTGATATTCATATTTCTAATTTCAGTCTTTGTAATTGAAAACTTGAATCAATGATATTGCATGCTAAAATAGTGAAATAGTAAATTACTAAAGACTAATCCTGAAATAGAGACTAAACAACAATTAAAATTAAAATTTTGTTTTTTTAAACTGAAATTGGGAAAATCGTGGGGGTGTCTAGGAACCCCCCAATTTCTGGAGGGGGAGTGTGGGAGCCCCCCTTCACTGGAGCGTGCTGCAGAACAACAGGACGCACCCCCTTGTGATTTTTCGAGAGTTTCCTGATTTTGGGGACGCTGTGAAACGTTTCCCCAAGAGCACCCGAGCCCCCGGGGCACAGGGAGCGAGGGGGGCGCGCCCTCGACTCTGGGGGGCGAGTCCCCGTGTAACACTGTTTTTTATATAACATTGCCTCTCTCTTATAAAGGCTTTGTCCTCAAAGCCTTGTAATGTTGTCGCATCGCTCCTTGTTACGTCGTAGCTGATGAAACATGTCGATACGAACTTCTAAGTGTAGAGCATAACTTTCGATATGTTGAGGGATCAATCCATTCCAAATTGATTTGTTGCTAACTGTTGGGATTCCCTACTGATCTGACGTTAGGAGCTTTGATCACATTAGTACCATTGTTTTTCGACATTTCCCCCTTTTTAAGATATCGATTTTTATGACTAGGGTGTCGAAAGAGAATTTTCACGATGTCATTTTCTTTTATAAGCGTCGACTTTTGAGCGTTGATCTGAGCTGGAAGTTGTATTTTCATCCCTTGAGGTTTTAATGTTTCGTTATGTATCTTTTCCAACTTGTTTTCTAACTGCATGTTGTCACTTTGAAAATTCTACTTGCGACTTTCTGTCATCTTTAGACTTTTTAAGTTGTTCCTTAAGATCTTCGTTATGATTTTTGATGCAACTATTTTCTTTCTGCTTGTCTAGAAGTTTTCCTTCAATGTCTTTTGCAAAGTGTTCTGCTTCAACTATTTTTCAACTTCTTAATTTTCGTGACTAACGTCTTATTAAGGTTTTTTAATCTGATTTTTTTTTCAGAATTATTGGATAATGCTTTATTACTTTTTGCGATCTCCAACTTGTGTGCCTTTTTAGAGTCGTCATTTTGTTGTTGAAGAACTTTTATTTGTTGTCGACAGTGGCCGACTTATGATTCTTGATCTTTTAATTTCCTTCGTATTTGCGTCAGTTCTTCATCTTTGTCGTTAACAATTTTGTTCACGCGTATTATTTCTTCTTTATACTCATTTAATTGTTTCTTTTTTTCCTGATTTTTTAATCTTTGATTGAAATCCTCTTCGTCTTTTAATTCCTCAATTTTCACAGACAATTTTTCTATATCATCTTTTTGGTCGGAAATTTGCCTTTCTTTGAACTTCTTTTGAATCTCATGTATTTTAATCCTTATTTCCAAATTGTTATTCATGTCTCACAATTCATCATCGTCTCTTTGATAATGCCTTAATTTGGCTTCCATGGTCTTCGACTTCTTTGATGATAGATAGCCGTTGTTTTGATTTTGAATTCTTTGACGAGCCTTCAATTGACTTTGACTTCTTTGAAGATCCTTCCTTTGATTTTGACTTATTCAACGATAAATTGTCTTCTTTTGACTACTTGTCTTCTTCTTATTAGGTTAAATAACCTTTCTCCTTTTCCAAAAATAATTATTTTTTCAATAATATATATTATATATATGTATATATAATTTTTTTTTCTCTTTTATGTTTCCCAATAGTTATTAAAAATAATAACTATATATATATATATATATTGATAAATAATTCAATAATAATAGTAATAATATATGTTATTATAATTATAACAATATTTGTGTAATATTTAAAATTACGTGTTGTTTGTTGTTGGAAAAGAAACCATGTATAGCCTTTTTAAAAAACCACGTGTAGTTTCTATATTTTATTTTCTCTTTACTTCTTTTAGTTCTTTGTTTTTACTTTTTTTCCACATTTTTTTAACTTTTTTTGTAACTTTCTCTCTTTCTTTTGAGTAAAGTCAAAGACCTAATTCAAGGAAGCCTTGACAATTTTGGCCACAAGCCAGAATCAGATTGGCTTTGATACCAAATGAAACAGAAAAAGCTCTGTTTTTAAGTGATTTTTCGACGCAAATAGGATAATGGGTCCCATAAAAGAAATAATAGTAAAAAATATATATTGATAAGTGATCCAGATGGAGATCGGTGGCCACTCACCTATTCCACTGGCTCAAAACAATTGTCCATTGTGGCCGTTTCCTAGTTGTTTTTCTACGGTTTTTCGGGTTTCAAACTTTCGGGGCCGTTTTGAGGCCCTAAACGATGGTTTTTGGCGATTCGGGGTCAAATGGTTGCCATCGGCATGCATTTGGCCGACCAAAAGTTGTAAAGTTTAGATAGACCTTTCCAACGAGCTATCGAACGCCCAAATCGGAGATCGTATGCAAAAGTTATGACCCCGGGAAGTTGACTATTTGACTTACCACCTTGGGGCCGCAAACTTTATGACGGTTCATCTTCTAGGGTTACGTTTTGGACTGTTGGGGTTCTCGCCCTCATTATTATTATAAATAGGCCCCTTTGGCCTCAATTTGTATTCAGCGTAGCAGCCACATATCTTCTCAGAGATAGCTACCACCATTCTAGCAATTGTATTACAGTCTGTTCTATTTCCGCAATTTGATAGAATATTTGTTTACTGTATCTCTGTTATCTTTGCAAAATGTTTGTTATTATGACTCTGTATCTGTTCTTTCATTGCGTTCACACATAAATCCGGATCAGTGGTATCAGAGCAATCTGCTCTTTGATTGTTTCTCGACGCATGTCCCCGACGAGGTCCGAGTATAGAGAGTTTGGTCTCGAACTAGTTTCACTTGATCATTCTCGCCATCCCAAACGACATCCCATGGCGGAAGAAAAGAGAGACGACGGAGCAGGAGATCCTATCAAGTCGCTGCTCGAGGAAGCTCTCGAGCGACAGAGGAATGAGATGATGGATAGTTTCACCAAAATCTTTTTACGAATGCCAGCAACGGCAAGTGCATCTTCAACGAGCAGTCGGTTCGGGATGCAACTCCCTTTAAGGTACAAGTTAACTTCGATATCCCTTTATTTGAAGGCAATATCGATGCAGATGCCCTGGATATTTGGTTGAATGTTCTAGAAGGGTATTTCTTTGTCGACAATTTTTCCGACAGAGAAAAGATCACCTTTGCGCTCCTTAAGGCAGCCCCCCATGTCCAAAATTGGTGGGGTACTTATTGTGAGCAAAACTCATCAGATGAGTTTGGAATGTTTGAAACAAATCCCACTTGGGCCTCTTTCATAGATGCCGTTAGGGAAAAGTATTACCCTGTGGGAAACTATGATGACCAGTACACAAAATGGACCATTCTGCGTCAAGAAAGGGACCAGACAGTGTCGGCGTACACCAACAAATTTCATACCTTGCGTACAAAGCTGAGTGTCAAGGACTCCAAGCGACACCTGATTCTGAAATATCGCAGTGGTCTACATCGGTACATTCGAACTGAGATGGACTTCTTCGACATCTCTTCACTTAGATCTGCCTATCGGTATACTATCAAAATCGAGGAGAAATTTCGAGAAAAGAACAAGCGAGACTCTGGACCTGTGCACTCACTGTAGAAGCAAGGCAAGCGAAACCTTGGCCCACAAAACACAGGACAAGGAAAGGACAACCAGTCCCCACCACAAGCAAAGAAGGGGGATGGAATGACAAAGAAGGACACTGGTAAGTGGTGCGAATTTCATAAAAGCCCTTGGCACAACACTGATGAATGTCGCTCAAAGCAGTCATTAGTGGCCGAGATCAAATCTTCAGAATCAGATCCGGATTTTGATTTCGAGCCCAATGCCAAAACCGCATACAATGGGAGGCAGATCATTGATGCAGACCCCACTGCCACTGTTGCTACCGCACAGATTCAACTAGAGGATCTTGAAGAGTCAGAGGCAGAGGAGCGCCTCTTCCACTCGCATATATGGGTGAAGGGAATGCCTCTACATTTTGTTGTTGACAATGGCAGCCAAAAGAACCTAATCTCAGCAGAAGTCGTCAAGAGATTAGAGCTTCCGACAACACCACACCCGCAACCTTACAGCATCGGTTGGCTAAACCAAGGACGAGGTATCTGCATTACTCAACAATGTCTCCTACCATATGGCATCAAGCCTTTCAAAGATGAGGTACTATGTGATGTGGCCCCACTTGAAGTCTGTGATGTTCTTTTAGGACAACCATATATGTGGAAGTGTCATGCTGTATATGAGTCACGGCCTCGCAGCGTCATTGTTACTTTGGGAGGAAAACTCTATCGAATACCAAAGACCGTTGCATCTAACAAAGTCTCGCAAGGTAGGAAGATAAGCTCCCACATTAGAAAATTATTCCTCTTGACTATTGCGTCTAAAGGAAAACATAAGATCACAGAGACCTCCACACCCTCTGCATAGGGTGTCTCTGCTCATCAAACACAAGAAGAAGACAGAACCATTGTTTCCTCATCTATTCGAGTACCTCTATGTTGCAAGGCCACGCATTCAAGGGGGTCATCCAGAAACAAATCATCCATACAACAATTACAGCCCTCACGGGATGTCAAAGAAAGGAAGCGTCTTCACTTCAACAAATGTCGCACCAGGAGATCAACTCAACACACAGTTTGAGATATGATACAGGATTCGACGCAATGGAGACCATTGCTTCCTAAGGAGGGAGGATTGATCCAGATGGAGATCGGTGGCCACTCACCTATTCCACTGGCTCAAAACAATTGTCCATTGTGGCAGTTTCCTAGTTATTTTTCTACGGTTTTTCGGGTCCCAAACTTCTAGGGCCGTTTTGAGGCTCTAAACGATGTTTTTTGGCGATTTGGGGCCAAATGGTTGCTATTGACATGCATTTGGCTGACCAAAAGTTGTAAAGTTTAGATAGACCTTTCCAACGAGCTATCGAACGCCCAAATCGGAGATCGTATGCAAAAGTTATGACCCCGGGAAGTTGATCATTCAACTTATCACCTTGGGGCCGCAAACTTTATGACGGTTCATCTTCTAGGGTTATGTTTTGGACTGTTGGGGTTCTCACCCTTATTATTATTATAAATAGGCCCCTTTGGCCTCATTTTGTATTCAGCTTGGCACGGATGAGCGTAGCAGCCACATCTCTTCTCAAAGATAGCTACCACCATTTTAGCAATTGTATTACAGTCTGTTCCGTTTCCGCAATTTAATAGAATATTTGTTTACTGTATCTCTGTTATCTTTGCAAAATATCTGTTATTATGACTCTGTATCTGTTCTTTCATTGCATTCACACATAAATCTGGATTAGTGGTATCAGAGCAATTTGGCCTCATTTTGTATTCAGCTTGGCACGGATGAGCGTAGCAGCCACATCTCTTCTCAAAGATAGCTACCACCATTTTAGCAATTGTATTACAGTCTGTTCCGTTTCCGCAATTTAATAGAATATTTGTTTACTGTATCTCTGTTATCTTTGCAAAATATCTGTTATTATGACTCTGTATCTGTTCTTTCATTGCATTCACACATAAATCTGGATTAGTGGTATCAGAGCAATTTGGCCTCATTTTGTATTCAGCTTGGCACGGATGAGCGTAGCAGCCACATCTCTTCTCAAAGATAGCTACCACCATTTTAGCAATTGTATTACAGTCTGTTCCGTTTCCGCAATTTAATAGAATATTTGTTTACTGTATCTCTGTTATCTTTGCAAAATATCTGTTATTATGACTCTGTATCTGTTCTTTCATTGCATTCACACATAAATCTGGATTAGTGGTATCAGAGCAATCCGCTCTTTGATTGTTTCTTGGCGCATGTCCCCGACGAGGTCCAAGTATATAGAGTTTGGTCTCGAACTAGTTTCACTTGATCATTCTCGCCATCCCAAACGACCTCCCATGGCGGAAGAAAAGAGAGATGACGAAGCAGGAGATCCTATCAAGTCGCTGCTCGAGGAATCCCTCGAGCGACAGAGGAATGAGATGATGGATAGTTTCACCAAAATCCTTCTGCGAATGCCGGCAGCGGCAAGTGCATCTTCAATGAGCAGTCGGTTCGGGGATGCAACTCCCTTTAAGGTACAAGTTAACTTCGATATCCCTTTATTTGAAGGCAATATCGATGCAGATGCCCTGGATAATTGGTTGAATGTTCTAGAAGGGTATTTCTCTGTCCACAATATTTCCGACAGAGAAAAGATCACCTTTGCGCTCCTTAAGGCAGTCCCCCATGTCCAAAATTGGTGGGGTACTTTTTGTGAGCAAAACTCGTCAGACGAGTCTGGAATGTTTGAAACAAATCCCACTTGGGCCTCTTTCATAGATGCCGTTAGGGAACAGTATTACCTTGTGGGAAACTATGATGACCAGTACACAAAATGGACCATTCTGTGTCAAGAAAGGGACTAGACGGTGTCGGAGTACACCAACAAATTTCATACCTTGTGTACAAACCTGAGTATCAAGGACTCCGAGCGAAACTTGATTCTGAAATATCGCAGTGGTCTACATTGGTACATCCAAACTGAGATGGACTTCCTTGACATCTCTTTACTTGGATCCGCCTATCGGTATGCTATCAAAATCGAGGAGAAATTTCGACAAAAGAACAAGCGAGACTCTGGACCTGCGCACCCACCGTAGAAGCAAGGCAAGGGAAACCTTGGCCCGCAAAACACAGGACAAGGAAAGGACAACCAGTCCCTGCCACAAGCAAAGAAGGGGGATAGAATGACAAAGAAGGACACTGGTAAGTGGTGCGAATTTCATAAAAGCCCTTGGCACAACACTAATGAATGTTGCTCAAAGCAGTCATTAGTGGCAGAGATCAAATCTTCAGAATCAGATCCGGATTTTGATTCCGAGCCCAATGCCACAACCGCATACAATGGGAGGCAGATCATTGATGCAGACCCCACTGCCATTGTTGCTACCGCACAGATTCAACTAGAGGATCCTGAAGAGTCAGAGGCAGAGGAGCGCCTCTTCCACTCGCAGATGTGGGTGAAGGGTATGCCTCTACATTTTGTTGTTGACAATGGCAGCCAAAAGAACCTGATCTCAGCAGAAGTCGTCAAGAGATTGGAGCTTCCGACAACACCACACCCGCAACCTTACAGCATCGGTTGGCTAAGCCAAGGACAAGGTATCCGCATTACTCAACAATGCCTCCTACCATATGGCATCAAGCCTTTCAAAGACGAGGTACTATGTGATGTGGCCCCACTTGAAGTCTGTGATGTTCTTTTAGGACAACCATATATGCGGAAGCGTCATGCTGTATATGAGTCACGGCCTCGCAGTGTCATTGTTACTTTGGGAGGAAAACTCTATCAAATACCAGAGACCGTTGCACCTAACAAAGTTCTGGGATTACCATTGATACGGCATAGACTTGTACCTCTTCATATTTCCTTGATAGGGCGTCAACTACTACATTGTCCTTCACCTTTTTATGTAAAATGTCCATATCGACGGTAGAGATCTTTTCGATCCACGTTTGTTGTTCAGTCGTTAATGTCTTTTGCTGTAATAAGTGTTGTAGACTATTATGGTTTGTTCGGATTAGGAACTTGCTTCCCAACAGATATTGTCGCCATTTAGTTAACGCATGCATGATGGCAAGCATTTCCTTGTTGTAGGTAGACTGTAGGAATTCTTTTTTGTTCGACTTCCTGCTTTCAAAAGCGATTGGATGACCTTGCATTAGCACAGCTCCTATCCCAAACCCTGAAGCATCACATTCAATTACAAATGGTTTTGAAAAATCAGGTGTTGCCAGAACGGGAGTTGAAGACATAATTTGTTTCAACATTTCAAAGCATTTTCTTGCTTCTTCATCCCATAGAAAGGAATTCCTTTTTAGGAGATTTGTTAGCGGAGCAGTGACATGTGAATAGTTCTTGATGAATCTTCGATAGTAACCTGTTAATCCCAAAAGTCCTTGTAATTTTGAAACATTCTTGGGTTGGGGCCACTCCTTCATCGCTTGGATCTTCCTTGGGTCCACCTTGACTCCTTCCTTTGATATTATGTGATCGAGATACTCTATTTCTTGCTTCCCAAACGTGCATTTTGACTTTGCATAGAATTGGTTTTCCTTCAAAAGATATAGAACCTTTTCTAGTTGCTTCAAATGTTCTTTCCATGTCTTGCTATATATAAGGATGTCATCGAAGAATAGTAACACAAATTTCCTTAAGTAGGGATGAAATAGTTCGTTCATAGTTGCTTGGAATGTGGCAAGGGCATTAGTTAACCCAAAGGCATTACTTTGAATTCATAATGTCCTTCATGAGTTTGGAAAGCAGTCTTTGCGATATCTTCTAATCGGACCTTGATTTGATAGTACCCTGACCTTAAATCAAGCTTTGAAAAATACTTTGCGTCATGAAGTTCATCTCGCATATCGTCGATGAAAGGAATTGGAAACTTGTTTTTAACAGTGTTCCACCAAGTTTCCGGGACGCGGGGGCGTGGGAGCGGGCAAACGCACATTGGGGACGTGTAGAGCACCCTAAAATTTTGGGGTATTTTGGGGGATGGGGGGGGCGGGAAGGCGTCGGGGTCCCTAACATAGGGTGGTCGGTTTCTAATATTATAAAAAAAAGAAAAATAATAAAAATATGAACCCCAACATAGAAACATATCAACTCTTCATCCCATCACCATTTGCATACTAGCATGCTCATGTTCCTGAAGAGTTTAGTGTAATTTAATGTAATCGTTATAGCCAATCATATCATATCGATGTTTGTTTCTATTTTGTTTTAAAATGACCATTTAGTGTAAAAGCCTAAAATTTAAGATGAACCATTTCTTTTTTAAGTAAAAAAAATTTAAAAAATCGAGGGCAGTCGGGGTTTGTTGGAGCCCCCCATTTTCAGGAGGGGGCGTGTGGGAGTCCCCCAATTCGGGAAAATCCTAGACCTGTGTTTCCCCAAGTTTCGCAGAAAGGGGGGCGTTGGGGAACGTTTCCCATGGAGCCCCCGAGCCCCCGGGGCGTGGGAAGCATAGGGGGCGAGCCCCCGACCCTGGGAGGTGCGTCCTTGTGGAACACTGGTTTTTAGTCGTTATTTTGTTTAATCCTTGATAATCAATGCATAGTCTGAAGGATCCGTCTTTCTTTCGTACTAACATGACTGGAGCTGCATATGGGCTTCTGTGCTTAGTGATGACCCCACACTTCAATAAGTCTTGAACTAACCTTTCTATTGCTGTTTTGTGATGGTGGGGATATTGATAAAGTTTAACTTTGATAGGGTTTGATCCAGATTTGACCTCGATTATGTGTTCTATACTTCTTTCAGGTGGACGCTGCATCGATAAGTCTTCAAATATTTGTTTATACCTTTGGAGTAATTTTTGGATTTCTTCTTTGAGCTTGTTATGTTCACATTCTTGTCCTTCCATTTGATGGCATTAGATCACATATGCTGAAGCTCCTTTTCGAATGAGTTTCTCCATTTGTTGAGATGAAACTACTTGTGTACCTAGTGGTTGGAAACCATGTAGTTTATAATTTTTTTCTTGCCATTCAAACTTGATGAAATGTTTTTGGTGATTAGCGGAGTATGTTCCCAATGTTTGTAACCATTGGACTCCCAGAACGATATCCACTCCACCTAATGGTAATGTGTATAGTTCTGATTCCAAATTGAAGTCCTGTATTTGGAGTTTCACTTTGTGACATTTTCTGACTTTTTCGATCTTCTTTCCATCTGGGACCATCACTTTCATGTCCGGAACTGGATGTACAAACAACTTGAGTTTTCTGGCGACTCTTATATCAAGAAAATTGTGAGTGCTTTCGGTGTCTACTAGCACTGTAACATTTTCCTTTTTTATATGCCCTTTTAACTTGAGGGTCTGTGGTTGACTAATGCCTGTCATGGCTGCTAGGGAGGTTTTGGAGGTCTCGTCAATTTCGGATGCCATATTTGTGGTCGCCTCCTCTTCATCTTCTGACTCTTCTTCTGATTCACTATTCTCCTCTACTTCACAAGTATATAATTTCTTTGATTTTTCCTCGGGGCAACACCTATGTTTAGGATTCCATCTGTCTCCACATCGTCGACATTTTCCTTCCCTCATTCGTTGATTTTCGAGGTTCTTCCTGTCGGCCCTTCTAGGTGGAGGGCTGTATTTGTTTGTATTGTCTTCTGGAGTCGTCTCGAAGTTTCTCTGTGAATATGACTTTCCTTTGTTTGATTGGAAGTTGTCAAATTTGGCCTCGACTGCTTTTGATTTCCGTCTTGCTGCCTCAACATTCGGTATGTCATGCATTTTTAACTCTTTTTGTATGTAAGGTTTTAGTCCTCCCAAGTAAGTTTCTAGTTGTTTGTCTGTTAACCCAAATACTCTGGTAGCGAGTGATTCCCATTGGTGTGTGAATTCTTCGACGCTTCCTTTTTGCTGAAACCTGGTAAGCTTTGAAAAAAATTCGTCTTCATTGATTGCTTGAAACCTTTAGAGGAAATCATTTTTGAACAAATTCCATGTGTATGCGAAGTTGTCACCTTTCCATCACATATACTAGTTATAGGCATGGCTCTCAAGATGCATAGATGCATACTTCACCTTTTCTACATCTGTTGTGATGTTATAGATATCGAGTATTCTTCTTCTTTATTTAACCATGCAACACATTGTTCTTCATTTCCACTGAACTTTGACATTTCTATTTTTGCTTTGGGGGGACACACTACATAACGCTGATTCCTTCTTGTCTTGTTGCATGGTGGTGATCTTGAATTGTTGGCTGAAGTACATGACATATTTGAATCGTCTTTTTGTTTGCGGCGATCTTTTGTCTTTTTCTTTTCCATCATTTCCATGACAGTATTTAGCTTGTCGTTCAGTTGGTCTTGTTTTTCCTTCATCCTGTCCAATTTGTCGTCTAGCCTTCTATCTAACACTAAAATGACTTCCTCTCTGATTCCATTTTTCAGCTTTGTATTGCAATTTTTTATTTCTTTCTTTAAATCTTCTTGACTCTTACTATTGCGCTCATTGAAATCCTTCTCCAATTTTTTGATTTGGGCTTTTAACTCTGTCGTCATGCTTCTGAGGTGTGGTGGTGAATAATTAGACCCAATCTTGGCTTATGAGGACGAGTAATATTTGTGGGAAATATTTTTTTTTTGTGTGTGCTTGAATAAAATCAAGTGATAGTAATAATAATAATATAAAATCAAGTGATAGTAATAATAATAATAATATAATAATTATTATTATTTGAAATTTATAAAGTTAATAATTATATTTATTTAACTTTATTTTATTAAATTAGATTTATATTATTTATTTGTTAAAAGGGGTGGTGAATAAAGTTAATATTATTTTAACTTTGAGGCGGAGGATGACCGGTGACGTGGAGAGTGGACCGTTGAGTAGTTGGGGGATGGAGGAGGTGGCGGATGGAGGCGTGAGGGGGAAGCAGCGCGAGGGTGATGCAGGGGGGGGAAGCACGGACTGTGTTGGTGGTGGAGCTGGGGATGTTGGGTGACGCAGGTGGAATTGGAGCGGGGGGGCAACAAGTCAGAGGTGACAGAGGATGGTTGGAGTGCAGCAGCGTGGACGTAGAGCAGCGAAAGAGAAACGAAAGCCAACAACAGCTGGTTGCACTATGACGGCGGCTCGAAAGAGTAGGCGTCTCGGCTCTGATACCAAATGAAGCAATCGGCTTCAGGCCCAGGACACGAAATCCATGTTTGAATAATAATTTATGATATATATATTGAAGATGGTAAATATTACAAATGGCACTCGCCTTTATAGGCTTGAGTGTGTAAAACAAAAGGTTACACCCTTTCGGATAATAGTTAACCAAATTACTTGATATTTGTTACATTTAACTATGTTTACAAACCCAAGAAAGCAGTTTGCTGAAAAAAGTCAGATCACGGGAGGAACTTGTAGCATGGAAGATAACGCTAGGGCTGGGAATTCAGTTTTTCAGATCTAGGGAAAACCAACCACTTCTAGCTCAACGTTGAAGGCGATTCCTTTAGGGCAAGACCCGATCTATGAAACCCATAAATGGTTTGCCCCGAGATCAAGCGGTCTGATTTTTTAATATTTTTGGTTTTTTTATTGTTCAGGGTTTTTAAGGTGAAAATTGAAGAAGACAGATGCCAATGGATTGAGATTTGGAAGAAGAGTACTAACCTGTAGATCTTACCTGGAAAACCTTGTAGATGCCTCGATGATGACAATCCTTGCTGTCTCGATCAATTTGAGAAGCTTTGAGTGAGTTCTATGTCCAACGTTTTGCCCGAAGAAGCCAATCCGCCCTCTCTCCTGCACAAAAAACGTCAACCATATCAAATTTGCTGCATCATGAGAAAAAGCAAATGCTACAGAAAAGATAGCAAGAAGAAATCATAGATCACAATGACATTGATGAAAACCCCCTGATACAAGCGAAGCCAATTCAAGCGAGTTGAGGAGCCCCTGCAAAAACGCCCAAGTTGAAATTGCCCTCCTATAGACAAGACAATGATTCCCGAAAAAATATAGATCTCAGAAAAACTTCTCGAATGCTAGGAAGCAAAAGTCTTTCCAATCACCATCTAAGAACACCAGATGCAAAGGAGATCCAAGAATTTCCACAAGAAAAGTTTTTCTATTATCCAGATCTAAGAGCCAAAGACCCCTTACAAATGGGAAGCTCTCTCCTTTCAATAGGAATGAGAGAATCAAAATCTTAACCACTTTTCAAATGGGTGGCTAAGATTAAAAGATACAAATGTTCTAATCAACGGTTGAGATGAGTTCAACATACAATGCATGGATCAATACCATAATATAATATAAAAGTGGACTAAATCACCCTAAGAGAGGGGATTCCACTAAACAAAAAATAAATGAAGCACATGGTGAGTCCAGGGACTGTTAACTAACTCCCTTTGGGTGTCCCCAATAATATAAATTTTTAACTGTAAAATTGTGCTTTCTTGAGGAAATCGTGAGCCTCCAAAAGCTCCAGAAAATAATATAATATGCCCGAAAAATAGATGTGGGCCCATCCAAGTGCTGCAATTACTAGAGAAGAAATGGAAGACATCACCCTTGTCATCAGAACTCATCCCATGCCATTTCTATGCCTCAGTAGCCCAAATCGAATTCTTCAGTAGCCATTTTAATGATTTTTTATTTGCCTTGGGAAACGTGATATGCCAGAAACTACCTCCTAGGGTGCCTGCGTTATCCAACTGAGCCCACCAGGCTCTTTGGTAGGGGGGTAATATGGTACAAACAAGTGGCTGGACCCCCCATGCCTCATACAATGCCCCAGGAGATCCAAGAAAAATATCTACCTACTCAAACAGGCCATCTAGTATGGCAAAACTGCACCAGAAGGGTACACTGAGCCAAATCATCTTTGCAAGTGCCCGGAACTGAAGACAAGCTGTCTCACTGGAAGTCCAACTCCATTTAAGGTGTATACTCATACCCCCTCTAGGTCTCTGCATGACCATCTACAATATCCAAATAGACAAAATATTAATCTGTAAATGACCATACAACCAGTAATATATCTCAGGTTAGCATCCATCTGCTGCAAGTGTTCATAGGTCAAGACATGCTCTACAAATCATTCAAATAACACTTGTAACAAATAGTAATCATTTCATTGGCGATCTATCAACCAAATATAAAGGATTTCATTTATTAATTATAACTCAAACCAGAGTTTCAAGGCCATACTCACTTCATAGTTGTAATCAATTTGCTAGTGAAAGGTGAGGGCTAAAATTCACAAGGCTAGGCCAAAGGGTGACTACCAATTTGACATTGTGACACTTAGGATATGGAAAGGGGATACTCACTCTAGCATATGACAGACAAGCAACAACAAAGGGGATGGTAGTGTCTCACAAATGGGTGAGTTACTTCCGAGGTGTTTATTCACCTTGACAAATGCTCACAATCCAACTCAATACAAGTAAGGCCAACAATTCTTATATATAATTTTAGGAACCATTTTTTTTTGGGCCTTTGATTTTCCATAGCCTTGGTTCATGTTTTTATTACACGAATTTTTATTATTTAGGGTTTATACATTCATGTATGTTGAAAAACACTAGTTTTCGTGAATGTTTTAAGATATTCTTTTCATTGTATTTCAAAACCAAATTCATTAGGCTAGCCTTGCATTCACGTATGTTTAAAAACACTACTTTTCATGAATGGGCTTTTTCATAAGATATTCATTTTATTGCCAAATACATTGCATTGATGGCAGCGCTACTTGTTTCAGGTTAGCCAACACAACCTAGGCAACTCAGAGCCAAGACACAAATAACAGGGAGGCTTGTCTAAGAAAAGCTCTAGTGGGGAAAGGTCCTCCATGCCACAAGTCAAGTAGTAGGTCGGGTTAGAAACATAACTGGAAGGTAATGGATTGGTGGAGATAGTGAATGATGAAACCAACACTAGCAAGCGAAAGCATGGTGGGAATGACTATCTCTATTCTCCCTAAGGAGGTAAAACCAATGAATATAGATCAAGAACTCCCAGGTCTGAGTAGGGACATCAATACATAATATAAATACATTCAAGTCCATATATCTATATGACCGCTAGATCATGACACTAAATGCTATTACATGTCACAAGAATGAGTATAAGAGCAATGATAACCATAACACAAGATAATATAAGCTGAGTCATAACATGTAAATAATCCATCTGAAACAACATCTGTCCAATGAGAAAACACTGATGCCAATCTGGGAACCACTAAGTGCTTTGCAAATGGCTAAATGACTACATCAATCCTCGAATCTGAATGTCTTGAGACTCAGTCATGGCATGGGAGAGTACTATAGTCCATCAATCAAATAATGATCCATCATAAATGCTCATCTCAACATCTCATATGTAGGGGAGCTGGCTGAAAAATGTATTGGAATCTGAAAAATAGAATATGCTAGCTGAGCTACTATATATGTGATAACATCTGACTCCAGCTGGGACAAGTGCTTTGTTGAATAGAGCGCTTGAGAACCTCAGAATCTCTGGTCTTTGCACTCTGCTTCTCGCATCCTTGGTCCATCACTCCAGCTCTGCAACATGTCCAAAGCTATACCAAACTCCCAGACCGGTCGTCAGAACAATATGTGGATAAAAACAAAGTACTGAAACTGAAATGCATGAAACTTGAAAAACAGAAAATAAATCTAATCTATAACCATAACTTTAAGCAAAGTTTGATTTTTTATTGTGCAGGAAAAAAATGCTAAGACTGAAAACTACACTAAGAGCTTTGAAAAGCAAGCTTCAGGCAAAGACAAAAGGTACAAGACTAAAAGCTACACTATTGCCTAAAAGGCTTGTTTCATCCTACATACCCTACTCTAACCAATTTAGACAAGTGGTAGGTAAAATCATAAATCCAATGCAACCACTTGCTGAACGAATCTATTGAGCTTTATTTACAGATAATGATACAACAAATCAAATATAGCTAGTAAGTAATGTGAATGAAAATTGAAACCATTATAACTTGTTGTTTGAAAATCAAAGAACTATATGGATAAAGAGAAATGAAATCATGCCAAGGATGGGATTGATTGTTGCAAACTTCTTCCACCCATAGATTGATAGGATCGTAAAATTTATGCAAGTTTAAATTCATTGAAAGAAAAGAATACGATATATGATTCATCCCTCCTAGGCCATCATGGTTTCCCTCATCTTTCTGGTTAGCATACTCGATCATACTCACATTGTGATCAACGATGAAACAAAATAGGGACAATTTAGAGATCATTAAACCAAAAATTGAGATTAACCCCATTTGTTGTTTAAAAAATGAGAAAATATGGAATTGGTCTTTATAGAGCTTTTAATTCACCCAACAATGAAATTAGCAAAATTGAAAGCATTATGCACCAAAGACAAAAGGAGATGAAATGTTTTACCATTGACCACTTGGCACTTTTGAGACTCTGTACTGAAAATCTCGCACAACACCATAGAGAAGGACTTCAAAAGCTGGGATGGGAGGGTGGATTGCATCACCTAAAGGTGTTAACACCAATCTTGCATGCGATATGGGACATTTGCTAGAGAAATTGGCAAGATTAAAACTAACCTCCCAAGAACTAGACTCACTATGATTAATATCCTCAACCAAAAGTATGACGGGGAATAGCAACAACATTACAAGAATCATTTCTTGGAGGCTCTTGATGATTATTTGGATACAAATTCTAGTTCGAAAGATGTGACAAAGAACGCTCTAGGTCAAGCTCGCTCACTAGTATATCATCATCATGTGGTTGGTCTTCTTCGGATTGTTCATTACATTCAACTGAGGATAAATGATCATCATCATTCATTTGAGAAGGAAAGATATCGATATGTTCATTTCTAACTTCCTTGTCATCCTTACAAACTTGGTCTTCAACCACAATGTGACCACATGATTGCTCCTCAACGGACATTTGATTAATCTCAACTTTTTCTTCTTCTGCAAAGACAAAGTCTGAATCCAGATTCAAATAGCTTGAATACTGGCTCAAATTATCATCAATTATGCAATGACTATAGAGTTGCTCTTTTAAAGGCTCTATAATGGACTCACAAATGGAAGGCTCAACTATAGATGTTTCTTGATGGTGATTGTTAGGTTCCCTTCCACGGATTGAATCCAAGATTTGCTATGTGACTGCTTCAGGTAATAATAACAGAGTATCTTGTATGCTTTGATTGATATCCCTCTTAGTTTCAACATGAGGTTTTGAAACATTATCCTCAAAGTACTTTGTAACATTCTTATGGATTGCAGGCACGCTCATAATTTGGAACATTTCAGGAGATGAATGATCCAATTGAGAAAGCAAATTGCCAATATACTGATTATAATCATTGCTAGATTCACACTCTAAAGAATTATCAGTGTTCCTACCCCACTTATCTATTAACAGATTTGTGAACATGTCATACCCAGTGATGGATTCTGGTGCTAAATGATCAAACCATAGTTGAACATCCCCTCGCAAGGATTATCCTAAGGCTCGCATATAAACATCTTCATTGTCCGCACCTCTAATTTCCATGTAATCCCAGAGAATATCCAAATGACTTTCAATAGATATATCCTTATTTTCATTAAACTGGGGCAACCTCCTGGTGTAATCGTTTGTAATCATTTTTTTCAACGGCTCTGGTTACTTGGCTATAAGGCTTTGATTGGGTTTGACACTTGTTCATCGGCTCACTAGAGATGGTTGGGCATTCTTTATAGTGTGGGTAAGGGAATTGGTGGGTATCATAAGGATTGCAATAATTAGACTCATACCCATAGTCATACTAGAGATCATCCTCATACCCGTAGTCTAATTGCCTTTCAAGTTCATTTATGCTTTTATTTAATTCCTTCATGCGTATGATAAATATATCTGAATTCATTATGATTTATGGGATGCGTTCGCTTCTCAGTGGAGTCGCCTTGCGGAGTCGCCAGGTGAACGAATTGTCGTGTTCCCCAATGGATAATGTCGTAGGAGAGGTGAGGTATGTTGAACCAAGGTAGGCCTCTACGGTCTTCGACAACGACGCCAAAATGTTATCACCAACCTTGTAGTTCCCTATGTGAGGTGGATCCAGGCTGGATGGTAGAGGGACAAGCAACTAAGGAGGTGGAACCAATATTGCCTCGACTCTCAAATGGATGGTTGTCACACCAATTGAGGCAGTCTTCGCTTTATGTTATCTTAGCCCAAGACAACAATGGGGGAGACCTAGATCTACTCCTGACAGGAGAGATCAGACCTAGACACCAGATCAGATCAAATGGACTTGAGGTACGTAAGGTGTAAGGTAAGTAGAAACCCCAGATCTATGGATGACGTCACTAGGTGTACCAAGACTTTGGATTAGGGCTTAAGAAGTATGAGGTTGGATCCAAGTTGGGACACAGGTGACTTATGAGATAAATACTAGATCTGGGTTTAAGGTACTAGCAACAGGTGAAGATATCAATTGCCTTGGGAAACATGACCAATGCAGAAGAGGTGAGAACGGGATTGGGGCTATCTAGTACCGATGGATAGACTCGAAGGAAGATATGACAATGTCAAAGCACCCGAGTCACCAGGAAAAAGTCAGAACACAGGAAAAAGAGGCCAAAGAGGGGGTAGCATTAGGGTTGGAGATCAGTGCCTTTCAGATCTAGGGCAATGGAGTCACGTTCTACCCAGCGTTGGAGTGTAGACTCACCTAGGATTTGACTCGATCTACAAACCCAAGAAAGCAGTTTGCCGGGAAAAGTCAGCTCACGGGAGGAACTGGCAGCATGGAGGATATCGCTAGGGCTGGGAGGTCAATTTTTCAGATCTAGGGCAAACCAACCACTTCTAGCTCAGCGTTGAGGGTGATTCCTTTAGGGCAAGACCCGATCTATGAAACCCATAAATGGTTTGCCCCGAGATCAAGCTGTGTGATTTTTTAATATTTTTGTTTTTTTTATTATTGAGGGTTTTTAAGGTGAAAATTGAAGAAGACAGATGCCAATGGATTGAGATCTGGAAGAAGAGTACTAACTTCAGGATCTTACCTGGAAAACCTTGTAGATGCCTCGATGATGATGATCCGTGCTGTCTCGATCAATTTGAGAAGCTTCGAGTGAGTTCTATGTCCAACGTTTTGCCCCAAGAAGCCAATGCGTCGTCTCTCCTACACAACAAACGCCAACCATATCAGATTTGCTGCATCATGAGAAAAAGTAAATGCTACAGAAAAGCTAACAAGAAGAAATCATAGATCACAATGACACTAATGAAAACCCCTTGATACAAGTGAAGCCAATCCAAGCGAGTTGAGGAGCCCCTGCAAAAACGCCCAAGCTGAAGTTGCCCTCCTATATGTTACCAACTTTTTTGTACCATAGTTGGATTAGCTGAGGAGCCACCGGTTGACAAACATGATAAATGTTTGATTCTAGTATATCAGATGATCCGTCTTTGTGTCTAGCCAGTTTTGGCTAGTTAGCTTTTTGTTTGAATAATTATGACCATGGCCCCGCAGGGTTTGTAATAAAATGTGCTAGTAGGGTGTTTTTGAGTGGTTCGGTCTCCTAAGACGTAGAATTTCAACTAAGGTATTCCAGGGAGTTTTTTGCCGTTGACAATTATGCTTTGTCTATAGCCGAGTATAATTGATGAGGTTTTCTCCTGCTTCCTCCAAAGCTGGAATGCCCTATTTTGCATTCCGGGCCTTGGGGGGTTATTATAGCCCAATTGAGTATATATAAACCTACTAAACATTGTTAGAATAGAGCATGGTCATGTCCTAAGTCACTAGGACCTTCAAAAAAAATTTTGAAAATTTTTAATTGGACGCGTCAAATTTTTTTAATTTTTTAATTTTTCCGAAGTTTTTAATTAAAATTTTCCATAATTTAAATGGAAAAATTCAATTTGTAATAAGTTAGTCATTTAGAACCTGAATTCAGTGATTGAAGGCTCTAACCTTAAGCCAAAGATCATTCTTGATCAGCCAGCCAGCCAGATCCAAGTTTCAGAAGTTCATTCGGCCTCATAATTAATAATTTCTCAAAAAAAGTCATTTACGGAGAAATTATTAATTAAAATATTAAAAATGAATATTTTGGAGAAAATAAAAAACTCTCCAAAATTAACCAAATTGAATAAAATAAAAGGCTAAATGACATGGCATTGGGCATTTATGATGATTGGAGTTAACAGAACTCGGCTTCAGTCAACATTCAGTGAGCATTAAGGCTACATTCAGTTAGCAATCTTGTCATCTTCAGCTAAACTCACGAATTGGATGATTTGGAAGGATGGGATTGGTGTGATGATAATTATGGAGTTGTGTATTAAATGCAGACAAGGTTTGGTGCAAACCCTAAGGGTTTTGGCACCTGGCATCTTCAGTTCACTCCTCCTTCAACCCTCACGCCTCCATCCTTAAGCTCATGCTCTCATCTCTGTAGTAGTGCACCTCCACACGTGGGTTTTTCAACCGTTGGATTTGGATGTTTAGGTTTGGAGTGGGGGCGTCTTGCCTAGGTGGAGGCCTCCCCGCACTGTTAACTCTTCATCTTTAGGTTTGGACTTTCAGTTATGGGCCAAGCCGGTTAGGTCAGGAGTTTTTGGTTTTAGGGTTTTGGTCGTCATTCATTGTATAAATAGAGGCTCTTTTAGCTCTATTAGGGTGGATATTTTGTGTAGAGAAACTTTGGTGAAACTTTGTAAATGCTTGTTGCTTTTATGCAACCATTGGAATAAAATTAAGGCTTTGGAGGCTCATATGGTGTGACATTGTGGATGAATGCACTTGATAGATGAGGTGATGTTGTTTTAATGCTTCTCTTTCTTGTCTATTTGAGATTATGAATCTATGCTTTAGAAGGCTTCTGTAAGCACATAAGAACAGGTATTTGTGGTTTGCAAGTTAGCTGTTTATTGTTTTACTTTTAGAAATTGAAAAGAAGCATTGTTTATTCAGTCATATTTCATGCTACTTTATATTTCAATTTGTGAACAATACATGATTTAATCCGTTGTTTGGCAAGCCTATGAGTTGTTAGTTTGCAAATCAGTCCATCCAACCAAGCAGAAGTTCGAGCTCAGCTGCATCCTCTTCTCTTGGAGTCAAGTACAAACTTCCGGTAATTGCATGCTTTATGAGATCCACGTGTCCTTAAAAGATCCACAGGTTTGACCATTTTCTCTTTATTTTTATTCGTCTTTCAAAGTAAAAAATTCTGATTTTTTGGGTTAAGCAAGGTTTGGATCTAAGCTACCGATCTTTCACCAAACCGTGCTCTTTTTGGCTGTCCTCTTTCCTCTTTTGCAGCCCTCTTTCTCCTCTTTTGCAGCCCTCTTTTGGCCCTAGTTTGCAGCCCTCTTTCTCCTCTTTTGCAGCCCTCTTTTTGCCATTTGTTTGCCCTCTTTTTGCCCTTTTTATTCTCTTTTTCATAGCTTCTTCTTCTTTCTACTTTCCTCCGTTTTCATTATAAAAGTTTATTTTCTTTTACAATCAGTTTATAGATCTATCTTGTTTTAATTTTTGGACTAACATATAACAAGTTAGTGTTTAAAGCTCTTATTTTCAGGGAAGTAAAAAAGAGCCTAAAGGCCAGAAGCAAGCAATGGAATAAACAAAGAGCAAAAAGACCAAAACACCTCCCTCTTCTCTCTTTCCCTTTCTCACGTTGCTCATTCAATAAGAGGCAAAAGGCATCAAAAATATTGTAAAAAGTTAATAAAGAGCGAGTGGGATTACGGCTCCCACACCCCTCTTCCCCCATTTGTGGGAAGCTTGTATCGTCCCTTTGTCATGCTTGTATTTTTTTTGTTTAATAAACTGCTAAAGGTAGAATAGGATAGAATAGTTTCATAATTATTAGAAGTTTGTTTTTTTTATTAAAGTTGGATAGTTCATTTCTGATTGGTTTATCATTCATAAAATATAAAAGACAAAAAGGTTTCTTTGTTTATTTACTTAGCTAATGCAAAGTTTGTTTACTTTTTGATATAATTTTACTTACCCCCATGCTTTCTCGATTAGGCCCTAAAAAGCCTGAAAGAGACTTTTGGGTAGTTTAACTTTCTTTTTCTTAAAGTTTAATCAATTAAGTAATTAAGTCTCTTGAACTTGTCATAACCCAAGTCAAGAGCACTCTCTATCAGCAAGCATAATTAGACTTGCATATCCTTGCATTAGGCATTTAGATTAGCTAAGTCTCTTGGACCTTTGTCATAAGACAAGGTCAAGAGCGCTCTCTGTCGGAGAGTCTTAGTTAATCGACTTAATAAAATTTGCAACTCACTCCCCCGTAATTAATTAACTTCGTTGTCTCCTTGCTGGAGTATGCTCTGACTGACTTCAAAATCGGAGTACCCAGAAACAGCATTGGATTTTTAATTTTGCAAGAGAAACATAATAAAATTTAAACCCCATAACTAACGCACCGGTGTTGTAGAGAATTTCCTAAAGTTCTTCTTAATAGAGGCGTCGAAACTCCCCGCTGTCTAAGCTTCTCAACCAGCTGGTCAATCTTTGCGATACCAGCCTGGGATACTGGGCGGGCCGTCATGTCTTCAACAGATTAAACTTGGAACATTCTCCCTACTCTTGAATAATCCTTCGCTGACACCATAAGCAAGATCACTTAAAATCCTTAAAATATACCAAGAGCACTTGCACAACGTTACATTCACTAGCTTTATTTCAGGACTTGTTTATTTCTTAAGGCATTGCAGATCGTTGACTCCATAAAGGCACTGATCTTTTAATCTATGCATAATTGTTATATCTGGATCACTTGTCTTTGGCGTATTTAAATTTCTATATGTGAATGCATCTTTGTAAAGTCTTGAATTATTGTTTATCTTTTAATTCTCTTAATAGCAACGTGGATTGCTTTATCTTATGTGTCAAATTCATAATAAACAAACACATTTAATCACAATAACTCCTAAACAACACCCATCCGCATCCGCAACCTTTTAAAACACTTTAACAACTTAAGAGCCATAGAAACTCTTTTGTAGGGACTATCCCCCTTGTCTTCGTTAGGAGTTAGCCTAAACGGAGGAGCTAGGAGTAGGTGACAGTACCTGGCTCTGTGCTTGCCCCCAAGGTCACACCTCTCCCACTTTCTTAAGTGAGGAGACAGCTTTCGGAAGATTTCTGCAGCTGGTGTGCAATCGGCGAACAACACTGTAGACAAGACAATGATTCTCGAAAAAATATAGATCTCACAAAAACTTACCGAATGCTAGGAAGCAAAAGTCTTTCCAATCACCATCTAAGAACACTAGATGCAAAGGAGATCCAAGAATTTCCACAAGAAAAGTTTTTCTATTATCCAGATCCAAGAGCCAAAGACCCCTTATAAATGAGAAGCTCTCTCCTTTAAATAGGAATGAGAACCAAAATCTTAACCACTTTTCAAATGGGTGGCTAAGATTAAAAGATACAAATATTCTAATCAACGGTTGAGATGAGCTCAACATACAATACATGGATCAATACCATAATATAATATAAAAGTGGACTAAATAACCCTAAGAGAGGGGATCCCACTCAACAAAAAATAAATGAAGCACATGGTGGGTCTAGGGAGTGCTAACTAACTCTGTTTGGGTGCCCCCATGGCACAATACAAATAATATAATTTTTTAACTGTGAAATTGTGCCTCCTTGAGGAAATCGCGAGCCTCCAAAAGCTCTAGAAAATAATATAATATGCCCGAAAAAATAGATGTGGGCCCATCCAAGTGCTTCAACTGCTGGAGAAGAAGTGGAAGACATCACCCTTGTCACCAGAACTCATCCCATGCCATTTCTTTGCCTTAGTAGCCCAAATCGAATATTTAAGTAGCCATTTTAATTATTTTTTATCTGCCTCGAGAAACGTGATATGCCAGAATCACCCTTGTCACCAGAACTCATCCCATGCCATTTCTTTGCCTTAGAAGCCCAAATCGAATATTGAAGTAGCCATTTTAATTATTTTTTATCTGCCTCGAGAAACGTGATATGCCAGAAACTCCCTCCTAGGATGCCTGCGTTATCGAACTAAGCCCACTAGGGTCTTGGGGAGGGGGGATAATATGGTACAAACAAGTGGCTGGACCCCCCATGCCTCATACAACGCCCTAGGAAATCCAAGAAAAATATCTCCCTGCTCGGACTGGCCATCCAGTATGTCAAAACTGCACCGGAAGGGTACACTGAGCCAAATCATCTCTGCAAGTGCCCGAAACTGAAAACAAGCTGTCTCACTGGACTCAGAGAGTCCAAATCCATCTAAAGTGTATGCTCATACCCCCTCTATGTCTCTGCATGACCATCTACAATATCCAGATAGACAAAATATTAATCTGTAAATGACCATACAACTAGTAATATAACTTAGGTTAGCATCCATCTGTTGCAAGTGTTCATAGGTCAAGACATGCTCTACAAATCATTCAAATGACACTTATAACAAGTAGTAATCATTTCACTGGCGATCTATCAACCAAATATAAATGATTTCATTTATTAATTATATCTCAGACCAGACTTTCAAGGCCATACTCACTTCATACTTGTAATCAATTTGCTAGTGAAGGAGGAGGGCTAAAATTCACAAGGCTAGGCCAAAGGGTGACTACCAACTTGACATTGTGACACTTATACTCACTCTAGCATATGACAGACAGGCAACAACAAAGGGGATGGCAGTGTCTCACAAATGGGTGAGTTACTTCAAAGGTGCTTATTCACCTTGACAAATGCTCACAATACAACTCAATACAAGTATAAGGCCATCAATCCTTATATATAGCTTTAGGACCCATTGCTTTTTTGGGCCTTTGATTTTCCATAGCCTTGGTCCATGTTTTTATTACACGGATTTTTATTATTTAGGCTTTATACATTCATGTATGTTGAAAAACATTACTTTTCATGAATGCTTTAAGATATTCTTTTCATTGTACTTCAAAGCCAAATTCATTAGGCTACCCTTGGATTCACGTATGTTTAAAAACACTACTTTTCATGAATGGGTTTTTTCATAAGATATTCATTTTATTTCCAAATACATTGCATTGATGGCAATGCTACTTGTTTCAGGTTAGCCAACACAATCTAGGCAACTCAGAGCCGAGACACAAATAACAGGGAGGCTTGTCCAACAAAAGCTCTAGTGGGGAAAGGTCCTCCATGCCACAAGTCAAGTAGTAGGTCGGGTTAGAAACATAACTGGAAGGTAATGGATGGGTGGAGATAGTGAATGATGAAACCAACACTAGCAAGCCAAAGCATGGTGGGAATGACTACCTCTATTTTCCCTAAGGAGGGTAAAACCAATGAGTATAGATCAAGAACTTCCAGGTCTGAGTAGGGACATCAATACATAATATAAATACATCCAAGTCCATATATCTATATGATCGCCAGATCATGACACTAGATGCTAATACATGTCACAAGAATGAGTATAAGAGCAATGATAACCATAACACAAGATAATATAAGCTGAGTCATAACATGTAAATAATCCATCTGAAACATCTGTCCAATGAGAAAACACTGATGCAAATCTGGGCACCACTAACTGCTTTGCAAATGGCTAAATGACTACATCAGTCCTCAAATCTGAGTGTCCCGAGACTCAGTCATGGCATGGGAGAGTATTATAGTCCATCAATCAAATAATGATCCATCATAAATGCTCATCTCAGCATCTCATATGTAGGGGAGCTACCTGAAAAATGTACTGGAATCTGAAAAATAGAATATGGTAGCCCAACTACTATATATGTGATAACACACCTATTATCTTATCAATATATATATATATTTTTACTATTATTTCCTTTATGGACCCATTATCCTATTTGCGTTGGAAGTTCACTTAAAAACATATCTTTTTCAGTTTCAGTGAGCACATTCATTTGCATGCAGACTATGCAGAGATCCAACACATCATCCAGACATGGGAGCAACAACCTTTTCTTCCCAAGAAGAAGATTCCTTTAGACATCCTAATCAAGTTTACACCTACTTGGATTTGTAGTAGTTAATTTCTGGTGTACCTCATGTCCATTTTTGAGGAAGGATTTTTGCCATGTGGTTTTGCATTTTTCCTTAGTTTACATGGATAAATAATGTAAAGGGTGACCTTAGCCTTTGTTGCTGGGCCATTGTCTCTTTAAATTTTCCACATAAGTTAGGCTTAAGGCGGGGTGTTGGAATATTCTAACCATCTAAACATTAGGATTATTCATTATTTTATCTTCCTAAGTTCCTAGACCATGTTGTTGACCCCATAGTTAGTTTCCTATTGGATTGGCCTCGTTGTTTTCACCATCTGGACCCACTATTTGTCATCTCAGCCTTAATTATCCACCCATGCATGCTAACTAGGACTTAATGCGCTTATTCTCCTTGATTTTAGAGATCAAGGGCGCCATCCTTAATTTCATGCAGCTCTGGAGTTCCTCAGGCAGTAATGACATCAGTTCATCACTAGTTAACTAACTTATGCACCTTCCTTGACTGTCTCTACTATTTTTGGAACTGTAACTCTCAAATGCGCCCTGCATGCCTACTTACCATTAGTTAACTGCTACTCACACTTAGTTAATTGATCTCATAAGGTGTTACATCTAGTTCTATGTCCAGTGGGAAGTTTAGTCTATCTAAGCCTGCCACATGTGTGGATTTCAACTGCCTCTTTAGGCTCACGAATTTCTCCTTTGGAGATGTGTAAACTTATTGGTGAATAATAAACAGATGGAGTTAATACCAATTGAGTTTTCTCTCTTATGTTTATGCTTCATTATTTTCTTTCCATTATTCCGTTTATCTCTGTTGCAATTCTTGTGAGGTTACATTAGATTCTTAGATCCACTGTTTAGATTCTTAGGTCAGTCACTTGATTAGTATAAATAGGGAGGCGCCCTCCCTCATTTATACACACCTCACACTCTCTCAAGTTCACATGAGAGAGAGAGAGAGAGACAAGGAGGAGAGATAGATAGCCGCTAAAGACTTCTTATTACTGGGATTGATCATCTTATGACACAGTCCTTGTGATTGTGTACTATTCTGACGAAGTTTGCGGGGTTTTCTCCTTTATGGTTTCCCCGGTGAAAATCTTTGTGTCTGGTGTATCTGTTCTATCTTATGCATATAGATGTACTTGTTATTATTTCAGGTAAAGATCCTAACTAAGCTAACAAGATCTAAGAAAAACTAACAACTTCTGCTTGGTATTGACATCATGGTACCAAACAGTCCTATTGACCTACTTTTGTGGTCATTTATTGGACATTAATACAATTATTTTATCTTATTATCTTATTTGCTCAACATTATCTTTGATTTGGCCAAGCATTCTATCCATTTGCTCATACACGTCCCTAATCACCAACTGATCTATATTTGCAAATCAAATCATACTATAAATGGGCTTAGTGAATTGCAAAACACATCTAACCTATGACCAAAACTGACCATCAAGAATAATGTCCTCCGCCTCCTGAATATCATGTCTATTAGATGTGCTTGCAACTCTATCTTTCAAATCCATTGTTATGAATCACTTGAAACCATACTAGCCAATGCCTCTCTTACCTTCAAAAGCCGCATGAAGGTGAGGTAGTAGCTAGCAAATCTAGTGTTTGCAATCTTTAGTAGCCCCAACCTCGAATGGTTGCCGAAAATGTGGTGGGCCATGTGACGATTGGTAATAAATTTTATCATTTCTTCCCTCTTGTACAAGGCACCAATCCATCTATAATTAGGGTCCCCCGTCTTACAATATCATGCATCAAAAGGTTCATTGTGAACCAAACATCCTAACCAAAATATGTTAGGGTACACATCCTCAATGCTTGCTCCTGTTGCCTTACAATTAGCAACTTTATCAATGATGACTTGAATAACATTGTATGGCCCAATCTCTTAAATGGTCTTAAGTAAAGTTTGTGCAATATTAATACCAGTCTTGTAGCGATCTGAGTAGTCATGGTCTAAAAGGAAGACCGCAACATTAGCAGACACCAAGAATATTTTATCAATGGCTTGCCTTTAACATTTATTCAACCATCAGATACAATGGACAACCCATAGTTGGTCCAATCATTTATAGATTTTCCAAGAGCATTATTGGCTTTGGCTCTTTCCATTTCAAGTCACATGGTTCTAGCTTTGTCATACCTAGGGCTCCTGTATCCTTTACGGGCACCATTGATGGCTTGTACCATTTCATGCCAATAGGTTGAGCGAAGACAATTGAATGGTACACCACACACTTAGAAGTTGTAAATTTTTGAATCAACATCATCCCTGCAACCTTGGCCAAGGGAATCTGATAATGTTCTTTGCATAGGTGAGAATCCACTAGTAAGAGCAGATGAGGATCTGTTACCACCTAAGTTGTACTTGGTGATTTTTTTTCAAGTGAGTCGACGAAGTAGAACAAGTACACTTGTTCTTGATAAGAGTTCATAAGTCCGCCGACCTTTTTCTGGGAGTATGTTTGGAAATTTTTGTAACACATGTTCATACCCCATTGGGGAAATTGTAAAGAATGTCCTAGCATTTAATTTTTTATAAAAAGGCTTGGCTTCCCAAACTTAAGCATCAAGCTGACTATCCCAAAGTGTTTTTTCCCTCGGTTATTATTGGTTGTTGAACAAACGACTAATAATTTCCGAGTTTTTCACTCACACCTCCAAAGTTGGGGTAGTAGTCTTGTTGTTTCGGCCTTAGGAGATTATTAGAGCCTTCGTGTTAGTGTTTTTCAACATGCTAGGCATTGAATTTGAGTCGTATGGACATGTGCTAGGTCCCCCTAAAGTTTCGTCAATTTCCGAGAAAAATAATTTTTTTCCGTTTTAAGCCATTTTTAATGATTTAATTAAAAAAATTCAAAGTGTAATAAAAGTCAGATCCGGAGTCCGTTTTTGCCGTGGTTGGGCTCATTTTCAAGCTTAGAGCATCCATTTTACTCTAGGGACTACTTTCCACATCAGTTGGGTAGCCGAAACACCACGTGGAGCATTATTCAGCTAAAGATGCATCAAAAAGGTGTTTTAATGCTAAATTAGGACATTTTGGCATAAAGGACAAAGTTGAAAAAAGTCAAAAGAAATAAAATATATTTGTGTGGGGTGAATGGCATGGGTCCCCCTAAAGAATGCGTTCCTCCTTAACTTAAAGTTTGAGTCAAACTTTGGTTTAAAACATAAGGTGACCAAATTATAATTTTGGGATGACGTTAACCTCCATTCACATGAAACTCGCGTGAGGGAGTGAGGGCTCCACCCATTCATCATTTATTTAATGTTTGGTTTATTCAAACCTTGGGTAAATTAAGTTTGATGATATATCATATGATTTAATGCATAAGAGTTCTTTTGAATGGAGGCGAATATATCCCACGTGAAGAAAACGTCCACCTTCTCATGCATGCGATTGGGCCAAGTCATCAAAATGGAACGTGTTGGAAATAATTAAGTGTGAAGGCAAGCTCAAAGAGAGCCAAAACGTTTTGATTGAAGATGAACTAAAGTGATGGCGAGTATATCAAGGAAAAGGATGCGCCCTCTCTTCATGTGTGGCACATCTTGTATATGTATCACATCAGTCTTGCAATATGTGGCGGGTTTGGTGAAGGGCGCATCTCTCATGGAGATGTGGCACCTTCTTCATGATGTCAATCAAATCTCAATCCCTCAATTCACTCTATGAACTCGACTTGAACTCCTCTTTATGTATTGGCCCCCTCTTTGGCAATTTGGCTATTTAAGCAGGCGTCTTTGTTCATTGTTGCTCATGGTCAGAGGACCGAAGGAATGCTATTGCTTGTATTCTATTGTTTACCATTTGGAATAAAGAAGGATTTGGAGGCAAGAACTATGGTGTAATGCTTTTCATGTGTGGATGGTGATTGTCAAGTGCTTATGAGGTATAATCTGTATTATTAGTCTTTGTTTTTTGTTGGTTAATTGTGGGCCTTGAAGGGGAGCTCCGTCCCGGTGGGGTAAGAGATTATTCTAGTTTGATTTATGCTCTTACTATTTGCTTGTTTCAGATCTCTTGGAGTTGCGTGTATTTTAAGTTTAATTGCATGTTTTCTAATTGTCTTTTTCCAGCAACACCTTTGTTTTAACCATCTGTTTGTGCAATTCTAAGTTGCAAGTGATCTCACCTGTAGAAGGGGTTGAGCTAGTTTGAATCTTCCTCATTTTCAAGATCGTTTTGAGGACATATTCCCTCGGTGTTCCACCAAAGCAGACTCCATGGCTCAACATTCCCAGGTGTTATCCACTAATTTTGCACTTAGTAGATTTTTCAGTGAGCCGCTAGAGCATTGAACAAGTACACTTGTTCGTGATCAGAATTCAGAAGTTCGCCAGCCTTTTTCTGGGAGTCTATTCGGAATTTTTTGTAAATACATGTTCATACCCCCTTGGGAAAATTGTAAAAAATGTCCTAGCATTTAATTTTTTATAAAAGGCTCGGCTTCCCAGACTTAAGCATCAAGCTGACTAGCCCAGAGCGTTTTTTCCCTTGGTTATTATTGGTTGTTGAACAAACGACTAATAATTTCCGAGTTTTTCACTCGCACCTCCAAAGCTGGGGTAGTTGTCTTGGTGTTTCGGCCTTAGGAGGTTATTAGAGCCTTCGTATCAATGTTTTTCATCATGCTAGGCATTCCGATTGAGTCGTATGAACATGTACTAGGTCCCCCTAGAGTTTTGTTGGATTCCGAGAAAAACAATTTTTTTTTTCTGTTTTTTAAGCCATTTTTTAATGGTTTAAATGGAAAATTTCAAAGTGTAATAAAAGTGTGATCCGGAGTCCGTTTTCGGCATGGTTGGGCTCATTTCCAAGCCCGGAGCAACATCTTCACCCCAGGGGTCACTTTCACCATCAGTCGGCCAGCCAAAGCATCCTGAAAGTCATCATTCGGCTAAAAATGCATCAAGATGGCATTTTAATGCTAAAAATGGACAAATTGCATAAAATCCAAAAAATTAAAAAGTCTAAAATCATTATTTTAATGATGATAAAGTGACTTGGCATGGGTCCCCATGGTTAAACGACTTCACTAAAAAGAGAGGTGACATGGCAGGCATAAAAACTTTGGTTTAAAATCAGAGTTGGAATTAATATTGAAAGGATGACGTGAGGGTAAGTGATCTCATGCTAGCTTGAGTGGGTGATGAGTGGGATTGGGGGACCCATCCACACTCTTAAAACATCGATTTTTAAACCATGGTATGTTAATGAATACGTTTTAATTGAAGATTGAAGATGACGTGAAGCATAGGAGCTCACGCTAGTGATGGATGACGTGAAGGTTAGGTAGAAGCTCACGCTACCACCGTTTGCTAGCGATTGATGTGGCAAAAATGCAGTGGGTGGTTGGAATTTAGCGGGGATCAAATCGCCAAGCTTCATCACTTCAAGCTCGCACGCCATCCTCACGTCTTCATGCATGTGATGGGTGGATACCACTCCAAGCTTGGAGTTAGACTAAGATTTCGATTTTGATCTCATGTGCCATTTGTCTCTCCATGGAGGGAGCTCGATTTAGGGGTTTGGCTTTTTGTTTTTTGTATAAAGAGAGGCTCTTGGAGCTCTCTATGGATGGAGATTTTGGGCATGAACACTCTGCCAAAATTATTGTAATATTTGTTTGAAGTTGAAATAAAGTTGTGACTTTGGAGGTCCATGCATGAGTTTTTGGAGTTGTGGATTCACATTGTCTTTGGTGATATCTCTCTCACCTTGCTTTTTCAATTATTAAATCATTCTTCATTATATACTCTAGAAGGGCTAACAATTTAGTTTATGAGTATTTTTGTTCGGATTTGATATTGTTTGTAAGGGTTTTGCAGGGATCATTAGGGGTGAAGAACAAGCTTGAGATCAAGCACTTCTTCATGAACCAGTGGTTTTTTCCGTCTATCTCCTTCATCTTGTAGGTCTTTCTAAGCACTTCCCAATCCATGAAAGAGACATAGCCATCAAAGCTTCTCCTTCCCTCCATCAACAAAGTTTCAAAAAACACATTTGGTTACCTGGATATACGAACTTCCTTCTTCTAGTTCCCTTGTTTGCTCCTTGATCTTCTAGATTTCTTGCTTGCTCTCAACTTTCATCTCCCAGCTCTCATTTGCTCTCGCCTTACCTCATCTTTTTTCTCCCACTTGCTTTCGCTCCTCTAGTTTGCCGCCTTCTCCTCTGGACTTTACCTTTCTCCCTTTCGCTCATCTAGCCCCCTTTCCCTTGCTTTCGCCCTTTGATTTCTACTATCTCCTCTGCTGTTGTTTCTCCTCCCCTTTTTGCTCAGTTTAGGCTTGGTTCCTTCTGTATCTAGTGTTTAGAGTAGAGTAGTTAGATCTTTACTTGTTAAGCTTAGTTTGTTTATTTTTTCGTCTCATAGATTAGATCTTGCACTTAGTTTTATTTTTGTAGATCTCTTTCTTAGAAGTAGTTTATATTTGATTTGGTTTAATTAACAGTTGATGGGTGCTTTGAGTTGATTTGTGTTGTGTGCAGGTATGAAGAAAAACAATCCTAAGAGAAGGACTTGAAGATTGAGCCAAAGAAGAACAAAAACCAAAGAGAAGAGTAGAAACTAAGTACCAAAACCAAGAAGATCCAAATACTTGGGATTTGAACTAAAGAAGACAAAATTTTCCAAATTACTCTCCTTTTGTAAAACAACCATTAAGGCTTGTTCCATTTGTCTTTCCAGGTTCTTTTTCTTTCTCTAAGGTTGAAAATCCTAAATATTGTACTCTCTTAATAAAAGGGCAAAGTGGGATAAGGCCTCCCATCTTTTGGTTTCTTCTTCCCCATTTGGGGAAGAGTGTCTTGTGCTCTTAGCCTAGATTTACTTTGCATGCTTAGAGTAGTTTAATTCTGTACTTAGAACTTTTTATTGTTTCAATCTTGACCTGAGAAGTACCTTGGGATTTCATCCCAAGTGTCGCATTGACATTGCGTGCTACCTCTCTTTCCCCATTGTCTTCCTACGTATGACCAACTAGCTGGAAATTTCGGGGACGATGTGTGTTGAAGTCATTTTTGACTTCTCTTTACTAGATTAGTTTCTTGTAGTTGTAGAACACTAGTTTCTCATTTATTTTATTTTCAGGTAGTTTATCATTTTTGCTTGACATTGTTTCGTTGTTTTACAATTTGTTAAGCTATCATGTGGTTTCAATTTACAAGCTGATTGTCTTATAAAAAGAATCAAAGTCTCTTGAACTTGCAATAACCCAAGTCAAGAGCACGCTCTGTCGGAGAGCATTTCCACTGCATTATCCTTGCATCAAGCATGTAGATTAATTAAAGTCTCTTGAACTTTTGTCATAAGACAAAGTCAAGAGCACTCTCTATCGGAGAGTTGAACTGTGTGCACATAATAATAAAATCATTCCAACTCACATTTCCCCACTTAAAATTTACTTCGTTGCTGTCCCTCACCTAGTATGCTCTGCCGACCCTGAAAAGTTGGATTCAGACTCAGAACGGTGATCGGATTTGTTAATCTTGCAAGTGATAACTTAATAAAATCTTCACCCCCACAACCAACGCACCGGCGTTGTCAAAAGCATTCGAGTTGTTCTCAGTAAGGGCGCTGGAACCCCCCGTTGTGCAAGTTTCCCGACTTGCTGGTTAAATTCTCCGAACACCTAGCCTGGAATACTGGACGAGCCGACAGGTCTCGAACGGAACGACTTAGAATACTTTTCCGGTTGGACTTTGATACCTTGTTCTCTCAGCCATAATAATCCAAGATCACTAAAACTTGATAAAATTTACAAAGAGCATTTGCAAAACGATCGCACAAACATTGAATTCTGGTATCAAGCATCCCAACACTACAATTTGTGACTCCATATCCATTGGATAAGACACTGGTCTGTTATTATTTTATTTCCATATCTCAAGTGTATTGTTCAATATCTTATCATTATGGATGCTTTTGTTTAATTCAATCAGTGTTGTGTTTTATTTAAATTTCGCAAGCATATCTTTGTAATTCTCTAAAAAGTTAAAATTGTGTTCTTCCCATTAGAAAACTCCTAAACAACACCCATCTGCATCCGCAACCACCAAAAAACATTTAAAACATTGAGCCATAGAAACTCTTTGTTAGGGACTACTCCCCTTGGCTTTGTTAGGAGTTAGCCTAAACGGAGGAGCTAGGAGTAGGTGTACTGTACCTGGCTCTGTGCTTGCCCCCAAGGCCACACCTCTCCCACTTTCTCAAGTGAGGAGACAACTTTTGTTAGATTTTTGTTGCTGGTGTGCATTCGACGGACAACACCAGGCTTCCAACACTCTTTCTATCTCTCTTTCCTTCATTTTTTAAAGAAAAATTAAATCTCTCTCGGTTACGGTTACTTACATGTTTAAGTAGTTTAGTTTCTCTTTCAAACAATATCTAAAGGTTGATATATTTAAACATGTATCTAGATCTAGAAACATAAAGTAATATTTTCAAAGTGGATCTAGTTTTTATTAAGTACTTGTGCATATTTCCAATCTTTCAGTATTTAATATTTTTATGTTCTTAACGCTTTACTTGGCACATTTGGTGCATTACAGGTGGCTGGTTTTTCACTTTTAATGCCAGGACAAGGAGAAGTGCTGCCGGAGAATCAAAGATCTAAGTTGGTCAAAGACCTTTTGAAGCACCACTCTTGATCTTGTCTTACTCATAAAACTTGTAAGCCTTTGGATCCATATCTATAAGGACCATTGGAATCCACCTCAAACATTGTAAATACCATCAATAAAAAGATCTAGAGTAGGCTCTTTCGAGCCCACTGCCCTTCCCCCCAGGGGGGAATCAGTGTTTTTGGTGTTTTTTGCTTTTTCACATTTTTTTAGTTTAGTCGTGTATTGCAGCATTGTATACTTTGAATTTGCATTTCATACTTTCAATATTCACAAATTCAAAATAATCATACTACTTACCCCACGGCTTCCTGATTGACCCGAAAGGGGAAAGAGATGCGTGGTAGGACTAATTAGATCATCTGTGACCAAGAGCACTTGCAACATCCTTTTCGCATTTCAACAACAATTTCATTTGTGGACTCCATTATTGGCATTGGTCTATTTTTGATATTATCATATGTTTCCGCATTCTTGCTTATCAAGTATTAATTTTTATGCTATTGTGGTGTAATAAATCTTGCAAATATCTTGTGTTAAATTCATTTATCAAAACTCCTAAGTAACTCATTTCATCACCATAAACACTAAAGCCTAAAAGCCTTAGCAATTAATAGGGTATACCCTCTTTGGCTTCATTAGGAGTTGGCCTAAACGAAGGAGTCAAGAACAAGGTGACACCCTTGACTCGAGACTTGCCCCTAAGGACACACTGAGTGGCTTGAAGATTTCTTCCACGTCCCCCTCAGGTGCGTGAAAGGCGACAACAAGATCAACTACCAAAAATTTTGTGGGAGACATCAGATTTGATCCTTGATTTCTTTGATTTGTTTTGAGTGGCCTCTTCTTCCTTTTTTTATTTGTTTCTCTTTCCCTGTTACTTTGTCACAGTTTTTGACTTTCATAGTCTTACCTTCATCCCATGGCATAATCCAACATAGATACTTTCTCGCATGGGTATATGAACCTGTGTAAGTTTTAGTAAAGTGGGCACATATATACTTTTGTGGTTCCACCCCCTTTCCTTCTCCCAAGCCTTGCCACATACATCCACAAAGGTGTTGTATCTTTTTGTTTTCATCTCTCATCACTATCAACTTCATTGTCATCATATCCTTACTCTTCTTCCTCCTCTCCATGGCATGTGCCACTCCCTACTTCTTCCTCCTCATCACTGCCACTTGTATATTGATTTCCCAACATCACGATCATAATAGAATTGGAACCAAAAACAAAAGCCGCATACCCATCATGCTTCTTCACTCAAGATGAGAATAACATGTTGTATACAATAGAATGATGGAGAAGGAGAAATGGGAAAGAGTAGGAGAAGAGAACATTCAAGATTTAAAATTTTAACATGGTGGAATATTTTTTTAAAATTTAGACCCTATCTCTTTAGCTCTCCAATGGCGGTTCAATGTCTTTATGGCAGTGTTCAATCTCCCATCCAAAATTTGACAAATATCTACCTTCAATCTCCCCTTTAATCCCCCTTCCAAGCTCTCACAAATTTGCTCATAAACAACTATCAAACCCATTCAAAACCCTAGCAAAGATGAGTGAAATGAGAAATATGATGAATGCAAATGGAGTGAATGAGTGTTTAAATCCTTTAACCGAACCCTAGCCGTGCTCAAATGTTAAGTTTTCCAACCCAACACGTAAATAATTATTTCCTAGTGATTTCCTTCAATAATAATTAAATTACAGCTCACTGAATAATTTATATTGGTTGGTGCCCAAATGTTAAGTTTTCCAACCCAACACCTAAATAATTATTTCCTAGTGATTTCCTTCAATAATAATTAAATTGCAGCTTACTGAATAATTTATATTGGTTGGAATTTTAACAAAAATTAAATAGTGGAAGCAAAATGTGTTGAAAATAGCAGCATCAAGAGACATTCTCCAATGAGAGGTCTTAAGTGACCACCCTAAGGCTAGCCAGGGAGACTTGGAGATTAAACAATCTTGTGAGTCATGGCAAAAATCAATGCAAATGTACAAGCCTTGTGAGCCAGGACAAAAGTCAGGATGAAAGAGATGCTGGCAGAAACCTTGTGAGCCATGTGCAACAGTCAAGGTCAGCCTTGTGAGCCTAGTGCAAAAGCCAAGGCAAGTCTAGCAATAGACATGACGAACATACAAGTCGTGTGAGCTAGATTGATATGTGATGGCCTCTTGGTCTTAGAGATGGATGGGCTATGAAGTGCTCTTCTAGGGACTGGCCATCCCTAACTAGAGCTACTCTAGCATATAATCATGAAGGAGAGTCAAATGACCATTTGAATGTGAAAAACTTCCTCTGTTGATGAAATGCAGCTAAGTATGAGCAGATGTGGACCATGCAGAATGAGAGAGGACAAGAAAAACCTAGCAGATACTTAAGCCTAGTCTTAAAGGTTGAGACTAAAGTGTTAATGAGGAATTAAAAGATAAAAGGCCTAAGTTCTAAGTTTATAAAGTAATATCAAGTTATTACAAGGGTGACAAGTTTGTGCCTAGCGAAATAATGGACAACTTAAGTTGTTGACCCTAGCTCTATGGGATTTCTAGAAGGTTGACCCTGTCTATTTTGAAGATAAGGTTAAGGTGCTTCTATAAGGTTGGAAGAGATATCTTAAAAGGACAAGAACGCCATTCATTATACACAATGCATTCTTCAACCATCTAGCGTGCTTCTAAGGTTTACAGCGAATTGACGAAAGCTACAGGTGGAATCTGTCCACGATCCAGGTATCATTGGAAAGCCCTTGGACAGGCGCACCTAATCTTATAGAACTCCCAGGGTTTCTGTCAAGTATTACTGAGTTATACGTTGCTGAATAGTTCGCCCAATTCTGCAGTAAATTGCAAAAAACTACAGTACCAACGAGTTGATGAAGTGGCTAGATCCAGGGTTTTAAGGCCTCTTCTGTCCAAGCACTAAGTGGATCTGTGTATCCCTTCTCGAGGCGCATCTATTCCCAGTGAATGCTCAGGGATCTGAGTAGTATAGCCTCTGCTGCAATCATTCTCATTCAGGGTCTGCAGTCATGCCTAGAAAACTACAGAGCAGTTTTGTCCAAGTGCTCTCTGCAGTTGTCCTCCTTAGGCTAAGGCAAGTAAAAGTAGGCCAATTTCCTCAGTCAAGCACAGATCTGCAAGCAGAAAGAAGTAAAGTCTCTAGTCGTCTTTTCTCTAGGAAGTTTATGTACTGTAGCACCCTGATCTAGGGTTTGTATCTGCAAGAAAGCTCATTGACTAATAGAAGGAAGATCTTTGTTGGGGTTTTCACCTTCATTGGGGTTCCCCAGGGTATATCTGTGTTATTGTGTGATTGTCTTTATTGCGTTGTTCTTTACTATTTACTGCATTCAGTTTCAACATTTTTGTGATTAAAAGTATTCAAATCTGTGAAAAAGAAGTTAAAAGAACTTATCTATCTGAATTATGCTCTAAATTTAACAAAATGGAAATAGATCTACTCAATAACACGTGCACATATTTTTTTCCCTTCAATTAAGTTTTCATTAAAATAACTTCCATGCTTACAAGGGCTCTCTTATTGGGAAAATGGCCCAATGAGAAAAATTAAAATCTATAGCAAACTTGGCAAACTTTGCCCTCAAAAAACTTCTTCAACCTGCAAATTTTCCCTAGAGAAATCTCCTGTTGCTGCTGTTGCTCTGTATAGCCCATACGACTTGTACAGCCTGATCCGTACAACCTGTACAGATGTTTGGATGCTACTGTTTGGCTGCAACTTGCTGTACATCAGTCGTACTGTACTATACGATCCTCATGTTGGCTGTTCGGTGCTGCTGGACAGTACAACCCCGCCGCAAAATGCTGTACTGTCCTTGCACACTGCTGTATGATCCCTACTGGTTGCAAACTGAGATGGTACAACTTCCAGAAGGATTCCCTGAATTGTTGTCCAATCTCCTGCCAAATCTGAAAGTGAAATTCCTTCACTCTCAAAGCTTGTGTCTAATGTGTCTTCTCCTCTCACTTTGCCTGCCTTTTATAATCTTGAGATGAACCAAAGCCCTAACCTCCTAAGCGATCAATGGTTGAGATTAGATATCCCCCTCCCTTGAGATCAATGGCTAAGATTCACTTAATTAACTTAAATCACTAATGCCAAAAACTTAGGCATTTTATTAAATTAACCTCTATTAATTCTAAAATGATGTACACTTTGATAATTAACTTAATAAAGTGAATTTCGAAAGTTCTGAGAGGTATTGATGACTTCCACATGTTAGACACAAACCCATTGTCATTTCCCTTTCCAGGTAGAGCCATGAGCGACTTAATAGCCTATCTAATTCCCATAGGCTATAGTTGTTGAGATAGGGAATTAATTAATTATTAGTGTCGCCTAAGCTTAAAATCACATTTTAAAGCGGCATTAATGATTAATTAATAAAGTGGCCTTATAAAAAGTCACTTTAATATTATGTGAGCGGAAAAGGTTAAATGGTGCCTAGGAACGGTCAACATTAAATTGAAGGAGAGGAAAGGGGTAAAATCTCACTAAAGTCATTTATTTAATTAAAAAGTGAGATTTGTCCAAGGAAGGTGAAAAGTCACTTAGGAGCCAAAGGTAAGAATTATAATAGGGGAAAATGAAGCCCGTACCTCTCATTCTTGTCATTTGCATTTTGTGAAAAAGAGTTTTTGAGCAAAGCTTCTCTTGGACGAAAACCTAGGAGGAGGTGCATGGTTTCGGCAGTGAAACAATCTGCCCTAGCCATCTATTGAGGAGGTGCCACTCCAGATTTCTCATAGTTCTTCAACACAGTGATTTGTATTGGCATTTTATCTAAAGATCTGATTATGGAGGAGTTTTTAATCAGTGGGGCACACTTGTGGACTGGGCATCTTCATTTATGAGCAGAGATCGAGCTTCACACCTCCTATAACCAGGGTCGTATTGTATAAAGGCAATAATCATTCCCAGGAGGAATTATACCAGCTGTTAGAGGGCGCTGTGGTAACCGGCATCTTCATCTTTAGCAAGGGCACATCTTTAAAGAGATAATCAGCCACAATACCCAGAACTGAGAACAAGAAGACGGCGCACTGCGAGTTACTGTCAAAATTGTGGAGTGGGGAAAGCCTGCTAAAAATCCCTGTTTAAGTGTTGGCTGTTCATTTCCCAAATAGAGGACAAGTTGGTGGCTGCCAGGGACTTCATTTGCTGTTGAGTATTATTCAAATCTTTGGTTAGTCTATACAACATCCTGTAGCAGGTCACTGTCAGTGAGGGCCAAGCTTCTGAAGCAGTCAGCTCTAATTAAGAACAGGGTACAGACTTCTTTATTTATTTTGGCTAGCGATTGTGAAAAAGGGAGTCGTGGCCTTTTGGGGGAAATACAAGCAAGTCTGTAGCAGATTTCTGTAGTTAACTGAGTCTACATCAACACCATCTCTTATCCAACACTTATCCAACACTTCCAGGCATGTAATCTTTGCTAATTAATGAAATTGCAAATCTGAATGGCTTATTAGAGTTTCATGTATGGTGCATGTGATTTGTAACAAATTGCATTCTTGTTATTATTACATACTCAACTCAAAGGACAGCAGTAAACAAACAGTCCTTGAACACTTTAAGAAGGGGTCTGAAATAATTGACAGTAAGCTACAGCCAGCTTTATTTTAAGTGTTTGATGAATTATATAAACCAAGTAGTGCTTGTGGAGTCTTCTGATCTATACCCAAGTTAACTTCAGCAGTTTGTTTATGAGGTTTTAACTTTTGGCTAAAGGTTCTAACTCAAAATCTTCAACTTTAACACTACACCTAGTGGATTAAAGTCGTATGCTACAGCAGTTTGCTAATGAGGTTTACAAGATTGTGAGTCCTTCACCAAACTTGTAGCCTGTCAGGAAAATACTTAGTCAAGTTGAGTTTAGCATATTACACCCATGTGGAAATAAAAGATACAATAACAATTACAAATAATCAGAGAGAAAATTGAAATCCATGAGCTAGTATGCATTTTCAACATTATACAATGGGGTACCAAACTGATTAATATTTCACATATATTTAACCTAAATTATTACCAGCAAAACTGTTATCAATAATACATATGCTATGGCAGAGAAAAGTGGAGCAAGGGGCTGCTATGCCTGCAAATACACAGAAAATTTATGCTTTCAAAGATGCTCTGAGGAAGACAAAATGCCAAACTATAGTTGCTCAGATAAGTTAGTCTTTAATTATCAGCTGCAGAATGAATAGTGCAAATTTGAGGCTTGCTGAAGCCAGAGAGGATCTCGCGGGTAGTTTCATTCATATAAAAAAATACTATATTTTCATTCTTCGCATAAATTGTATTCAGTCGCATACCTGTTATATCATCCTACAGCATGTAATTTTTTTTTTCAAGCTGTAAATTTAAATTTTTTATTGTTTAAGACTTAAAAGTTAAAAGTTAAGTTTTTAAATTTCATTATTTTAATTGTTCATTATTTAAGTTAATGTCAGATGATTCATGAAATAAATAAAAAAAATCTAAATGTTCATTGTTTTGTTGTAGCAGGTTGCTAAAATTGCAAAATTAAACTACACCTAGCAGTTTTGATTTTCAAACCAGCAATATGAGCAACTCTAGCAATGGCAACAGTAGTCGCAGCACTGAAAGTGACTCTGAATTTCAGACAAGGGGTGACTCTAGTGTTGGATTTGGGACAGAGATTGGAAGTGGGAGTGGGAATCCCTCATCAACTAGGTCAAATCAAAATGAAGGAGAAGGTAATGCCGATCTCAACCCATCAAAATCATTGGCTCATTATGCAAAGGGGACATTTGATCCCAAGAAACCACTTTTGCTATATGCAAGCCTAGTAGATGCTCCTTCAAACAACCAAAGAGGAAAGAGAAGTGGTGGTGGATCACGTCATTGGGTATGCAATGTTTGTGGCCATCCTTGGGTTGGGAGTTATAGTCGGGTTAGACAACACCTTTTGAGCATTGGTGGCAAAGGGGTTTCTGTGTGTGCGAAGCTAACCTTGTTGCAAAGAAATGAGCTTATGAGGTTGCAAATGGCAGCAGATGCTAAGGGCACATTCTCTAGCCAAAATGTAGCATCAACAGAAGATCGCAATGCAAGTCTAAAAGGAAAACTAACCCATCTACTCGTATGCCTCCACCATCTATTGATACATCTTCATCAAAAAAGAAGGTTTCTAGTTCTTGTGCTATAGGGCCAACCATTACAAAGATGTATGGCAAGCTTAACCGGGAAGATACAGATGATGCCATTGGCAAATTCCTTTTTGCCAATGGCATTCCTTTCCATGTTACTCGTTCTCCTTATTATAAGGAGATGGTTCGTTCTATTGCATCATCGGGACCCTCATATGTGCCCCCAGGTGAGCACAAGGTGAGGACAATGATTTTAGAGAGGCAGGTGTCCAATATTACGGTGCAGAAAGAGCAGATGAAAGAGGTATGGGTGAGGTCAGGTTGCTCTATTGTTATGGATGGGTGGACAGACATTACCAAACGCCTACTTATTAACATCATAGTTACATGCGTAGATGGGCCATTCTTTCTCAGAGCTATTGATTGTTCTGGAAAGCGCAAAGATGCAGCTTTTCAATTTGAGCTTCTTCGGGATGCTATAGAGGAGGTTGGGCCTGAGAATGTTGTGCAGGTTGTGACAGATGCAGCAGCAGTGTGCAGATCAGCTGGTTTACTAGTTCAGAGCACGTATAGGCATATATTTTGGACCCCTTGTTGTGTGCATGCTCTCAACAATGCCCTGAAAGACATTGGAAAAATTGATTGGGTAACCACCTTGGTATCGGCTGCAAGGGATGTGCAGATGTTTATCTGCAACCACCACACCTCCTTAGCCATGTATAGGGCTCACTCGAGGAAGGAATTCCTCAAGCCCACAGATACTATATATGCCAGCTATTTTCTCTTATTGGAGAGGATGTTGGAGATACAGCCAGCATTGCAGGCCATGGTTGTGACTCCAGATTGGAACAGGTGGACAGAGTCCAAGACAGAGGAGGGGAAGAGGATCAGGCTTCAGATATTAGATAACGATTGGTGGGTGGATTGCAGTTATTTGGTCTCATTCTTGTGCTCTATAGTTGAGGTCATTCGCTACACTGACACTGATTCTCCTAGTCTTGGAGAAATCTATGAGACTTTTGACAGCATGTTGGGCAAGGTAAGGGAAGCTATTCACCAGAAAGAGCCCTCCTTGGAGTTCTACACGAACCAAATTTGATCCATTATTCAGCGTAGGTGGGACCGAATGAACACACCTTTGCACATGGCAGCTTATGCACTAAAGCCAAAATGGTACATTTCTAGGCCTAGTAGAATTGCTCCCATTCAGGATTTGGAGATCAAGAAGGGATTTCGAACTGCCATTGCAAAGATGTACAGTGAAGAGGAGGGGCAAACACTTCGGAGACAGTGGATTCAGTTTGCAGGTCTCAAAGGTCCCTTCAACAAGCCTGATGCCAAGGTAGACCGTGGCGACTTAGGCCAGGATGACCCCATTGGTTGGTGGGACATGCATGGGGATGAGGCTCCAGAGATCAAACATCTTGCTATTCGTTTGTTGTCTCAGATTGCTAGTTCCTCTGTAGCTGAGAGGAATTGGTCCACCTATAGCTTCATTCACTCTATCAAGAGGAATAGACTTACCTCTAGGAGAGTTGAGAAGCTAGTTGCAGTGCATAGTGCCCTTCGTCTTGCACACAGGAAGACACCAGAGTATCGGATGGGACCTGCTGTACGATGGGATGTGGATCCAGAGGACGAGGCATAGATAGATGAGGAGGATGGAGCAGATGAGATGCTACATGGTTTGGTTGGTGTGCCATTGGTTACTTCTGAGAGTGACTCGGATACAGATGATGACATTCCCATTGATGGTCCCGATGCCTTCATGCAGCAGATGGATGCAGAGGACCAATCAATGGAGTTGAATCCTTGATGCTTGTTTTGTTATGATTTCTTTTAGCTACTTTTAAGTTTTAGTTATCAGTGTCCATTGTTACTTGTTACTATGTTAGTTAAAGACTTAAAGTTTTACTCTTGAATCTAAATATTGATCAGTGATCACTAATGACCGAGTCTTTGACTCTTTCCTATGGCTATTTTAAATTTTTGTCTTTTTGAGCAATCTTAGTTTAGTAATTTAGTATTGTCTATTGATGTTTCACTGTTTTAGTCTCTATTTCTGTTTCAAACTTAGTATTTAAAAATTAAAATGCATGCTATATATTATAATTTATATCATTGATTCAAGTTTTCAATTAGAATGGCTGAGATTTAAATATCAAATTTGAAATATGAATATCAAGGTTGAAAGGACAAATTGTACAATTTGAAAATGTTCATGATGAATCAATAATCAATGAATCAATGAATCAATGAATCATTGAATTGTCACTTGTGTATGTTTGTAACATGCTTGTTAGATTATCATTAAATTGCTAGTTTTTAAATTTTAATTTACATTGTTAGGATTTATGATATTTATTATCTAGCATTTATAATTTTTTTTTTAATTTATATATATTTTTATAATTTTTATGACCTCGATGCCCCCCCGCCCCCTGCCCCCCTCGAATTTCCCTAGAATTTGGGGGTAGTCTCCACACGTCCCCACCGTGCGTTTCCCTGCTCCCACGCTCCCGCGTCCCGGAAACTTGGGGGAACATTGGGAAATACTTATTTGAGCTACAAACTTCAACACAAAAAGCCATGTGGAACCATGTCTTGGTTCCAAAAATAAAAATAGAAAAAAAATCACCTTCAACCTGTGGGAGCATTTTGGGAGAACTAAGAGAGCGGTTTTTTTCTCTCGGAAGCGACCTAGAAATGCTGAGGGAGCGCTATAGGAGCGATTCTCCTTTAAATTTCTTCTATAAGGGATCAATTAGGAATCTCTCTCCCAGGATCGATGAATATTTCTTGATCCCTCCCTCTAGGAGCACTCATCGCCAGTGAAGCGTTGGGGGGGAGGGTGCTCTGCCGTAGCTTAGATCACAACATGCATGATGTTGTACATTTGGTGATATTGAAGGTATTTCAGATATAATTCAGGATGTTGTTCTTTGCTGTAAAGCCCCTCGTGCAACTGGAAATTTATTTTTGTGACATGTGGTAATCAAGAAGCTTGCAATAAGAGAGTTTGAAATACCATGTTAAGCCTCATAGTTATAACTTATGCTAGTAAAGATGATTGATAATATGGGAAACTTCTGCTTTGAGGGTCACCCAACTGAATATCGAATATCCCCACTGACCACAACAACAGAGCATGATTCGGGTCTTCAATCTTCACCGTTGCGTATTGATCTCAACGGTGAACACTTTAAGAAGGGGTCTGAAATAATTGACAGTAAGCTACAACCAGCTTTATCTTGAGTGTTTGACGAATTATATAAGCCAAGTAGTGCTTGTGGAGTCTGATCTATACCCAAGTTAACTTCAGCAGTTTGTTTATGAGGTTTTGGCTAAAGGTTCTAACTCAAAATCTTCAACTTTAACACTACACCTAGTGGATTAAAGTCGTATGCTACAGCAGTTTCCTAATGAGGTTTACAAGATTGTGAGTCCTTCACCAAACTTGTAGCCTGTCAGGAAAATACTTAGTCAAGTTGAGTTTAGGATATTACACCCATTGGAAATACTTATTTGAGCTACAAACTTCAACACAAAAAGCCATGTGGAACCGTGTCTTGATTCCAAAAATCAAAATAGAAAAAAAATCACCTTCAACCTGTGGGAGCATTTTGGGAGAACTAAGGGAGCAGTTTTTTTCTCCCGGAAGCGACCTAGAAATGCTGAGGGAGTGCTATAGGAGCGATTCTCCTTTAAATTTCTTCTATAAGGGAGCTATTAGGAATCTCTCTCCCAGGATCGATGAATATTTCTTGTTCGCTCCCTCTAGATGCACTCTTCGCCAGTGAAGCGTTGGGGGGGGAGGGCGCTCTGCTGTAGCTTAGATCAAAACATGCATGATGTTGTACATTTGGTGATATTGAAGGTATTTCAGATATAATTCAGGATGTTGTTCTTTGCTGTAAAGCCCCTCGTGCGCCTGGAAATTTATTTTTGTGACATGTGGTAATCAGGAAGCTTGCAATAAGAGAGTTTGAAATACCGTGTTAAGCCTCATAGTTATAACTTATGCTAGTAAAGATGATTGATCATATGGGAAAATTCTGCTTTGAGGGTCACCCAAGTGAATATCGAATATCCCCACTTACCACAACAACACAGCATGATTCGGGTCTTCAATCTTCACCGTTGCGTATTGATCTCACAGTAAAATGGACCAATGCTTGGCATTAAATTGACACAAGCCCTTGTTGATATTCATAAATCAATGGCATGTAAGGAAAGGTGTGACTCCTCAGTTTCTATTTCGCTTACTCCACTAGCTCTCAAAGTTTCAGAGAAGTTAAACTCTATAAGTTCGACAAATGAGAGCACTGACTTCATATTTGAGAAAGTCTTACCAGGTGCATAGATTCTTGAGGTAAAACTTGGACTTCCATTCGATTTGTTAAATTGGAATGATGACTGGTGTTTGGAGAGAGGTTATTAACAGTGTTGAAAACCTCTCCGACTTCTCGCGAAAAATCGGAAAAGTCGCGACTTTTGCTCCAAGCTGATTTTTCGGCAAGCAAAAGTCACACTTTTTTAAAAATTCGGGAAGTTGCGACTTTTCCTTAAAAATCGTGATTTTTTCATAAAAGTAGCGAGTTGATGTCAAAAGTCGCCCAGGCCTCCAATTCTATTTTTTAATGTATTTTTTGAGGTCGACTTTTTCAACATTGACAAAAACACAGGGTTGACTTGTAGGAAAATGATGCAAAGTACAAAGATTTAGAAGATAATATTCATGACCAGCAATAAGCCAACTACTGTTCCATCGCTTATTAATACTACATTTAATCAGAATCACCATAGAGATAATCAACATGGTGTGGTGGCAGCAACACATGAAAAACTACGGGAATATTTTTTATCATTTAGACAAACAGTGGTTCATTAGAAAAAATATGGAAATATTTTAGGATGCTTGAGAAAGTCTAATTGCTCTGCAAAACAGTGAACATTATACACAACAATAATCGAGAACTCATAGTTACTATTTATTTGTGCATAGTATAGTACGAAAAAAAACCATGGATCAATACTTTAAACTTTATATAGTTTTGAGTCCGTGATTGGACAACTATGCTGTTTCAGACTTTCAGTATCGACTTTGATGTATCGTTTTATATTTGGCATGACTACATGATGATGATATACATCGGTGCTTTCTTCATAGTTATGTTCCAATATGTTTTTCTGATGTTATTGTTGCTTTATATGTTTAAAATTCTACAAAAAAGAATGTATTTTCTATTTTTTAATGTTTGCCGACTTTTGCCGATTTTTCCCGATTTTTTCGCCGATGTTGCCGAGAAGTTGTATTCGGGACCCTCGTTGACTTTTTTCCGAGGCCGACTTTTTCAACATTGGTTATTAATGTCGAGGTTGGTGCATAGATAATGTTTATCCGTAAAGGTTGTTTGTTGCGTATTAACTTTACTCATTCTGCGGATTACATCTTAAAGGCCAAAACAACTAGGCATGTGACATACATATCTGTAGCTTCTTTGCTAACCATCAAGGATTAATTCAGAAACTGCATTGACAAATCTTGCTTGAGCAACGTGGATTTTGTCAGGCGTAAAGTACCTCTTTTTTGAATAGATTATGTAGCTAAATGTTGATTAGCGGAGGTTGCGACATAGCCCAGATATGCAACATGTAACTCGTGAATTTGCAGCGCCATAGATCCATATCATGGCATGAATTTAATATTATTTCGTTCGCATATCTTGTCATGTATGCCAGCCACCATTTAACATGGTTCATATGCTATATGGCTTGTCACTTTGACCAATTTTATGAAGTCGTCTATGGTGGAGTATAGGTTGAGTATTGATTGGCCATTGGATAAAGCCATATGAATTCGTGCTTTTACTTATTAGTGCTGTTCACTTTTGAGCCAAGTTGTGGGTGTTGTCAATTGTTGACCACGTTTTGCCTTAGCATATAAACAATTGTCTCTTCATCATAGTGATACGTTCTCCCTTTGTGGGGTTATGAAACTGGTGGAGTTGAAGAGTTTGGTCAAAACCTTTTGAGGATGGCTACTATTTTATAACTTATCTTTTGAAGTGGTTAGGGGTCTTTTAAATATTTTATTGAGAGAATAAAGTGGATCTAACCATTTTTGGTAAGCTTGTTGAGGATGTTGAGGAACATTTGAGTAAAAGGGGGCCTTATGTTATCTTTAACATTGTACTTGTGGCAATGACCACCCTTATGTTAGGAGTTTGCTAGAGATTGGTTAGGGTTCTACTGGAGTTATTCATTGTTTACTCAACCCTAGGTTAGATCTAGGAATTTATTTTATTTTATTTTAAGAGTGAGATGAATCTACAACCTATATAAGGGTTAGTTTTCTTAGTCAGCTCTCGTGGTTGGATTTTGAGAGCTCTCTTTCTTTTGGAGCCTAATTGACGTATCTTTGTGGAGTATTTTGAAGTTTAGTTTTCTTCTCATGGGTTTTCTTGATCTTTAACCTAGTCCATTGAAGAAAGTCAAATTTGCTTAGGTGGATTAAATAGGGATTTATTTCCTTGTTTATTTTTATATTTTAGCCTTGTGGCTTGTCTTGTGATTTGGCTATTTTAGAAGGGGTTACAAATCAAGCTTGCATAGGCTAGGATTATAGATTGAAGGTGTGTGTTAAGGCCACCCTTCCTTGGTAAATTTTGCATGAAGCTTCAAGAGTTTTGGGGTAGGAATTTATCTTGCTTTGCAGAGGTTCCAATAAAACAATTTCAAACAAGGTCAAAGGGGGATCATCTCGAGGCTCGTATGCCTTGGAGATTGGCACTAGTTTTCATAATCCTATCATCACCTATACTATAAAGAAGGCCTCATGTTTTGTTAAGGATAACTCTTGAAATCACCTTGTGCCTCCATTGCCATAGCCTAGCAATCCCAACCTAGGGAAGCCCCCCTTGAGTTGGAGAAGAGCCAACTTGAAGTGCAGAGAGGTGGTTATCGAGGTGACAATGGGTAACACCTCTAGTTATAGTTGGGATAGCTTGTTCTCTGGGGATTTAAATCACACATGCTAGTTCAAGTTGTAACACTCCTAACAAGGCCATCATTTTTGGTTGGATGAGGTTATGCACCTGCCATAGTCAGTGGGCATCTTGATGGATAGGCTCTTTCCTTTTAGATACTCCCTGAATTCCCTTGGTCATCTCTTTCTGAACAAGTAGGAGTTGAACAGGATCATTGGGGAGAATATTTACAGATAGTGCATTCAGGTCACTTGGGTAGTTCCTTTGTGGGACCAAGCCCAATATGGCTTTCTATGCAGAGCATTTCATGGAGATGAGAGATGGCCTCATTATCAGGCCAACCTATACTCTTTGCCACTAGATGCATCCCCCCAGGATTCACCTCTTTAATTCTGAGTTGGTTCTCATTGACTTCAAGTGGATGCAAATCACCATATTTCATGAGCAAACAAAACTTATCGCCTCTTCATCTAAAGGAGACCGAGACAGAGGAACATTTCATTTTCCATTGCCCCATCTATTATGAGATCCGAGGTTGACTCCACTGCCTTTTGAGGGAGTCCCAAAAATCCCTCTCCACCTTCAGATACCCATACCAATGATGCTTGACTTTTTACACGGGAGAGGCTTATGGGTTTTGATCATCTTTGATCAAAGCACCTATATCATCAGACACGACTTGGATGACCACCTCCTTCTTCCCAGTGCTCATAGATGGAGGCACTGAGAGGCAGGTAGAGATCATGTCAACCACCTTAGTTTCCAGATCTATGAGGCCTCGGGGATACACCCGGCCTCAACTCGTGAGATCTTTGTGACAATGTTGGGTTCACGCCCAAGACAAATATTTAGCTCACAACAAACACCCTCCTTCACACTTATTTAGATCTTAGCAGAGTGGCCTCTTTCAAGCAACATGTCGTAACTAGATTTTCCAATACTTCTAGATCTTCCAGTTCATCAGGACAGTCCTCCATTAGGGGTTTCTTCTCTTTGGCCTTGGTTCATAGGAAAGATTGACTGACTATCAGTACAGATTCAGAGGTTAGCAGCTTCCCCTCCTCATTATTAGGAGATAGCTCCTCTAGGACTTGAGCACCTCCACCAGGTACCTCTAGTCAAAACATTTCTTTCTAGTTCCTCCTTGCTTCTTTTGGACTCCCAGCCGTTTTATCTTTTTGTTTCTTTGAGGATAGATTTTAGAGTCTAGGTCTTTGGCCTTAGAGGATAGGCATGCTTTTATAAGAGCTGCACTCCCCACTCCTACTATGTATTGTTTCTGATGTATCTAGCAGTCCCTTTGACGGTTTGACCAATTTATGGTGACATGTTGGACATTAATAAGATGATCTCATCTTATCTTATCTTTCATGGCTCAAACCTTCTATAGCCTAATATATGCTTCAGTTGTTTTAAACTATACAAAAATATCAAGAAGAACTAAGTAAATTTATGACCTTGTTTTGTAGACCTGAGGGAGCCTTTGGCTGTAGTTCAGAAGCTTTGTTGTCACTGACTCCTCAAGGCAGGAATTGGATGACATTGAATTCACATTGCCAATACTTCTTTCAAAATAATTATTTTTATCCTTGTATCAATTTATTTTCTTTTTTTTAATATACCACCTTTGTTTGGTATGATAAGTAGATACTGTAGTTAAAATTATGAGCACTTTATGAATTTACCTTGCTGTTTTTAAAATCTCATTGGAATATATTTTTCAGCTGGGTGAAGACATCTAAATCCAAACATTAATGATCAGAAGTTTTGCCTGGCAGGCATGCTTCTAAGTTTGTAACTTTGTTGTCTTCCATCAATTAGAGTTTAAACAATGAACTACATACTGAATTATGAAGTGCTTGAGACACAAGCATTTATAAATGATTGTCATTGACAATCTTAGAATGTGGTTGATTAGTATATGATAAACATTAGTCAGTATGCTAATGTAATTAAAGATGCACATTACAAACTACATCAATAGTTGTAGCCATAGAGGCCGGGCAGATATATAAAGCTCTTTTTGTTTCTGTTCATCAGTGTTGACCCAAGTTAATATTGTTTCTGGAGTCTCTCTATCTGTTTGGTTATACAGAGAATTTTCTTGCTCTCGTATTAACTTTAAATGAAATAATATAGTTTGAGGGATTGCATGGCATTCGGTACTTCTGTATCTTAATCCCTTGCATGAATGGAGGGGTAAGATCATGGTTCCTTGTATCAAGACTGCTATTTAGGTAAGATCATGATTAAATCATAAATTTAAGTTTGCCATGTGGTTGGAAACTGAATATGATTGCTGCCATTTTTTTCAAGTGACAAGCTTCTGGATTTTTGTACAGGGATCACTGCTGAAGATTTTAGTGCAGACACAGCATTCTGGCAGAAGCAAGTCAGTGAATATTGGAAGCTTATGAATGTCAGTAAATATGATATTCGAAATGTAATGGATATGAACTCTTTCTATGGCGGATTTGCTGCTGCTTTAAGCTTAAAACCAGTTTGGGTGATGAATATAATTCCTCCAAGCTTGAGGAATACTTTACCTGCTATCTATGACAGAGGCTTGATTGGAACTTTTCATGATTGGTCAGTAGCTTTGATTTCATCTGCAAACTAATATTCCAATGATTATTTTAGGTTTTTCTGAATTTATGCATTGACCTTATATTATGGGAAAGGAAATGCAGACTAAGGCTTGATTGCACTGCAGGTGTGAGCCATTTTCAACTTATCCACGTACATATGATTTGCTTCATGCATTCCGACTGTTCTCACACTACAGAGGTGATGGTAAAGGTTGCCAAATAGAAGACATTATACTGGAGGTGGATCGCATTCTTCGCCCACAGGTATGCTTTTTCATGTTGCACATTCTAAGTTCTAATTCTTGGCACTAATGTAAATCTTTTTGGAACGGATGTAAGAGACTCATGCTTTGAGAATGTTGGCACACTGAAAAGTTGATAGTGGTAAAAAGTTCGAATTACAAGTATTGGAAGGCATTATAAAGGCTAGAAAGTTTTCAAGATTTGACAATACTGACATAGGAGGGACTCAGGTGGTTTCTGCCTAAGATCAGAAGCCTGTAGGAGACATCATAGGCTGACCAGTGACATGTCCAAAAAGCTGTCACCTGTAACAGTAAAACAGGTGTGGCTTTCAAGGGCACAGGTTTCAAAAACTATTCTTTCTAAATTTCAAGAAAAAGGGAAATGACATTTTTAATTAAATATAATTTTTAGACATTCATCAATATATAGCAAATGCAGAGCATGATCTAGCGTTGGTTGGTTGGGTTACAACTTAAACTAGCAGGTATAGTTAAAGCCCCAAAGAACACAGATAGCCGAACTCTAACGTAGAGATGTTACCCACTATCACCTCGATAACCATCTCTATGCATATCCAGTTGGCTCTTCTCCAACTCGAGGGGGGTTCGCTAGATAGGATTGCTAGGCTATGACAATGAGGGCACAAGATGATTTCAAAGAGTTAGCCTTAACAAAACTTGAGGTCTTCTTAAAAGGATTATGAAGACTAGTGCCATTCCCCAAGGCATATGGAGTCTTAGGATGATCCCTCTTGGGCCTTGTTTGAAAGTGTTTGACTGGAACCTCTGCAAATCAAAACAAATTCCTACCCCAAAACTCTTGAAGATTCATGCAAAATTTACCAAAAAAGGGTGGCCTTAACATACATCTTCAATCTGTAACCCTAGCTTATACCCTAGCCTATGCAAGCTTGATTTGCAACCCCTCCAATGGTGTAGCCAAATCACGAGACAAGCCACAAGACTAAACTATAAAAGAAATAAAGAAATAATTAGCCAAATCACAAGACAAGCCACAAAACTAAAAGATAAAATAAATAAGGAAGTAATTCCCTATTTAATCCACCTAAGCAAATTTACTTTCTTTGTGAACCAAGTTAATTATCTTACAATGCCAAAAGATACATGTTACCTCAATATTCAGCCATCAAGAAAGCCCAAGAGAAGAAAACTTTTTAACTTCAAAATAGTCACAAAGATATGTCAACTAGGCTCCAAACGAGAGAGAGCTTTCAAAATCCAACCATGAGTTTAATTGAGGAAGTGACTCTCTTTATATGGGAGAGTAGCCTGAATTCCTCTTCAATGATTAGACAGTAGCCTGAATTCCTTTACAATAAAATAATCATTATTTCCAAGATCTAGCCTAGAGTGGAGTAAAATAATACAAAAACCCCACTTCAACTACAAACTCCCGAGTCCTAACTAATACGATAAAATAAAGTGGTCAAAGCCACAAGTAGAAAGCATGAAATACATAAGGCCCCAAGAAGGAGGGGTCACCTCCATCATACAAGGAATAAATGCCAAGTCAAAGAAAGAGGGGTCACCTCCATCATACAAGGAATAAATGTCAAGTCAAATGCTCATTTGTGCACAGCAACCATCATTGATCAAGCATCTAGAAGCCCTCCAAGTGTAAAGCTTCCTCCATAAGGTAGGCAAATATCCCAGAGAATTCCCTAGAAGAGCGATGTTTTATCCACAAGGCAGTCGACATAGCTTTTGATAAAGGTATCAACGGGGGCTCAAAAATAGAAATGGAAGAACTTATATATATATATAGAGAGAGAGAGAATTTGGTAAGCAAATCATATAGTTTAAGTGTTTAAAATTTCTAGCAGCATTTTTTTAAATTTTATTTCATGATTCTATCTATTTCTGCAATTTAAAATGCGTGAAAGCAAATCCATATTAATGTTTGCAAAGCTAAAGTGCTATATCAGCACTCAGAATATAGTTGTTGGATCTAAAGAAACAAGTCACATAGTTGTTAAATTTGAAATCAACTCCGATACTCTAACAATTTCCGATTCTCAGCAACTTAGTGTGTATTTGGTTGCCTAAAGCTATTTAGGGGTAATTCGCCAGGTGAATCTTCCTAACCTCTATGCTAGTTTGCATATTTGGATACCTTACATATATGGATGATGTTTCTGGTTTTATTTTCTTGAGGATTGGCCAATCAGAGCAATTATACTTATTGAAAATCACTGGTTGCAGGGATTTTTCATCATCCGAGATGACTCAGCTATAATCGCAAAAGTGAAAGATATTGCACCCAAGTTTCTCTGGGATACAAAAGTATATAATTTGGAAGGTGTTGGAAACGGAGAGCAACTGCTAATCTGCCAAAAGAAGTTCTGGATAATAGTGTAATCTTTATTCTTTTTGAGTGGTGCCAATTACATGTCCAAATGTATGAATCGTACCATATGTTTTGAACAAAGCCAGAGTTGAGAGACAGTTTAAGGTTTATAAATGTAGTAAAACCTTTTAGGATTGATGGCGATGGATTTTTGCTTGGTAATCTTGCCGGGCAGTTCACAGCAAGGAAACAGATTAATCAACAACATTAGTTTCATAGATGGTTCCACCCTTGTAGTACGAAGGCAATTAAGTCTAGTTAATGAGAATTGTCTGCAGGAATACAAGGTTTCCCACCTATGTCGTCAGTTTAATGTCGTTCATCCAAAGTGATGACATATGTATGTTTTACGAGGTTGGCAAAGAACTCCGTCTTATAGAGGATGTATTAACTGTATGGGATGGGCCTTTGGGCGGTCATCTTTTTGAAGGCATTTCAGAATTGTTTCATTGGGAGCGCCCTATATGCTAGACAGACTTTCCCTCGGGAGGGGAGCCTGTCCACTGCACACCGTTGGATTTCTCATCCAACGGTGTGCAGTGGACAGGCTCCCCTCCCGAGGGAAAGTCTGTCCAGTATTTAGAATTCGCCGTTTCATTGCTTCAAAATCTATTTGTAATATAAAACCAACATTCTTGGTAGTCTTTGACTTTTAAAATATACATCATAACGATGGGAGCATCAAGAAGCAGTCACATTTGTTTTGCTGTCCATGTCAAAAGACAGATCTGAGAAGTGAAGCAGTCACATTTTGTTTGTTTGTTTTAGAATTGGTCTACTGACTTGCTTGTTTGCAATATAAATTGATATAAAGACAGATATGAGAAGTGAAAATTGATTACATGGTATGAATATTGGATTCGATCCACGTTGTATGTGAGATACGAAGGCTTTTGTGGTTTTACAAACATTTCTATTTATAACAAAATAGACAAACTTGTACATAAAAGCAATATTCAAATTCGAACCATAAAGAACTGAACAAAATAAAACAAAATCAGCATTTCACAAATTTTCAAGCTATTGCTAAAAATCATTCATTCAATGTAAGTTGTCTATATTGCCTTCAATAGCAGACATGTTAAGTGCTTCACTAGTTGTTTTATTGCTATATCTCGTGGGCAGGGAGACGAAACTTTTTCTCTATATACACATACTTTGCATATTAATATTTGCTTTCTTATATACTTCAATATATATTTTGATACATCGTTTCATATATTCATTTGATACTATACTTCAATTTTGTTTCATGTATGAATCTGACATATACTCATATGGTTAATACATATGCTGATCTTAACATATTTGAAACTACGATTATATATTTGGATATTTTTTTCTTATATGCTATTACATATATTGATATTATACAAGTTATTGATATTATACAAGTTACTATACAAGATGCTTTGATTACTATACTTTCATAAAGTTTTTATTCAAATATACTTAATTTAAATTTGATAATTTGTTTCTTACTTTCAAAATTTTCATTTTATATATTATTTTCTCGAACTATAATATAATTTAGTACAACTACATTTTTAAAAGTGGTTAATAGATGTTATTACATTTAAAAATGTGAAAAATAGAACTCCAATGCTAACCACTTGTAAAAATGTGATTGTGCTAGCTTATGTGAATTTAAATGGATATATTATAACCAAGATCTCAAGATTGAAATTTCCTAAATCTCTCACACATTGATCTATTCATCTATTAATGAATTCATTTACAATATAAAATTGTTTTATATTTTGTCCAGAAAGATCCAATTAATGATTCAGTTATATGGTAGTATATGTTTTAGGAACTACCAATAGGTATTGTAAAAGGCTAAACAAAAAAGGTTAGAAAAAGTGAAGTATTGTGTTACACATGATTTGAGTACAATTCTATTTTATGTAAACCTATCATAACTTTTCGTTATATTTATTCTTAACTTACTTTAGTTTTTTAAACTCCAAATCCTAGGCTCTATCAAGCGTCGAGAGGGATCAAATCTCTCGAGTTGCAAACTTCTTCTTAGGTATTGTACTCAATGAGCTATCAACTTTGGTGTGTCCTATATATAGCCATTGATTTGATTCAAATCAAAAGGCATCTTTTTATTTAAGATCCACATATAATATTTTTATTATTAATATTTAATATTATTTATGGTCCGCATATAATATTTATTATTGTTTTTTATTTTGTTAGAAATGAACATTACAACATCTCCCCATACATGGTTTTAAAACCATATGCAAGGCCCTCCTAAAACCATGGGTTGTTTAGGAGGCCTTGCATATGGTCTTAAAACCATTTGCAAGGCCCTCCTAAACCAAGTACAATAAAACCATGGGTTGTTTAGGAGGATTTGAAAACCATGTGCAAGGCCTTCTTAAACCATGTACAATAAAACCATGGGTTGTTTAGAAGGCCTTGCACATGGTTTTAAAACCATGTACAAGACCAACAATTTTTTTTGGGATAATTAAATTTTTTGTTAGATAGGACCATTACAACATCTCCCCCATATTGTGTTTTTTTTTTAACTCACATTTTCTTTTTCCAGATAATTAAATTTTTACTTTTTTATTGTTTTGTTAGGTAGGAAGATTACATCTCTCTCATATTAGGTTGTTTTTCTAGCCGACATTTATTTTGGCTTATAATTAATTTTTTTTTTTAATTAATAAAAATAACATTACGTAATGTTACATAACGTTATGTAACGTTACAAGATCTCAAGATCTCCCCCATATTGGGCTGTAAAGTGCCTCTCCATACTGGGCTGCAAAGCGCCGAGACGCAATAACAATTTTTAAAATATGCATATAATAAAATTTTCATATATCTATATAAGCATATAATTATTACTATTTATAATAAGTATTGAATTTTTAAATCTATATCTTTTATCATATTAAATTGATTCAAGATATTTTAAAAACAAACAATTTTATATTGATTCAAATGATCAAAGTTTCAAATAAATTGAATTTAAAATATATATAATTTAAATTTGCTACATGATTAGCAAAGTATTAAGTAAAACTATTAACTTGTAATCTTGATATTATCTTTAGATTTACAACAAATAAAATTTCCAATTATGAATTTGTTTTTATGTACATTTAAAAGATTAGTTAATACCTATATGGATTTCAATTAATGGTTCATAATAATAATTTTGTAAATTATGATTTTTAATTTTAATTTTATTATTATTATTATCTTTATTAAGATATATTCCACTATAAATATTGAGTTAAAATTAATTACTTTTATAAGAAACACTTTTAAGAAAAATAAGGCATTAGATATATTTTCAATAAAATCATGCACCATGCATATATATTTTTAAATAGAAACCTGCACTATTTTTACCTAAAATGACGAGATTGACCATAAAATAGTGCATGGAACAAACAACATGCTCATGAATTCGCTGAGTCAACAATAATATTCATCCTTCCAAAGTCGCTATTGGTGCTCCCAACCTGTTTTCCATTCTCTTACATCAATGTTCGTATATTACTCATATCATCCTTAAAAAATGATTATACATTGGACATGTTGATAATCACTGAAAGGAGAAAGGGAAGGGGATACGCAATGTTTTAATTGAGTGAGCGGCTTTGATGAAATACGTGGTGAAAAATTTGGGACTCCTAAAATGTTGAAGTTGGTCATGAAAGGTGGATGGAACAAACACAACATGCTCATGAATTCATTATGAGTCTCAACAATAATATCTATCATTCTAAAGCTTCGATTGGTGCTCTCATTCTGCTTTCCATGCTCCTGCATCAAAGCTTGTATCTTACTCATATTATCCTTTAAATATGATTATACATTGGACATGTTAATAATTGTTGAAGGAGAGAAGGAAGATGATACAAAAAGTTTTTCAATGGAGTGGGTCATGAATGAGAGTATGGAATGGGTAAAACATGCTCACGAATTCACTATGAGTCTTAACATAAATATCTATCTTTCTAGAGCCTAGATTGATGCTTTAAGCTTGCTTTCCATGCTCCTACATCAATGCTTTTATATTACTCATACCGTCCTTCAAATATGATTATACCTTTGACATGTTAATAATTGCTTAAAGGAGATGGGGAAGGAGATGTACACACAAAACCTTCCAATGGAGTGGGTGACTTTGATGAAACAAGTGGTGTAAAAGATGAAACTGCTGAAGTGATAAGATTGATCATGAAAGAGAGCATGGAACATAGATAACATGCTCGAAATTCGTTATGAGTGTCAACAAAAAAATATTTTTCATTCTAAAACTTCGATTAGCACTCTCAACTTGCTTTTCATGCCCTTGCATTAATCAATGTACCTTGCTCATATCATCCTTCAAATATGATTATAAATTGAACATATTAATAATTGTTCAAAGGAAGAAGAAAACGAGAAGGGGTTACACATAGATCCATTCAATGGAGTGATGACTTTGATGAAATAAGAAGAGAGCATGTAATTATTACAACATGCTCACAAATTCGCTATAAATCTCAACAATAATATCTATCATTCCATAACCTTGACAGGTGCTTTCAACCTGCTTTCCATTCTCCTGCATCAATGCTGGTACCTTATTCATATCATCCTTTGAATATGATTATACATTGGACATGCTAATAACTGCTGAAAAGTGAAGGGGATACACACAGAGTCCTTCAATGGAGAAGGCCACTTTAATGAAATAAATGGTGGAAAAGTTGTTTAACATGATGAGATTGCTAATGAAAGAGAGCATGGAATCGACACATAGAATAGGACAAAATCTAGTCAATCAAAATAATTATGCAAACCTATAGAAAAAAGAGATTAACAGAGTAATTAATCTACTAAATCAAATACATTCAACACCTGCTCACTAAAGGGGGTCTTGCCTCCATGGATAGGAGCTGATGGTAGCCTACAATCACAGAAAATTAACTCAATCTCATTTGCTTGAATAAATGGGCATCACTGATTATATTAAGCACAAATGCCAACACAAAACTCTCATACAATTTCTCAGAATCTCAGCTATTTCCCTTCGACAGGAGACCACCTCTTTTAAACCATGTCTAGAACAAATCTATCTTTAGCAAATGGTTAAGGTGATCTGACAATCGAGATTCTATGTCATCTTCACAATTTCAATAACAAACACGAAACAACATTCTAAATGCTGGCATTAAATGTCTGGAAGGAATAGTTACAATGATTACCAAATATAACTACAAGGTAAAACAATACGAGATCATCCGATTTGTTCTCCGGCTGGCATAGATTAGCGGACATAGGCAGTAAAATCATGTGGCAGCACTAAGCTGCAGATCCTGCCTAAACACGAGCACTGGTTCCATAGCTACTTAAGAAGAAACTACACAATATCTGCAATCGTGATAAAGCCCATACTCAAATATTGGAGTGCTTCATGGTGGTTCCATGGTTCATATGCAATTTTGTACCCGTTCCACAACTTTTATAGAACCACTGTAATAACATTTTCGCAGCTACTACATAACTGTTGTGAAGGTTCCAAAGCTCCATTGAGCTGTCATTGTCATGAAGCTGTAATTCCACAAATCTTACAAGCAAGTGTGACCATGTAATTACATACCTGCAAATCAAATAATTAACAAAATATAAGGAACTATCAACTGCTTCATACCATGATCTTAAAGCGTATATTCTAAGTCTAAGATGAACAATTGAGGCTTCAGAAAGGTAGCAAAAAGATAGGAAAATGTGTCAAAAAATTACTTGAAAGATGCCATATTTATAGCTCATCATCTCCCCCAACCAAGGGCATTGCATGTTCTCATGTAGAGACTATCATTCTTCACTAGGAGTGTTGGGTGCATCCCCTCTTCTTATGCTGTGTAGAACCCCATTGTAGAACCCCATGTGTTAAGTAACAATATTCCAGAAATCATCTTCCTCCCTTCTTTGACAAGACTCCACAACAAGAGAAAGAAAAATATTAACCCGATCCATTTAATGCCATGGAACTTGAGGTAGTCCATATATACTTGGAGACGCTCTAGGGCCACCTTGAATATCTCATAGGTAAATGATTTCTTTTTCTTTAGCTCTGGTTTGAGGGCTTTAGACCTCTTACGTAAACACGAAAGAGCCTCCCGACAATGAAGAAGTATCCACTCTCTGCAAGAATTCATGGATGCATTTTGGGAATCTTTAATCAAGACAGTGAAAGACCGATCCTTCATCATTTCAGCTAATTCTGAGAATTATCTCCCTGGCGAGGGAGATTCCTAACCCACAGAACATCCTCCCACTTTGTGAACTCTGAATAACATATCGAGCTATTCCATTTTAACTGATTCCTCATAAAAGACACAAAAGGTCATAATTGTACATCACCTATATGAGGGTTAGGGTCCCAATCGTTGAAGTCAACCATTGCAATATTACGTAGGTAAATATGAGACACTAGGTATTGAACCTCGGTGTTGCTCCTCGAGAAGGATAAAATGAATTGCTTTGAAGTCTCAAACTGGTCCTCATATATCGTGTTACAATGATTTGGATTTGGAGAGATATTAGATGCTCCGTTAAATAGACATAATACAAATTTGAAGGAGGATGAAGATTCCTCATAGCATTTGCTAAATGGCTCAAGTACTATTTATCATGTCGCATCTGTTCAATTTCCATGTTCATCCTACGTATGGTCATGGCATATTCTTGTTCTTTTTTCTTAACTCCTTCTTTCTTCCTTATCCATGACAGACATAAGTTCATCTTCAAAATATTCTATTTTTGTTTTTCATCTTGACAATTCTCTCTCCACATCTTGAATTTTGATCAAGTCACTTGATCGACTTCCATGGGTATGCATTTCGTCCTCTTCCTCTGAAGAATCAATGAAGGATTTATTATATTCTTTCTCTTCTCTACTCATCTCTATGTTCTCTTTGGCTATAGCCTCATTACCTGTCGAGATAATTTCCGACTTAACGTGCCAACATTCCTTTGTTTCCATAGCTCTCATCAAAGCATCCAAACCCTTGTCTGTCCTGTTTTTGGAATTTTTCTTGTAGAAGTGTCAGCTCTTCTGATTGCACTTGATAGACAAGTTTTAGTTTTCTGTAAGAGTCCTTTATTCTCTTATGTGCTTTCTTTTATTTTGTTAACAATAGGGGATGAACTTCCTGATAACTATTCCATTCTTTTGTTTGGTCGGTTTTGATTGTTCCTCCTCTACACATCCCGCATCTCTTAACTGCTAATACCCTTTGGGCTCTTGCTGTTCATACTCTTTGGTAACTGTTTTCCTCCATGGGTCTTATATACTTGGGCCAAGTTATGTCCTTTCATCTTCGTTTTTATCAGTCTGCATATTAGGCTCCTGCATCTCTTTGTCCTATGTGCCCATGCCCTGGTTCTCAGTCACATTAGTCTCCTCAACAAATTCTTCTTCCAGCTTTGTTTTGATTACAATTCTTGTTCTAGTCCTTTGCCTCCTTGACGTTTCAGCTGGTGCCTGTTTCCATAATCTTCTTCTTTTAGGACGCGGTGTCCTTGTGTTCATTGAAACAATGTTCTGCAAGGGTTCCAATTCTCCTGTAGTACCTAACAATTTCTGTATGTGAGGAGGCAATGGATCTCTTATGGAAACCTCCCATGTTTGGTTAATTTCCCCCAAGGCATCATCTACTAACAATCTAATTAACCCATGATGAGGTAGAATAGACTCTAGGATCCTTCTTTCTTTGACCATCCTACTAACCAATCCTAGAATTTTCCTTAAAAAATACAGGATGTTGATGTATTGATGGTGCCTCAGGTGATTCAACTACTTGAAATGATATCCAAAGACTAGACTACATTTGCCTTCGCAGGCGAGGAATTTAAGGATGCAGACAACCTCGAACCACGACGATGGGAGAGAACTCCTCTATGTCCCTTTTTCTGTTCCTTGTATCGCCTCCCCTTCCCTTAAAAAAAAATCTTTTATCATCTTCATTGATGTCCTGCATTTGAACCACTTGTCTCCCATCTGATGCAAGCCTATTACTCTTGCAATAGAAGCCTCATCCACTTGAATCATCAAGCCCCTAACTTCTGCAACCGATTGGTCATATGATCATGTGAACTCCATGGCTACCTCCTTATCACTTATTTGTAGCTTCTCAAAGTATATCGACCATTCCACTTCCTCAAAAACCCTTCTAACTTCCAGATACTTTTGCAAATCAAGTTCAAACCCCCTTGTTCCCTGTGTACTGGTAACTTTATTGTGTGAATGGAATACAAGGAGGGATTGACAGCTAGTGTAAATTGCAGGAGTCAAGGTTTCTAGCAAGGGAGTATTTTTATTTAAATTAGAAGCAAGAAAATGGTGCTATGAATGATAAGGGGATATCATAGTGCTTCAATCATGGATTTAGTGGGTTTGGTATAGTGGGTTCTGTAGTTCTGTTGGATCCGTAGTCTTTTTAATGATGATGTAGTCTTTCACTTACGTGGAAGGTTTTTGGCCAATTTTGACTATTTTGTCCAAAATTGGTGGTCCATCTAAGTTTATCGTGCTTTTCCCCTCCCCACCAAAGTCTATACCTGTCCTCAAGTCAACAATACAGGGTGTTGGCATGGTAGTATTAGTTGATTTTACTATATTTGCTAATTATTCATAACCAGGTAGTTGCAGGAGTCAAGGTTTCCAACAAGGGAGGAATTTTTTTGAAATTAGAAGCAAGAAATGGTGCTATCGATGACAAGGGGATATCATAGTTTTTCAATCATGGCTTTATATTGGGTTCTGTTGGATCCGTAGTCTTTTTAATGATGAGGTGTTGGCATGGCATTATTAGTTGATTTTCCTATATTTGCTAATTATTTTATTTATAACCATCTAGAAGAGGGGTGCTAAACTCCTAAAGTGGTATTGTATTGATGTGCTAAAGCAGTGTTAGACATGCAAATGACCTCTAATCATTTAACCAAGATCCCTATGGTTTTAGTAAACATTTAACCAAGATCTTTGGAGTCATGTGTAAGCAATTATGTGAGCTAGTATAAGTAAAAAATTTGTTTATACTAGTGAATATGAATGATCATAAAATTATATAATCTACTCTATCATTACAGAAGGTCTTAACAAGAGTATCATATCACTTACAAAAATTAAACCTAAATTAGCATGAACCAATTGTGAACAATTGCTGCAACTCTTAGAAAATGCGAAAACCGTTAATTCTATACCAATCTTTTTTTAAGAATTTGATCTCCATATTCACATGAGAGAACAATATATCGCTCACCATGAGACTAATCCAATAGCTCCTTCCTATTCAGCTGTTGATTCTTTTTAAACTGTTGTTATTTCTAACGAGCTTGTCGCTGTGAGAGGTGGTGAGGATGGGGGAGCAGGTGGATTGTTCTGTGTTATTTGTCACAAAATTATTTTTATTGGAGAACCTGTGAAACAATTGCCATGCGAGCATTCTTTTCATTATGGGTGCACCGCTAAATGGTTTCGTCGTCAACTTTTGTTCCTGCTTTGCAAAGATTAGACTTTTTTTTTTAAATCAGGCATAATTAATTTTTATTATTAAATGGTTAATTATTTAAATTAAAACCATTTAACAAAGATTATTTAATCATAATAAACATGCATTTAAGTATAATAATATAGATGACCATGAAATAAATTTGAGCTATACATTTGTTATACTTTGTTTAATAAGCTCAATAAAGCCCAAATAGAGAATATATACGTTTAATTAATATGACCACTTTAAAATATATAAGAGGATTAAAGTGAATAATAATAAAAATGGTAAATATTAAAAATGTAATAAGATGTATATAATAAGAATATATAGATTAATTAATGACCAATATTTTTATGTTTTCTTAAAGGGCATATGGGTTTTTTTGCTTTCTATTTTTTTTTTTCTACTTTACTATCGTTGATACTATTTGATTTCATGTTAGCTCTCATTTAAAGAAGGGGGTTTTATTATTTTAATATATTGTATTGTTCCATAGTTGAGCAACAATATAAAAGTAGATGTTAGAGTAGAATAGAAGAGATGGGAAATCATTTAGTAGCCATTATGGTTGCAGAGTCATAGATAACTCCATAGAGAGTGTCATCTCCTTTGTATATGCAAGTTGACATAAAGAACAAAACATAGTCCTCATTTGTGGCTGGTTTTTTCTCCATAGTGGATTTTCGTAGGGTATATCTTGTGTTAAATTTATGCATCATATTGGTATTAGAGCAATTTTTTGTTTGGTTTTGTTGGTAACTGTAGGATCAACGATCAACGGGTAAAAGCATGGTAATGTGTCTCACTATACAAAAAGATAAATTTATTTTGTTATTATAAATTTATTCAAAATATTAAATGTATAAGAATAGTACCTAAAAAATAGGACATAAGAAATGGAAACCAAGAGTTTCAAAACAAAAAGAGAGCCAATATGCTACCAAGGAGAGGAAGAAGAAGTGGAAGGGAGGAAAAGAATACTACAACCACAACACATGAGTGAAATAATATAAAAAAACCATTGTAACCATTGTAATATTGATGGTCACACTCAAGAAAAGTGTTAGAAGTTACATCCAGAAATAAATCCCAAGAATTAAAAAAAAGATTCCAAAAATGACCTTATAGTCATGGAGTCAAGTAGAGAGTTTGAAAACAATTAAAATGTGAATGAGAATAATTATCTATGCCATAATGCAAAAGGAGGTGAATCTAAGTATCCTTCACCCCAAGGAAGAGAAATAGAACATGAATGATTCAATATGAAGACAACTCAATCTCTGAAGCGCTTGTTTTAAATAGAGCTCGAAGAGGCACAATCTCTCTTTCTAAACATCTCAAGACTCATATGCCTATAGTCATGTGTGCACTACGCCTTCATACTGAATGTGCAAATTGGGTAGAATTGATATGCTTAAGAGGAAAATCAATTATAGTGTCTGAAAACAATGAAAATAGCTGCAAAATTGATAATCTAAATTATTGATGGAAAGCCATTTAATATGACATAGATATTATTAATAGTGTATACCACGCTTAACATATGTTTAACTATGAAATTAAATTTCATTGAATTATAATCTTGCATTGAATATAGACCCAGTCCACCTCCCGATCTCACTTTAGCTCCTATTAATATCCTTCCAATTATGTGGCGCAGGAAGAGAGAACACTTCATTAAAACTGAAACCAAAGTAAGCTACAACTAAAAAAAATTGGTGGTTCACCCTGAAAAATTTAAAAGATCGGAGCGTTTTTGAAAAATAGAAGTAAAAAGTTGTTTCACTGGTCCTTCCCATTGAAATGACCATTTAATAATAATTATACTTTTTAAACAATTTATTACAATGCCAAGGTAGAAAAACATGATTTGAAGGAATCTTTGTGATTAAAAAAGAAATGAACTTGCACTAAAAGAGTCTTTGTAAGGGAGTTCATTGCTTTTAATTAATGTATACAATTGTGATCAAGCCACACGTTAAGGGATAGTTCAGTTTCTTGACAAAAGTGACTCGGGATACAATTTCTCTTTCACAGTTATGGTATTATAATAGTTCAAGTATAGAGACGTTTGGTCAAGACTATGACAGAATTCACATATGCAACGTCCAGCTGTATTTCGTTTGTCCATGTGAAGCTCTAAGTGCTTTGATAAGTGGCAACTCTGGGTGAATATACAGATGGAAGATGAGTAGCTAAGGGATTGAAAGTAGAAATGCTAGAGCGGTGTTGACATAGATCCCTCTGCTTCTTGATGCAAATGACCTTCAATTATTTTATAAATTTGTTCAGATTGTTCTTTTTTGACATTGAGAAGTTTAAATAATGATTTCAAGAATTCCGAGGGATCTGTACTGTACTGCCCTTATAATATGCCGACGTTGTAATGACATGACAACTTTGTAGTAGATTTGTAGATTTTTGGCGTTGCAATGTAGTCACACTGCAATGTGCTAGCGTAAAGATGACATGGCGGATATGCAACAGAACTGTAATGTGTTGATGAGAGTATGATGAAACAATGGCATCATAGATCTATACAATATCTGCAATAGGAATGAATGAATTGAGGCTTAATGGAAGTGAAGGTGTGACAAATTTGTAACATGGATGAGTGTATAAAGGGATAATAAAGTGAAAGTGGAACATATTCGTAGTGTAAATTAATAGATGATGGAATGACGGTATTGTGGGAAGGCAGGGAAGTGCTGCTCCTACTCTCAACAAAACACACAAATCTCCAACTGACTTTAGAAATTTTCACTTACAGGACAGTTGCAGCGGTTTAACTTAGCTTTGATGACCCCTAAGTTCATATAATTAAAACTGATACGCTGTTTCATCAATAAAACACATTTAACACATCAATGCTTAAAAAAATATACTTTGATTTCTCAAGTTTTTACAACAAACTAATTTCAAAATAAATATGAGTTTTCAAACTCAAAAATAGAGTATAAAAAAATACACAGTAAAATTCTGAGTTTTAACTTCAACATTGTATCTATATTTCTATATTTCGCTCTGTGTGTAAATCACGATTACAATGTAAGTATTTATAGTGTTTCAGCATAGTCGGTCATTTACTACTATTTGACCTTTCATAACAAAATTATATCTGCAAAACTAAATGCGGTTACAGACTGACAGAATAAAAAAAATGTGTTGGCCCTTCATGAATGTCATGCGATTGCTGGTCCGATTCTGTAGAGTCAAAATGACTTTTCACAATTTAATAATCTGATGACTGCCTCTTCGAATAAGGCGGTGTGGTGGTGGAAACTCTTCAAAATTTCAGTGGTTGCAAATCTGGGCAGTGTTTCCTCTTTAAAATTTCGACGGCCAGCGGTGGAGTAACTAACGGCTTCCAACATTCTCCCCCTTAATTACTACACCCAAAAATCAAAACTTTGTAATACTAGATTTCTGTTACAGCTTACAAACCCCAATGTTTTTCCTATGCAACTCAAACAACTCTTTTCACAAAGGTTTTGTAAATAGGTCTACAAACTGATTTTCTGATATGCAAAATTCCATACCGATTTCATTGTTGTTTATCAATTCTTGAATAAAATGATACCTTGTATCAATATGCTTACTTCTTCTATGCAAGCCTTGATTCCTTTATAGTGCAATGGCTGATTTATTATCACAAAAAAATTGAGTTGGTTCATCTTGTAACTTAGAAAGAGTTCTTCTCATCCACACAGTTTGGCATGCAGCTGCTGTTGCTGCAACATACTCTGCCTCAACAGAGGATAATTTCACTATGGGATGCTTCTTTGAAGCCCATGCTACTGATCCTGATCCAAAACTGAATACATATCCAGATGTGCTCTTTCTATCATCTATAGAACCTGCAAAATCACTGTCAGTATATCCAATCAACTTAAAATTTGAGTTTGATGTATACTGGATACCAAAATTTGTTGTTTCAACAATATATCTTAGAATCCTTTTTCCAACTTGCCAGTGGGTATTCTCTGGAGACTCCATAGATCTTGAAATCAAACTTACTGCAAACATTATATCAAGTCTTGTTGTAGTTAAGTACATGAGACTTACTACCAGTCTCTTATACAACGTTGGATCAATTTTTGACCCATCATCCTCCTTACTAAGTTTTGTGCCAATTGCAATTGGAGTTACAGTTGGCTTACAATTCATCATTCTGAACCTTTTCAGTACATCATTTTCATACTTAGTTTGATTGATAAAAATACCTTCCTCAGATTGAGTTACTTCAATACCAAGTAAATATTTCATCATTCCTAAATCAATCGTCTCAAATTCTATTTTCATGGATTTCTTAAACTCATATACTGAAAGATCTCAAGTGAAGATCAAATCATCCACATATAAGAAAACAATCAGTGTTTTACCTTCTTGGTTTACCTTCGTATACAAGGTTGGATCACTTGAATTTCTGCTGAATCCTTCGCTATTCAAGTATTCATCAATCTTGTTGTAACATACTCTGGGTGCCTGCTTCAATCCATACAGTGCTTTCTTTAATCTATAGATGTTATCTTCTTGTCCATCAATTTCATGTCCAGGAGGTTGTCTCACATAAACCTCTTCTTCTAAAGTTCCATTCAAATATGTAGACATTACATCCATTTGATGTACATACCATTTATTGTGAGCAGCAATAGCTAATACCATCCTTACCATATCAAGTCTTGATACAGGTGCAAAAGCTTCATTATAATCGATACTAGGTTGTTGACTAAACCCCTGAGCTACAAGTCTTGCTTTGTATTTTTCAACATCACCATCAACATTTAACTTAGTCTTATAAATCCATTTGACACTACTACAATTTTTATTATCAGACAAATTTACAAGATCCCAAGTATTATTTCTTTCTATGGCATCAATTTCTTCATCCATTTCTTTATCCAAACATCCTTTTTAACAACCTCATCAAAATTTACAGGATCACATGCTATTAATGCGAAATTTGAAACTTGATCTACTTCTTCATTTTTCTCATATAGTTCTCTTAAAATTCTAGTCTTCTGACCTCTAACTCAGTTTCTTAATGAAGCTAATGTAGGATTTGATTATTACTTACCTCTGATCCCGTTCCTTTCCGTCCACCAACACTTGATGGTTCACCATGTTCATGAATTCTGGGCGTTTTGATAGGTGTTCTTACTACTGGTGTAGACGTATGTGGAGTTAACTGTCCTCCATGTATGCCCTGTTAATATTCTTCATCTTCTGCGTGAGGTGTAACAACGTCCTCTTCAATCAACTTATCTATGCTGCCATCCTATGCTTCTTCTTCCTTAAACACCACATTCTTGCTGATGACATACTTGTTGGTGATGGGATTATAGAGTCTATATGCTTTAGATTCTTCACTATATCCAACAAAAATACATTTCTAACTTCTGTCATCTAAATTTCTCCTCATCTCTTCAAGTACATGTGCATAAGCTATACACCCAAAAATCCTTAAATGAAATATGCTGCTACACTTACCACTCCATGCTTGCTGAGGAGCTCAATCTTTTAGGGTATTAGTTGGGATTTTGTTCAAAATGTATATTGAACAAGTAACAACGTCTCCCAAATATTCATTTGGAAGATGCTTCTCCTTCATCATACTTCGAGCCATGTTCATAATGGTTTGATTCTTTCTTTCCGCCACTCCATTTGGATGTGGAGTGTAGTGAGCAGTAAACTATCTTTTAATTCCATAGTATTGACAAAATTCCACAAAATTATTTGACATATACTCACCTCCTCTATATGATCTCAAGAATTTAATAAATTTGTCACTCTCCTTTTCAACCATAGCTTTAAAACTTTTAAACACATCAAAAGCTTGAGATTTTTGATTCAACAAATACACCCAAGTTTTTCGACTGAAATCATTAATGAGAGTCATAAATTAAACATTACTAGTCAAAGAAGGTGTTTGCATCGATCCACACAAATCTGTGTGTAACAGCTCTGATGGTGCTTTTGTTCTATATGGTGACTCCAGAAATGAATTTCTCTCTATGATGCTTTCCCAATATGTAACTCTCACATTAGCCTACTGGCTTCTCAATACTGGGAAACCCTTTTACCATCTTCTTCTTCTGTAGAAAATCTAAGCCACTAAAATGTAAATGCCCATACCTCAAATTCCATAACCATGATTGATCTAAACTCTTAGTTTTATAAGCATTCAAAGAGTTAGTCAAATCATTTTTCATAATCAACGTAAATATTCTATTCTTTGTCATCTCTACTCTGGATATCAACTGCTTACTTGGATATTTGTCATAAATAATGCATACCTTGTTCTTAAAGAACATTCTGTACTTTTTCTCTAAAAATTGTCTAACACTTAATAAATTACACATTAAACCAGGAAAATAATAAACATCATGAATTGTTCTTCTTTTACCATTCTTGGCATATACATCAATCATACCTTTACCATTAACTTTTAACTTACTATCATTACCTAACTTCACTTTAGAATGAATGCTTGTATCTAGACTTAAAAATAATTCCTTGTTTCCAGTCATGTGGTTGTTGCATGCGCTGCCCAAGAACCATATATCTTTTGAACTTTCCTGGGTGACATTACAAGTTAAAACATAGGCTTCTCTTTATTTTCAGTTTCCTTTGCAATGTGTGTAGACAACTTACTAGTATCTTCTTGCTTCTTCCAACACTTGTTAGCAAAATGCCGAAATTTCTTACAATAGAAACATTGAACTTTATATCTATCATAGCTTTGATTTCTTGGCTGCCATGTTCTGCTACTACTCCCACTGACACTAGGAGTATGTTGCTGTAACTTCTCTTCAGATTCCGAATCATTTCTGCTGTCACTATGATCAACACTTCAACCTCCTTTTCCTCTGCTACTAGCTCTTCCTATGCCTCTACCTATAGTAACATGTAACTGAGGTTTAAAATCATTTTCTAATGGAGTATCATCATACCTGTTCAATCTTGACTCATGAGCAATCAAAGAGCCAGTCAGCTCATCAATGTGAATTTGGATGAGATATTTAAATTCTTCAATTGGAACAACCACTGCTTCAAACTTCTTTGGCAAACATCTCAGCAATGTTTCTATCAAACGCTGATTTGAGAGGTATTCACCATACTACCTTAGTTGGTTTACAATGTTCATAACTTGTGTCATAAAATTATCAATTGTCTCGTTGTCCTTCATCTTCAGATTCTCAAAGTCCCTTCTCCAATTCTGCAACTTAACATTCTTTACCTTGGTCACACCTTGATAACAAGTTTGAAGAGTGTCCCAAGCTTTTTTTGAAGACTTGACATTTGATATCTTCAGAAATATGGATTCACTTAGGCCTTGCTAAATAAGGCCAAGATATTTGTTGTCCTTCTTTCTATTTTTCTTCAACAAAACACGCTCAGCATTTGACAGAGCCAATTCAACAATTTGATTAGCTGCTTCTGTGTACCCAAGCATAAAAAAATCCCAAAGATACTGAGCACGAAAGATAATTCTCATCTTAATAAACCATGTATCATAGCTTCTTTCAGTCAACACATGGATTTGTGGCTGTACTACACTGTTGTTAGTAGCCATCACAAATTAAATTCCAAATTACTCTAAACCGAAAAATGAGAAAGAAAACTCAACCACGCTTTGATACCATTGTGGGAAGGCAGGGGAGTGCTGCTCTTACTCTCAACAACATGCACAAATCTCTAACTTCAAAAAATTTCACCTACAAGATAGTTGCAGCTGACTGTTTAACTTCGTTTTGATGACCCCTGCGTTCATAGAATTAAAACTGATACTCTGTTTCAACAATAGAACACATTTAACACATCTATACTTAAAAAATATACCCTGATCTTTCAAGTTGCTACAACAAACTAATTACAAAATAAATATGAGTTTTCAAACTAAAAAAGAGAGTATAAAAAAATACACAATAAAATTATGAGTTTTAACTTCAACTTTGTATCTATATTTCTATGTCTCTGTCTGTGTGTAAATCACAATTACAATGTAAGTATTTATAGTGTTTCAGCATAGTTGGTCATTTACTGCTAATTGACCCTTCATAACAAAATTATCTCTGCAAAATTAAATGTTGTTAAAGACTACAGAATGAAAAAAACTGTGTTGGCCCTTCAAGAATGTCATGTGATTGCTAGTCCGATTCTGTAGAGTCAAAATGACTTTTCACAATTTAATAATAAGATGATTGCCTCTTCAAATAAGACGGTGTGGTGGTGGAAACTCTTCAGAATTTCAGTGGTTACAAATCTGGGTGGTGTTGCCTCTTTAAAATTTCGGCGGCCAGCGGTGGAGTAATTACTGACTTCCAACATGTATTACATAGATCTGTTGGACATATGAAAATGGATAAGGTGATGATGGATTTGTGATGTGAAGGATATGAAATGAATTTGTAGCAGATGTGGATAGATGGAATAGTGGTGTTATATATATGTAGACGATTTGTAACGGTCATGGATGGATGAAATAATGGTGTTACAGATATGTAAAGGAAATGAATGACTTATTTTCCATCCTTTTATTATTGATGAAAAGTAATACACAGATTATCGAAAAATATGCATGCAAGTTGGTCTATAAAGATTATGCAGCTTAGTCAATAATCATCCCGGTCTGTAAAAAAGATGATCTGTAGACGTTTTGTAATTTTCTCCAGAATTCTCTACGATATCTGTAAACATAAACTTTTCAGAATTTTATTAGAAAATAAAGAAAATACACCTAATTGCACTCCTATCAAGGTTTTCACAATCAATTCTTTTTTCAAGACCGTTCCCCTAAAGATGAGTTTTCATAGTTAATTTTTATTTTATTATTTATTTTTACTTGCTTTTCTGATCATCTTATTTCTAAAGTTGATAAGACTGTCTCAAAGTCCTTGGTACACCAACAGGTAGCAAGGTTTCAGAGGAATGCATATTTTGATAGGGGTTTCTTGTAAATCCTTAAATGATGGCCATTGGCGTAAATGGAATATGCTCTTCATCAATGGTTTGAAGTTTGACCTTTCCATTATCATAGAATGTCTCAATCTCATATGGTCCTATCCAGTGAGTACAAAGTTTTCCTTTGAAGTCCTTAAATTTGGAATCATAAGGTAATGCTTAGTTCACTACTTAAACTACTTTCTTTTAATGTGCCATTTGGTTCCTTGATACTGGATAATAGTAGTGTGTTGTAAGGCAATTTTATAGAGATCATCCAACTCATTGATTTTATTTAAGCGATTTTGCTGGGCCTTTGATAAATCCATTCCTAGCTGCAGTACAGTTCTCAATGTCTTTACTTCCACCTCAATTGGTAATGTGACATGTTTCCCATATTCAAGATCATAAGGATTCAGACTTGCAGTGCTCCTCTATGCTATCTTATAATCCCACAAAGACTTTAGCAGTCTATCATCCCATTCTCTAATATGGATTTGAATTATCTTGTTAGTGCCTTCGACTTGTCCATTGGCTTGCAGGAAATAAGGTGAGGTCACCCTATGCTTGATGTGATATTTCTTTGTAAGGGAATTTATGAGTTTGGAAGTGAATTGTGATCCTCCATTATTAACTACTTCTTGTGGAACTCCAAATCTTGGAAAGATTTCTCCATAGAGGAAGTCTGAAACTGCCTACTCTCTTGCCCTCGAAAGAGCCCTTGTCTTCACCAATTTCATCACATAGTTTGTGCAAACAAGAATGTATGATTTTTACCTAGATGAGGGATTGATAAGCCCCACTTTTAGAAGGGTTTCACCATGAGCTGGGTCTGTAGTGGCATCTCATCAAACTAAACTAGTCGCCCAACTAAACTGTCACAACTTTTCATATATTTTCTTGCATCCTTGAAGATAGTAGGTCAATAGTATCCCAGTTGCAGCACCTTGTGAGAAGTTCTCTTTTATGTAGAATTTATCCCATAGGGAACTTCATGACAAGCCATCAAAATGATGTAAATTTCATCTTCTCTGATGCAGCGCCAGATTATCAAATCTGGCCCAACATAGAAGAGATAAATTTCGATCCAAGAGACTATGCTGCTTTGTTTGCTAATTCTCTAGCACTCTTTTGGTGAAATATGTGTTGGGACTTTTCCTGCGGCTAAATAGTTGGTGACATATGCAAACCACGGGGTGTTAGTTGACACTGCAAAAACATGCTCATCAGGAAAGTGTCTTCAATAGGAGGTGCTCCATCATCGTTAGTTAGCATGGAAAAGAATATGCTACGATATTTTTCCTAACCCTCCCATGACGGTGATATCAAAATTCTATAACAACAATAGCCATTTGGTTACTCAACGATTGGTGATGGGTTTATTCATCCAATATCGAATGAGTGAGTGATCAATGTGTAGAGTGACAAAATACCATGTTATAAAATGAAAAAATTTATTCACAACATAAATTATATCGAGAAATTCTTTTTCCCTTTCCATATACTTTAGCTCTAGAGGATCCAAATTCTTACTGATAAAATATATAGCGTATGGATTCTGATTCCCCCATTGTCCCAATACTACTCCAATGACAGTATATGAGGAATACGTTAGTATGATGAAGGGTAAATACCAGCTAGTCCCTCTCAAGACTAGAGTTGTATACATTTTTTGTTTTAAGAGTTCAAAGGCCTATTGACACAAATCATTCTACACATTTTTTTGCAGTTTTAGACAATAAGTAAAATGAAGGGCATGCCATTTTTGAAATATTCTAAATAAAACAATCGTAATATCCAACGTACCCCAAGAAACTAAGTACCTCCTTCCATGTTCGTGGAACTAGTAGATTAAGTATTACCTGAATTTTAGTCGGGTCTAGTTTAATACTTGCAGATGAAATATGATGTCCCAAAACAATGCCCTCAGTTAACAACATAAACATTTTTCATTACTGAGGGATAGATTTACCCAACATACCCCAAGAAAATACATACCTCCTTATGTGTTCATGGAATGGGTAGATTAAGTATTACCTGAATTGTAGTCGGGTCTAGTTTAATACTTGCAGATGAAATATGCTGTCCCAAAACAACGCCCTTAGTTAACAGCATAAAACATTTTTCATTGTTGAGGGACAAAAATTTACCTCCTCGCATCTTTGAAGTACTTTCTACAGATTTTTCAGTGCTTCTTTGAACTCATCTCCATAGGTAGTCAAGTAATCTATGTATGCTTCCATGCAGTCATGAATCGGATATGAAAATATGTTGAGGACTGCTCCCTAAAACATAGCATGTGCATTACATAACCCAAAAGGAATAACTTGATAAGCATAAGTTCCCCGTGGGAATGTATGTTGGACCCAAAGTGATATTGAGTGGGGTGAATCGTATCATGCACTTTTTATCCTTTTAAACATTTATTATGCCATGCAGTCTTTCATTAACATATACACCATGTATCAAAACAATTTCAAACACAAAGAACACTTCACAAAGAATATATAAATAAATCTTATCTATAAATAATATTCTTTTTACAAATAATTTTTGGAGACGCTAATATCTAAACAAGTGTGAGAACCCACTCACTGTTTTGCTCACACTATTAGACAGGAACACTAATCCCTTGCAAGAACCAACTTGTTGTTTTACAGAAACCAACCTGTGAGGAAACCAATCCTCCTATGAGCACCAACTCATATTAGCAAGCACCAACTTGCCAGTCAAGAACACACCTGAATTTCTAGGCACCAATCTGTGGAAGACACCAATATTATGTCCTTGCCTTGTCCTACCACCCAAATATATATTTTTTGTTGTACACATTAATCAAAATCCACTCTGTTCTTTCTTCTTTGTTCCCTTTGTTCTATGTAGACTATTAAGCAAACTGTGCTTCAAGTTTCCAATTGTTTTTGTGCAATCACTTTATTCAAATGCTCCTCATTCACCTGCTCATTGTTGAAATGCTCCTTATGATCCTCTCATAATTTCTCCTTATAAAACTATGTGACTACTCCTTGTATTTCAACATGTCCTGTAATATTACACACTACCTCAAGTCATATTGCCATTGATTCCCCTTATCATTTCATCTGTTCCCCGAAGCTTGCAATTTTAGACTATTATATCTTTTTGTTCTCCCAAGATTACTTCAACACACATAAATATTCTTCTTTTTTATACTATTCTTACTTAATCGATGTGTCTACAAATTGGGGATTCTTTAATTCGGTGACGCCCCTGCTACCTTTCTTCTCGGTTAAGCTAACTACTCCTCTTATTCTTTGCTCAGTGTGCACTTTTGGGAGTTCCATGACTTGGTGGGTCTTGTGCATGAGTGTTCCCGAGGTGATAGTTGAACGCATGGTCGAATGCATGCTCCAAGCCATATGATAGTAGGTAAAGGTTTTTATGATGAAGGGATCTTGCATTTAGTTCCCGTCCTTCGTTCTCAGTCTTCACACATGTGATAAGTATGTTAAGATCAACTCCTAATTGAGTGGAGCTCATATGCTTTAATTTCGAGACGTTTCCAGAGACCGGTGCAACGCATATTGCACTGCTCTAAATTTTTTCGAGTTGGAACTTTTTCTCAACTCATGGTCGTTAGTTGATTATCCTGGGATGGGTTCATAAATGCAAGATGATAATGACAGACTTAAGGCTAGAATTGAGTACTTCAAGCTTCATTTTCACAGGCTATTCAAGGCAGTCTGTGGAGGTTTGAAACAAAACCAAGAAACCTCCACTGATATTGGTCATGTTATTCATCAGCGTACATGTCAAGACTCACAAGTTGATTTGGAAAGGGACATTCGATAACTCATGGGAAATATGGAAAAGCTTTCAAAGTATTTGTCGAAGGTTGTAAATTTGTCTCAGTGCAACCATTATCATGAGCCGATGGACGTCGAAGCTCAGCCATTGGTAGAATTTTCGGTCTCCAAGCCATTCCCAGGAATGGAAGGCATGAAAAAGAAGTAGGCATGGCCTTTGTTTTTTGTAAATGTTTTTTCGTATACTGCTTAATCTTCAGTTTATCAGGGTTTACCCCTCCTTAGGTATGGTGAACTATATGAAGAAAAACAACTTTTTTTGGAAATTTTAAACAGTTTTTTAACTATTGTTAACCCTTTGCATGGTTGGATTTAAATGTCATTTTCCAAGAGCAACGGGTTTTGATCCCGGGCCGCCAAGCAAACGAAACCCCTCTCGACCGTTTGCTCTACCGGAATTTGACAATTTTGATGCTTGTTGATATCAGACAACTTACAAGTTTTCTGTAATGAATGGTTGTACACAACCTTTTTTCTATAATGAAAAGTTTTTCAATTTCTGTTAAAAAAATAAAATTTTATTAATAAAAAAAATTTCATTAGTACTAACTTTTATATGAATTGATAAGTATTTTGAAACTTTTATATGAATTGATAAATGTTTTGAAATTAATATATTAGTTTTAGTGTTAACTTTGGAAATTAATATATTGGTTTAGATTATGAAAAAGTTATTAATTGATCTCATGTTTTTTTAATATTAACTTTTTATAATTTTTTTTTGTGAGTATTAATATTATTTTTTTTATTATTAAACTAATAAATATTTTGAAATTAATATATTGATATAAATTATTTCTCCATACTCTTTAATGTAGTAATCTATTTTGAACAACTGAAATCTCAACAACATGATTCTTGTTAAATTTGTTCTCAATTTATTATTATTTTTATTAAATTAATAAATATTTTGAAATTAATATATTGATTTAAATGATTTATCCTTGCTCTTTAATGTAATAATCTATTTTGAACGACTAAAATCTGAACAACATGATTCTTGTTAAATTTGTTCCCATTTTATTTAAAAGAAAATGATATGTGAAAACCAACACACATTGTAACCAAACCTTTACTGAAACTTAACCAGACATGAATATGTCCTCTGAAAAGTGTCATGAATTGACCAACAAATCATAAGGTACCATGAACATATTACAGACACTTATCAAAACATGAATGTCATATGAAAAGTGTCATTAATTGGCCAACAAATCATAAGGCACCAAGAATATATTAGAATGAAATATAGGTATTTGTAGTCAAAGGGTAAAGTTGACTTAGAGGAAACATTGTTTACCATACTAATACCTTTGATGATATATTTCACCATCAAATATGGTGTCCCTCACAAGTTACGTGTATAAGATATATCCGAGGGTAAATTTGACTTAGAGGAAACATTGTTTACATGACTAATCTCTTTGATGATATATTTCACCATCAAATTTGGTGGACCTCATAAATTTTGTGTATAAGATGTATCTCAGAATGAATTGGAACACTTAATTGCATAAAGCGAGTAACCTAATCATTTTAATAACTCTCAATCACTTTGAAATGAAGGTGGAACATCCCCAAACTTTATAAATAGTAACTCAACAACCATAATTGTGTGTTCTTATGCACTAGTATGGCATTATGTTCTTGTGAAAACACTAGGCAAGCTATTGGGAAAGCAATTTGAGCATTGATTGATTGTTAAGACATACATATTTGTGTTGCATCCATGTGTAATCTGGGCTCAATAGGAACAAACCATTTAAAACTTTCACACAAAATAGGGAAATTAAGAGAGAGAAAGTGTGCAAGTAGAAAAATGTAGACATACAATACACTTTTTATTGTATTTTTTTAATATATGTTTTTGGTGGAACATAAGCAAGTGGCATTGTCTAATATGAGATATTATAGTGAAGAAAATATGTCTCACATGCAACACAAGTTATCCTTTAGCTAAGCAATTGTGACAAATGGGTGTCTATTATGTTAAAATCATCCATGATTTGCATTGGTCCAAATCATATTGAATGGATTGCTTGCATGGGAGCGCCATCCCGCGTGGGGTGAGCATGTTGGGGAATATAAACATTGTTTATTTACCAACCAACCAAGCTTATGTTGACAACTCTTTATTGCATTGTCTATTTATAGTGATACAAAACTAGTGGATAACGATCATCTTTGATAAAGTCTCCTAAGGTTACAATTAATATTTCTGTAATTCCATCAAGGTTCATTGAATCTTGACTAGTCATTATAATGTTGAATTTAATTACAACTTCATTTTTACTATTCTGGAAATACAATAAGTTTAGTTTTACATAGTAAATACTTCATATTGTTCCAATTTAGCATGACTAACATTTTAGTTAGGTCTGAAAAATATAAATGAGTAGATTGGTTTTTTCGATTAGAATTTTTCTCTAAGAGATTTCTACATGACTCAAACATAGGGTTTGAAGCTGGGGACATTGATCAACATTTCCCTCTTCTTTTAAGATGCTTTGTCCTATGGTAAGAGCTCTATGGATAGTTTCAATGAGGTAATTTCACATTCAACAGGTAAAATCGACTCCACCCCATGTACCAGATGATATGGAGAAAACCTGGTGGAAGTCTTAACTATGGTTCGGTAAACCCACAAAGAAGGGTAAAGAATAATGTTCCAGTTGGTTTTTCTTTGTGTAACGATTCTTTTCATAATGGAATTAAGGGATTTATTTACTGCTTCAACCTGTCCATTCACTTGAGGGTAATAAGAAGAAGAGTACTCTTGCTTATACCCTAGTTTCAAAGATAACTCGTCCATCATCTTATTTTGAAAGTTCCTGCCATGGTCGTTGACAAGCTCTATCGGGTTCCTGAACCGAGTGATAATATGATTGAAAACAAAATGAGTGGCCGTCTTACCAACATATTTAATTGTAGGCATAGCCTCTGCCCATTTCGTGAAATAGTCCACGACCACTATGATATGACGGTGCCCCCTAGCCGAAGCTGTATTGAAATCCATGAATTCCACCCCCCCCTTGGTGAAGGGATCAACAGTGATAACATGATGTAACGAGGTGGGATGCGAGCACACATTCCTTGAAAACACCTGGAAAGGGTGGCACCGCTTAACCACATTAACGCAATATTTAAAGATCGATGACTAATAATAACCTTCTCTAAGGATCTTTTGAGCTATAGCAAGCCCAGATAAATGACCACCACATGCACCAACTTGGAAATCATTCAACTTGGTCTCAATCTCATCATGGGTCAAACACCAACGTAAAATTGAACCCACCCCACGATGATACAAAGTGTCATCGATAATCAGGTAGTTCTTAGCATTATGTTGTAAGCATCGATGTTCATCCCGTGAGAGGTGAGGAGGAACCGTCAAAGTCTATAGATAGATAATGATATCACCATACCAAGGGTCCACAGTTAAAATAAGAAAGATATCCTCATCCACAAAGGAATATTCATTAACCTCAACTTTGTCCAAACTAGGGAGATTAAACATGAGCTCATAAAAAAACTAACGATTTCTTTGACTTTGCCAAGACAAACTCGAGATCGAATTCTTGCAAAATAACAATCCATTTGTTGTACATCCCTCCTATCATTCATCTAGTTAATATAAACTAAAATGAATTGATATGAGCTACAACCATAGTCTGGAGAAGCAATATATAATGTCTCAACCGTTGTACTACATGAATAGTTGCTAATGGTATCTTCTCAATGTGACTATATCAAAGTTCTGCATCAATGAGGTTCCAGATAAGATAGTATATAACGTGCTCTTGGAGCTCATCGTCCTCTTGAACCGGAACCATCCCAATCATCTCTTGGGACACGACCACGTATAATAGGAAATCATGTCTATAGTCAGGTGGGTAAGCATAGGGGATGATGCAAAGGATTTCTTAAGTGCATTGAAGGACGCATGGGATTGCTCATCCCATGTGAAAGGAGTGTCCTTCTTCAAAAGGTGCATGAAAAACTTGGTCAAATTGGCGAAATTGACGACAAATATCCGTAAGAAGTTAGCCATCCCTTGGAGACTTTGAATGTCTAATTTTTCACGGGGGAGACAATCGTAGTATTACCTCAACCTTCAAAGGATCGACCCTAATCCCCTCCTTGGATACGATAAACCCTAATAACCGACCCTCTTGCACACAAAAGATGCACTTTTGAGGGTTTAAACGGATTTGATAACAATGACATCTTTCAAAAACCAAGCGCAAATGATCTGGATGATCCACTCTCATACTGGAGTGAGCAGCTAAATCATCTGGATAGGCTTCGATTATATGCTTAAGGTCATGGAAAGCAAAGGTCATAGCCCGTTGAAAGGTAGCTCTGACATTTTTAAGGCTGAAAGGAATCTCCATACATGAAAATGTACCCCAAGGACAAATTAAAGAAGTCTTATGTTGGTCCTCGAGTTTAATTTGAATTTGATTATATTCTGAAAAAGCATCCACAAACGAGAATACTTCGCTCTCAACACACTCATCCAAAATATATTCTATGAATGGTATGGGGAAATTATCTTTGGGACATGACTTATTCAGGTCTTTGAAGTCTTTGAACACATAGATGGTTCCATTCTTCTTATCTACTGGAACAGGATTGATACCCCTTCAATCAAGGGAAACATATAGATAAATCCATGTTTGAGTAACTTTTCTATCTCAACCTCAATGACAGGCGTCTTACGAGGGTTCAACGCGTGTAAATGGTGTCAAACAAGTTTAGAATTAGGATACATTTTAATCTCACGTTTAACAATACAAGGGTCTATTCCTAAAATATCTTAATATGACTAAGCAAAAACATCATGAAATTATTTAAAAATGTCGGCGTAACAATATGCACCAATGTAAACATTTTCTATCTTGCCAGGAATCCGACAAATTTTGATAGGAATAGTAGGTGATATATTCACCATGTTACCTTCAGCATACACACCATGAGTGATTAAGGGAACCATGGGATAACCAAGATTCTCGCTAAGGGTCATCTCAAAGTCATCATGCTCGTTTCGTTCGAGCTTCGAGAGGAAGTAAGAGTGATGGTGCAACTCCTCCCAAGGCCGTTCAGGACCATTCATGGCCTTGAGAATCACTTCGTCTGAAGTAAAAACATCATCAAGGTAATCATGCGAGCATGACGCCACAACTGCCCAAGCAGGCAGCGCAAAGAGATCCTCCTCCTCCGTCTACGAAGAGGAAGGACCAAGGTCTACAACGAGATCAATAACAACTTGATAAGAAACCTTCGCTGTAGATAATGACATATCCATCTTGGTAGGTCTAGGGTCCTCATCTGAAGTGCTCGAAGAAGGGGGATTCCAAGGGTCATCCAAATACATAGTGAAAAATGGGGCCGAACTCAATGACGACGCATTACTACCAAGAGTGGAACCGATAACTAGGATTGGTGCTGAAATATTAAAATATCCCATCAACGACGACTACATTCCAACACCAACATTCTCAGTTGTTGGTTGATAATGGTTAATAGTCGGGATGGTGGACCCCGAAGATGTAGTCGAACTCGAACTATTAAATGAAATCTGGTCAGTTGTGACAATATGATCCTCAAAAGTGAAGCAACTGACATGAAAAATAGAAGACATGACCGCTTTCATAGTGTAAATCCAGTTTTGGCCCAGTAAAATATTGTAGTCAAGGGGAGCATCAACCACCTCATCCTCGATCGACATGGTCTTCCCTCCCAAATGGACATGGAGAGAGGGAAGAATACCATGTGGGTGAAATTAATGTCCATCGAATGCTGTCAACATGGTCATATATTTTGACAAGTGGGTGAGCCAAGGCCTTTCCAACAAGCCAAAGACATCAAAGAGGTCGTAGCGCCTTCATCAATGACTGTACGTTTGATCATGTTATTTAGACACTCCACATGGAATAATAAAGCCTCATGGTAAGGAAAGAGAGGATGGACCTCATGGGTTTCAAATATAACTATTGTGGAAGGATTGGAATCAACCATCCCAAGGGCAGTCAACAACTCTCTCCTCTGCAAAGGACAAGTCTGAAGGACTTTACGAGATGACATCACATAGGGAGTTTGACCCAAATCCTCAACAATGGAATAATGTTGGGCGACTTGAGCATTAGGATTGTGCTCCAAGCACTTTAGGACTCCCTTAGGTATACGAGGTATAGCTTCAAGCTTATCAATATGCGAAGAAATATCAGGAGCTGTAGGATCTTTAACCAAGTCACAACATTAGCGGTAGAAATCACGTTGATACAACCATGGACACCTTTTGCATTTGGTGGGTTTTGATTCCCACCAGAATTACTTCTGGCTTCCATGTTCCTCGAAGCCATATGTTGGTTATGAGGTAAAGGATTAGTCAACACAGTTGGGTTCTGTGCAATGAACTTCGAGGCCTCATCAATACAGGGGCACAAGTATCTGAGATGGTCTCCCCCAAAAATATTGGAAGGGAATTTAACCTTCCACTTATGTTTCTTATACCCCCCAGCATCATTTCTATTCTTGTCATCGTTCTGGTTCTCCTTCCTATTCCCACCCCTTAGATTGTTTCTTCCCTTTTTTATATTCCGTCCAAAATGTTGGTTACCCTTCTGGTTTGATGAATGTACCCAGAGCACATCCGTATAATGGGTGGGTTTAGATGAAGCTGTAGCTTGTCCGGTCGCAGGGTGATTAATATACAAATTTTGCATTTGATTCGTAACTTGATCTATGACCTTGGTATTTGTGGAGCCAACAATACCATCGGCATGTGGCCCACGTTTAAACTTAGGTTCAAAGTTAAACCGCAGTGAATTAGGGATAATCTCATAAAGGATCCCATACTGAGCATAAATTAAGTCCAATTGCTGATATCTAAAGATAGCCTACTCCCCATTCATTACTCTAGACGTCAAAACATCCTTTGCAATATAAGTCAGTAAAGATTTGAGGAACCGTTCCAATAAAAACTTGGGTGGAATGTTGGCCTTAATCAACCTCTTACGTGTGTGCCACTCTTGAATATGGTCAGAGATGTTTGTGGCTTTATCTTGCCGGAAATTCGATAAGATATTGGTGCTGACATCATAATGTACCCGTAGTTGAAAAATTAAAGGAAAACCACCCGATTGACATGTCAGCTGCCTGTGCATTTAGGCTTGTAAAATCGGTTTCAGGAAACCACTTTGACGAGGAGCATAAAACCACTTTTGGTCTTACATGTAGTGATGTGACATGAAAATATGTGAAGTGGGGTGATTTTAGGAGTGACGTGACCCTTCACTGGTCATGTCATTCTTAAAATATTGTGCACATTTGATCTATGACTGATAGTTCTTCAGGCCCATGAATATGCATAAAAGTTAATTAATTAGCATGATCTTGAAAGGGAAACCACCTTATGACATGTTAGCCTCTCATGCATTTAGGCTCATAAAAGCAATTCCAGGAAATAAATTTTGGTGGATCCTGAAACCAGTTATATGTGATATGTGGTAATATGATGTGGGTTGTTGTAAGAGGTGCACAAATAAGGGGAATAACAATCATTTTGTTGGACCTAGGAAAAGATAAACAAAATTCAGACAAAATTTTGCTTGAAAATATGAATATTTCGGTCACACGACAAAAGAGTCTATGACAGAAAGAGAAGATTCCACAAAAGAATTCGGGGAAGAAGAGATGCAACAAAAGTAGTCATGGGAGAAGAGTCCACGAAATAAGAGAAGCTGTGAAGAGAACAACCACGATGGAAGGAACCATGACAGAAGAAGAGTACATTGGTTGAAAAGGATAGCTCGATTGATCGTGGGTTAAAAGTCAGTTAGAATAGTGCATGCTTTGGGAAAAAAACATCATTGTATTTTTGGGCCTATAGTGGATACTGTCAGTGTAACTGAATGTATGAGAATAGGAATGATATCTTGTCGGCTAACATAATAGATTTGGTTGATTACGACATGTAAGAGCCTATAAAAGAGAGAACCCAAAATGTGTGTGGGATGGTCTCTGCTAAATCATATCTTAGTAGAGTTGTAGAGTTGTAGAGAAGAGAGTCGATCCATGATGTGTGCAGATCAAAAGTAGAGTGAAGGAGAGGAAAACTTCAGATACCTAAGAATAGAGAGCACGAGAGGAGAGAATTATGTATATATTGTAGAGGATATCTAAAACAAATTCTGCAAGCTGAGTGCACATATGAAAGGTTCTATATATTTCTCATGCCAGATGAAGAGTTCCTTTGTGGTTTTTTCTAGATGGATTTTCATGTTAAAAGTTGTCTCTATGTTTATTTGATGAATATGTCTATGTTGAATGAATGTATGTTGTGAATAAGTAGGTTTGAATATATTGACTAGCATTTGTTTATGAATGAGTTCTTAGATACATGTGTCACATTATTGATAGATAGAATCTATGCTAAAGCTTTATTTTACTCTTTTAATCTTTGTCGATGGACAAGTAGAGTAATATATTAAATGAACAAAATAAGAATAAGAGATACACCCCCTAGTTTCGTTCAAACGAGTTGGTAAGGCGACGTGAAATAATTTATCCCCACCCAACTGTAGAAACCTGGATCTAGCAATTACCCATAAAGATATATAGGGTGAGACTGCAAATGCATTGCGTGTGCTGCCGAATGAGCCCTACTCTATTTGGTCAATATCTTAGGCTTTGTTAACAGACAAAAAAAGGTTTGAACCTGGGTTGAAGAGAGAAATTCCAACAAATGGTTATGTTTTCGGTACCGTGAATCACTTTGGCGAGGGATATTTTTTGGCACCCGACGAAGCCGAAAATCCAAGATTGGATAGAGTCTAAAACATTAGATTTTGCACTGGAATAAAGTGAAGGATTATGGTCGAATTCAACAAAGTGGTTAGAGCGGTACATTTATACCAATATTCATGAAATTTTGTTTTTTGATTTTCCTGTTTTGTTGTATGAGTGGTTGTTGAAGCTAGCAACCCAACGAAAAAATTTCTAACGAGGAGAACCAACATAGTGGAGTCCTCAACTGATTCAACGACTGAAGAGTATTAGCAACCCTATATCTAGGGTTGTCGATTTTTGGGTAGACAATATTTTAGAAGTTTACATCATTGAATTTGCTGTTGACAAGATAACTTCATATAGTGAGGCAGAAAGAAAATTTTTCCAAGGACCTAGAGGAAGATACTTGACATCTTTAAGAATTTGGATAAAGATGCTTGTATGTGAGAAATGGATCATGAGAATGGAGTCCAATGAGTAACAAACTGTGCGTGGAGACCTGGGAAATGTCACAAGCAAAGTGTGAGAAAAATGGGGTAGAGTAAGATGAGATGTTTCCTTGTGACATCAGAACTAAACTAGAAGATGGACGTCTAAGAAGTGGAAGAAGATTTTGGTTGTGAAAGAGAAGGAGGACTGTGACTAGAAGAGGAGGTTGTAGTATGAACATAGGAGAATACTACGAGTTGACGTCGTGCTTTGACAAAGGTTCTTGTGACAAGGAAGAGGAATATAACCCTACATCTGAAAGAGAAGAAGAATATGAAGAAAAAGCACTAGAATTAGAGTACAAGTACAACACACACACGAACCCATGTACATCTCCGATGGTAAGATTCAAAACGTTGTTGTAATTTTAACTTTGGAAGATTCAAAATGTTGTTGTAATTTTATCTAGATATT
>LPNX010863983.1:124581-215089 GCA_001517045.1 Pseudotsuga menziesii | reverse complement strand
TTTTTTTATTCTTCATTTTTCCCTCTCGTTCTTGCTTCATATTTGGAGTGGAATTAATACTTCTTCAATGAAATTCAAATGGCCAAAGGCCAATTTTTGATCAAAAACCAATTTTTACCAAAGAGAATTTGAATATGGATGGCTAAGAGCCATTGTGAGGTCAAAGACCTAAATTCAAGGAAACCTTGATCATTTTGGACAAAATCCAGAGATCAGCAGAAGCCCTAGGAAGGGATAGATCTGATACCAATGTAATATCTATATTCATATATTCTCAATGATTACTCAATTGAATAATCAAACAATGGAAAATAATTCCATATTGAAAATATAAAATAAATATTAAAGATGAATGATGATAAAATATTACAAAGTGAGTGCCATATATTTATTAATTGTAAAGGCACTTTGGATACTATCCATGAAAGGGAAGATAGTCCCCAGGTTAAATAAAGGAAAATGTATTTATGGGTATTCTTAGGTAGGTCGAACCCAAAGATAATCTGGTTGACCTAGTAGTTGAGTTAACAACTCAACGAAAGAATATAAATAGGGAGGCTCCCTCCTCATTTGTAACACACTCACTCTCTCATGTGCGCCTTAGGAGAGATAGGAAGAGGAGGAACAAAGAGCTACTGCAGACATATTTTTCTTGGGTTACTCTATCTTATGATACCATATTTGTGATAGAACTATTATGAGGAAGTTTGTGGGGTTTTCTCCTTTATGGTTTCCTCGATGAAAAACTCCGTGTATTTTGTATCTTTGATGTGTTGTTTTTCTTGTTATTCTTTCAGATAAATATCCTAAGTAAATTAACTTAGAAAAAATAACATGGTTTCAGATCCACACTGAAAGAAGGCATTGTGCAGCTAAAATAAAACTACAATGGGAGCTACTAGAAATTAGGGTTTCATGCTTGAAAACCCTAGAAGACTAAATCTAGTCATCTTGGAAATTTTGGATAATGGAGAAAGATCAAGAGATAAAACCTTTACATGCCAAAGATGAAATATTTCTATACCTATTGTGCTAGTTTCAGACACTGATTCTCTATACTTTAGGATATATGATTCCTTTAAATCAGGGTTTCAACCTCCTCTAGAATACAATCATAAACACGTGACCTAGGTATAATTCTTATATCTTGGGATAGGAAGGTCCAAATCAAATTGTGCAAGATGTTGCATATAGGGAAAAAAATTTAGTTTCTGTGGTCCGACTTTTAGACTCCGAATGTGAAACAATGACACATGGAATTCCATACAAGTTCTCTATTCTTATCAATACTCAAAATAATCCCTTGGGAAACTTATCATAAGTACCACTTGGTGAACCAAATTATGCTCTAACCTGTGGGGTTGCAAAGAACACAGATCATAATACTACATTGCTAATATTCATAACTTTAGGAGTAGAAAATTTGGAGATACATCAGAATCAATATCAGACAATTTTGCAGAAGAAATTGGAGAAAATAGGGCTTCCTATTTTGGGATATTCTGACCACTGTTTTGAGATAAGGAGTACATTGGAACACTCACCTTGAAGAGGTGCATCCTTTTGTCCAATCATAAGTTTGAAATTCCAAGTTTGGAAAATTAGTGTTTCTCTAACAAACCCTAGATAAGCCCTCTCTAGAACCAGGTCGAATACCTCAAATCGGTAAGATCTAAATGCTTGCTATTTCCATTTGAGGTTATCATTTAAAAATGAATCATCACACCCAACTTGATGAAAAACTTGGTGAATCTAACAACTTCCAGGCATGGAGGTATATGACCTCCCCGATCCTTGAAGAAAATGACTTGGATCAGTTTATCAGTAAGGAAGTTCTAGAGTCAGAGGGAGATGAGGCTAAGGATATCCATAAGAAGAACTTGGTCAAAGACAAGATAATAATTAAAGATTATATTAAGGATAATCTCATCCCTCATGTGTCATCCTTAAAGAAACTAGAGGAAGTGCTTGATTCTTTGATGAAGTTGTTTGAAGGAAATGACATCAATCGAAAAATGACATTGAGGAACGAGTTATAGAATGTGAAGATACATAACTTAGACACCATGCAGTCCTACTTCACAAGGGTTTCTCAATTCAAGGAAAAACTTGAAGCAGTCGAAGAAGAAGAAGAGATTTTTTATGACAACCTTGAATGGCCTCCAAAGATCATGGGATTCATTCATTCAAGGAATATGTTCCAGAAGGAAGTTGATTACCATCAACAGACTCTAGGAAGAGTACACACAAGAAGAATCTTGGATCATAACAAGAAAAGAGAATATAAGGGAAACTAAATATCAAGATATCGTGATTCAAAGAAGAAAGAGAATATTCCTCAAGTGATGAGGAATATGTACTTTAATCTAGAAGGATTTAACTCACGAAGAATCTCTTATCCATCTCAGCAATTAGATAAGAAAGAAGAAGATGATGAAGTAGAAGACTCCAGTTATTCTTGCAAGGAAATAATGATCAAGAATGAGTATACCCACCAAACAAACATATATAAGTGTTCAATTGTCATTTCATGATATTGTTTGGTTGTGCACTTGTTTATATTCAATTGATGTATTATGCATGTTTGAGCGTGTGCATTTATACTACTAAATTGCAGATGATGGGTAAGAAGTCAATGATGATGTACAACATTCCATTGCTACTTATCTAGATTGAAACCTCTTTGCTAACATATTTGGAGTAGTACACACTCTTAATAATATCGGGGTAGAAGGAATCTAGAGGTTAATGTATGTGTACGAGATATGGATGAATGTTGTAGAATTGGGTAATATAGTTGCATGACTATGTGACATATATCTTGATGCATTATATTTATATGTTTTGGAAATAATGAAATGTTTCTAATCATGCAAATAAAATTGACTTGTATATTATTTCGAAGAACAAGTAACGGCAGTTCAAAAGAGGAACCTGAAGCTCCCTGGGTCAGAGACACCATGGTGAAAGAAATAGCTTCAGAAGAATATAAAGAGAATGATAGATCCACCTAGAGAAATGAAGACTATCTTGGGAACAATAGATCATCCACGATAAAGAAAAGTATGATGGAACTGTTGATGTATTTGTAACTTCAGAATGTATTCACTTGTATATCTTATACCCCAATGTTCCTATCGGGAAGTATCATTAATGTAATTGAGTCATGTCATACCTCGATGTTCCTATCGGGAGAATCAGTAATGTAAACAAGTCATGTAAAGTCATAGAGGGTAACCCTCTTTATTGATCAAGGGATAAAGTCCCCGCAGTTGTGGGGCACTAGGGTTATTAGACTCTCCTAGAGAATTCGGCCCTGGTGAGTTAATGTCAAGTCAAAAATTAGTATAAATAGAGAGTGAGTCTCTCTATTTATCACACAGTCACTCACACTCAGTTGTAGCGCATGAGTGAGAGAGAAGGAGTTGGGATAAGAGAGAGAACACCTGTCAGAGATCATCTTACTATCTTTGGGTTTTACTACCGCCATTGGTTCTTATTCTATCTCTGAGGAATTTGCGGGTTTTTCTCCTTTATGGTTTCCCCAAAGAAAATATTTATGTCCATTGTCTCTTGTGATTGATTGCTGTGATTGTTATTCTCTCAGTTAAGATCCTAAGATAATATTGTCTAAATGATAAAAATCTAACATGGTATCAGAGCTAACCTGAGAAGAAGACACTATGCAGCTGCAGAAGCTAGGGATTCTTACTTTTTGGGTCTCTCTCCACAATCCATCAACAAAAGGAGGCTAGGATGAAACTCCATTGAAGGGCGCATCTTTCTGTCAAAGAAGAATCTGATTCTGAGCACTTTTAGTTTTTGACCTACCACTACATCGAGAAATTAGGGATTTTCACTAAAGAGGAATTTTTGAGTGAGCCCAGGATAGGATTGATCCCCTCCTCAAAATCGAATTTAGAGACAAAAATCAAGGTTTTTGGTTGGGTAGAACTCCGAGAAAGTCAAACCCTAATTTTCCCTGGAACCAAAAAACCAGTACTACAGAAGATCAGCTCCAAATCCAGTTTTCAGCTTCTCAAATTGGTAAAATATAAATCTTTTGTATTTCCATTTGAGGTTCTCAATCAAGATATCTCATCACACCAAGCTTGATGAAAAGCTTGAGAGAGCTGATAACTTCTGAGATTTGAAGTATAGGATCTCCCTGGTCCAAGAAGAAAATGAGTTAGATTCTTACATCAGTGAAGAGGTTCCAGTTCCAGAGGGAGATGAGGCTAAGGCATCACACAAAAATAAATTTGTCATGGCTAAGAGGATTATTCCTGATTCAATCAAGGATCACCTCATACCATAGGTATCCTCCCTAAAGACACCTAAAGCAATGTTTGATGCCCTGACCAAGCTGTTTGAAGGAAAGAACATAAATCGGAAGATGACTTTGAGGAACCAGTTGAAGAATGTAAAGATTTAGAATGCAGAGACCATACAGTCATACTTTACAAGGGTCTCCCAGATCAAAGAACAACTTGACGCAGTAGATGAAGAAGTAGATAATGCAGAAATTGTGATGACCACCTTGAATGGTCTCCTTAGGGCATGGGACTCTTTCATTCAAGGGATTTTTGCAAGAAGGAAGCTAGTTAATTTTAGTAGGTTGTGGGAAGAATGCTCACAAGAAGAAGCTTGAATAATAGACCGAGAAGAAAATATGGGAAGTGAAGATCAAGCTCTCATAGTACAATCCAATAAAAGTATAACATGATATCACAAAGGTAAGCACTCCCACCAGAAAGATAGCCATAGAAGATCCAACAGAAATCTACCTAATTTTAGATGCTATATATGTGATGAAAGAGGACACTTTGCCAAAGATTTTCCTAGAAATAAAAATGGCTCTCACAAGAAGAAGGGAAACAAGAGAAGACATCATGCTCATGCTACAAAGGATGATGAACCTTCCACAAAGAGAATCAAACAAGAAAGTGATGATTCTTCAAGTCATGAAGATTATGTTCTAATTTCTGCTCTCACGAGAACTATCACACATGGAATCAATTATTGGCTTATAGATAGTGGGGATTCCAAACATATGATGGGATTCAAAGAATCCTTTGTGAAACTGTCTAAACATGAGTAACCTCACAAGGTGAAACTTGGGGATGACTACCAGTATCCAATAAAAGGTAGCGGTGGATTCTACTATAAGCTAGACTTTGGAAAGTCTATGAAGATGAAGGATGTCTTGTTTGTACAAGGACTAAAGAAGAACCTCCTCTCCATATCTGCATTGGATGCAAAAGGCATAAGGGTTGCATTTGTAGAAGGCCAAGTTATTATGTGGCCAAAGGGAAAGACTATAGATGATGCAGTAGTGATTGGGGAACAAGAAGGAGGACTATACAAATTGAAGGTCCAACTAGAACAAGCTTTGGTCCATAACTTAGTAGAGCCAAATGAACTTTGGCTTAGAAGGATTGCACATATGCACTATAGATCACTACATTAAAGGAAATTAGGGGTATAGAAATGGGCTTATAAGAAAACGCACCAACAATCAATTTTGTGAGATGGAATTCAAGGACCAATATAATTTCAATAAAATGAGTCAACCATAATGGTTGAATTGACATATTTGTCATAAAAGAAAACTACTTTTTTTGTTCATATTTTTGACATATCTCCGTGTGTTTTTACTCAAATTTCAAGCAGGAGAGATCGTTGGATGCGGAATTTAATTTCGCATCCAATGAGTACCCACACTGCATACTTTGAATAGACCCCACTACCCCAAAAATAAGAAATACTTGAAAAAATGTCATCACATTTTTCAAGTATTTCTTGGTTTTGGTGTAGCGAGGTCCATCAAAGTATGCAGTGTGGGTACTCATTGGATGCAGAATTAAATTCTGCATCCAACAAGCTCTTCCACTCAAAATTTAAGTAAAAACATAGGGAGATATGTCGAAAATACAAACAAAAAAGTAGTTTTTTTCATTCTTCCTCCAAAATTAATAACTATTATTTTATTATTTTAACTATTATTTTATTATTTTAACTATTATTTTATTATTTTCCTTAGGAGGCCCATTTTAGACCTCAAATTTCCTCTAATACCACTTGCAAGCAAAGATGTTGAAGGTCTTCCAGAAATACAGACAAAACATGATGGTGTATGCAAAGGATTTACGAAATGAAAGAAGATAAAGAAGACATTTCCAAGTAGCGAGAGCAAGGCAAAAGGAATATTGGAAATCATCCACTCTGATGTATGCGGTACAATGTTATCCAGCTCATTAAGCAGGTATGCATAATATGTTTCTTTCATTGATGATTTTTTTAGGAAGACATGAATATAATTCATGAACAACAAGGATGAAGTATTCAGTAAGTTCAAAGAGTTCAAAGCCTTGATCGAGAATCACATAGAAAAGAAAATCAAGACCTTTCGATCAGATAATGGTAGATAATTCACATCAAATGAATTAAAAGAATTATGCAGAGATTCAGGGATTAAGAGGGAGTTAACCACTTGTTGATGCCTGTAAAATTGCAGGCGGCAACAGCAAGGGATTCTCCCCAGTCAACGTTCCCAACTAGCCCGTGACTGTTTGGTGTAGGGAATTCGTCCGGTTTGCGGTCCGGCTACCGCAGGTCAAGTAACAAAAATAAAGGTTTTACCGGTTGTGGCCCGGTCCACCGTATGTATTTTTTGCTTAAAATATGATATGCAAGTGCCTACCTATATGCAGATTTTATAGAGAATGCCAGGAGTATTCACAAAGTGATGCGTAGGTTCTTACCTCTTGTATTAGAACTCATAAGCATCTAAATCACATACATTTTCAGAAAATAAATTACTAACTAAACTATCTCTAGAGAGCTAGATATTAATTCATGAGTAATGAAGCACTGTCCATGTGTTATGGCAAATCACAGATAGCTGTTCTTATAACCAAAACATATAAACCTGAATGAAAGTATACATGATAAGATAGCTCATCAATAGTTAAACAATCCCATTACTCATAGTGGAAAAGCATCACAGAATGTACTGGAGAACATTCATACAAAAGCATAGGCTCGGAAATTTAGAACACCCTCACAGTTAATGAAACACAGTCGAAAAACGAAATAGTTCCCATTCAACATCGTTCATCTAATCACATTGAGATATTCCACATAGCACTTTCTCCAACCGGTAAAATTTGCAATTTCTGGTTGTAAAACGAAATAGTTCCTCTTACAAGCGATAGTTTACAAATTTTTTCTAGGGGAAAAAGCCCCTGTAAGTTCTAACTTCCAAATATTTAAACTCCAATAGCTAACCGCTTGGGCTGCCCCCCAAAAGTGTGACCTTTCGGTTCCCCAAACGTTTAATATCCTTATTTTTTATCTTTTCTGTGCGCACTCATGATCCGCTGAGTAACTGACAGGCCTTCCAGGTCTACGCCTTTGTTGCTATTGGTTTTGTCTCCTACTTTTCTTTCCCTCCTTGTGATCATGTTGGTTTCAGTTCAACCTTTGCCAACACTGCCCAGCTCCCTTCTGCCACCTATCTCCCAGCTATACCTTCGCACTGTGGTAGTCTGAAACGTCTCTTGAGTCCACCTGCAATTAAACGACTTCTGTCATTTATTGGGATTGTATTTTCACTAAAAAACAAACTACATCTATAAAACGAGTAGTCATCAAGAGAGGCCGTGCGCTGCATTCCAGTTCTGGGAACCTTAACAGGTGCTGTCGCCACTGTCTCGTCCGCACATGGGCTTGAAAAACTCACTAATGGCTGGAAAAGGAAACTCATCAGTGGCTTGAAACACAAAAACATCAGCTGGGTAGACTTATTTTAAGCCGCATAAGCGGGTCTCAACAAGCAACGGGCACCCCAAAACCATTTAAAGCCTATCGGAGTCGGAAAAGTTATGAACTAAAATGTGGGCGGGAAAGCTTCCAGTCGGAAATCAGAAAGACATCGACATTGGACGACAAGTGATTGGCACAGCCGCAACGACGGAAGAGAAAAGGCTACAGATACGCGACTAGAAATCGACACGCTTCGGCGGGTGGAGCACTTACATTTCGGGTGCTTAGCTACTTTGGGAGCCACAATGGCAGAAGATGAACAGACAACAGCCTCCGATTAATAAAAATGCTAAGTGTTTGAAAAAAATTAAAATTTAGCAACAGTCGAACTGTTTCACCTCCGAAACAATGGCCTTCCAAAGAACAATTGGTCCGATTCATCTTTGACTAGCGAAAAGAAAAACAAAACAGACCCCAAAATTCGTGGCCCACAGTCATTATGAACATAAGCCATTTCTGAAAATAGGATGAGAGTTAATCTTCAAAATAATCCGAAACTAAAGCATGACCCAAAAATTCATGGATCCAAACGATTCAAAGCAACATTAAATCATGAGGGGGGGACCAAAATTTGGAAAATTTGGGGAAAACAGTTGCAGCTGCAACAATTGGCGATTACCTGGTGAACCTAGATATCTGGACAAGTATTCCCTGGATAATAGATTGTTTAATAACAAACAAACTTATTGAATTCTTCCAGCTATCTGAATTTCTCAAATGGCAAATGTATGTACTTTTAATCATTGATGATAGTCCGATTTGGGAGAGTGGAAACCAGAATCTTTTAAGTCGAGATAACTCTTTTGAGGCCTAAAGATGAGTTTCATTGTTACCTCTGTCTTTGGGTAGCTGCCGGCTTGGACACCACAGGATTGTAGCACATGGTACATAAATATTCATTTGTTCCTCATTCCCATGCCACTTTAGCACTTTTTGTGCTTTTGGACTTTTGTACTTTTCATATGAGTCCTCATGTATGCCTTTCTTTCTGAATTTTAATTCAGGCTCCTCTATCCCAAGTGTCCTTTTGTGTGAGAGGTGTATTCATGTTTCAGCTCATGGACGGAGAGGAACTTTCAGCGATTTAGTACTTATATGGTTCTACATTTTCTTTGATATATAATGTTTTCATAGGAGTCTTTGACTCTTATTTGCCTTTTGGCATTCATTTCTTGGCATGGGATCATTTGTATCTAATATACTGTTTACCTTGCTTCTTTCCATGGGCCCTTTGCTGTCACTCCCTAGGACATTTTAAATGTGACATGGATGGAGCCTCAAAATAGTATTCCAGACCCTTTGATTCTGGTTTATTTCATAAGGGTTAAGCAAGACTTCAATGCGTACATAGCTATTCGAGAAAACTGCTAAAATGGAAGAAGTTCTTTTAGATAAACAACAATACACAGTCTTATACCAAAAAACTTTAATCAGTCCAAAATTCTGATGTTCCCCATGCAACCGCAGGTTTTATTGAAATCGGTAGAAATTTAAACTAAAACAAAACTGAAAATCATGACTCAAAGGAGAAGGTCAGGCCAGATTATTTATATACACAAAAGAAGGACACAAACAAAAATCAGGAAAAATAAGGTTTGGGAACTAAGCCATTTACTGGCAAGTTCTCTTTCCTCCCTTGTAAATCTTGCAGCCTATAAGTTGAAGGCCCAAGCTTTGCCACAATCTGGAAAGGACCTACCCACAACTGCCGGAATTTCATGTGTTTTCCTTTCTCATCATGGGGGTGGTCCCACTTGAGAACCAAATCTCCCACTTCAAAGTCTTTTGTTCCTACCTTGTATTTGTCAAACCATCTCTTTATTACCTCTTATTGTTGCTTAAAGTGCTCTATGGCTTTAGATTGAGCCTCTTCTGCTTTCAGGAGATTATATATCCTCATTTGCAAGACTTCATTATCCGACCCTCTAGACTCTTGAGCTATTATGGACGAGGGTAGCATGAAATTGGGGGGAAGAATGGCTTCTTTACCATACATAAGGGTATACAGAGACACTCCTATCGAATACTTGGGGGTGACTCTATCGGCCCAAAGGGCGTTTGGTAGCGCTGAGTGCCAACTCCTCTAGTTTTCTATCACAGTCTTCTTTAAAATTCTAATCAGATTTTTGTTAGTAGATTCAGCCAAGCCATTTCCTTGTGGATAGTAATTAGCAGAATAATGCAACTTTATCCCTTTCTCATGAAAAAAAGCAGTTAATTTAATCGATGAGAAGTAAGTAGCATTATCAAAGACTAAATAAACTGGAACTCCAAACCTGGTCATTATATGGTCTTGCAAGAAGTTTATGACCGCGTCCTCATTTATTTTGCGTAGCGGGATGGCTTCGACCCAGCGAGTGAAGTAATCGGTTGCAGTCAGAATATACTTGTGTTGTAGGGAAGAATTCAGCCTTATCTCCCCAATAACATCCAACCCCCATTGCTCGAATGGCTCTGTGATCATCACAGGCTTCAGTGGTCCAGCTGCTTTAGGCTGTCTTCTGCTACACCTTTGACAAATGTCACACTTCCTGACATGGGCGTGTGCATCTTTGAAAAGCATGGGCCAATAGTATATGACTCTGAGAATTTTGTGAGCTGTATCTCCTGAAAAATGTCCCCCAGCAGGCTCATCATGCAAATCTGTCATTACCTTCTTTGCATCTTCTTTTTCTAAGCATCTAAGAAGAACTCCGTCGTAATTTTTTCTGAATAATATTCCTTCAATAATTTGATAGGAGGTGGATTTAAGGCGCAACGCTCTTCTTTGCTTAGAATTCCAGTGTTCTGGCAACGATTCTGTCTGAAGGTAATGCACAAGATCTTGATACCAAGATTTCGGGGCTATGAACAGAGGGCATACATCCATCAGATGTAATTCAGCCTCGTCTTCCCAGGCTTGCTCTTCATTGTTTCCATTTTCAGTCATTAATTTGCACAATCCTTGCCCTTTAACTATAGCAGCTGGCTTGAACTCGAGGTCATACTCTTGAAGAGCTGTTACCCAATTACCCCTTCTTTCTCCTAACTCCTTCTGTACAAAAAGAGACCGTACAGCTGGGTGTGGGACGATTACCTTAGTCCGGTTTTTTAATATGTAAGGCCTGAATTGTTTCATGGCTTTGAACATTGCGTAAGCTTGTTTATCTATAGTTGGGTAATTCAATTCGGCCCCTTGTAGAACAGTGCTCATAAATGACATGGGGAACTCATCTCCCCCATATTGCTTCTGGGTAAGCACAGCTGCTAGCGAATCATCAGATGCAAAAGTATACAGAATAAAATATTTATTGAAATCTGGGCTTTTTAGGGAGGGTGCGTGTGCAACAATAGTTTTAATATTATTGAATGCATTCTTCTCAATCTCAGTCCATTTGAATTGCGCGCTTTGCTTCACCATTTGCTGCAGAGGTTTGACAATCTGAGCAAAATCTGGCACAAATCTACACACGAAGTTTATTGTTCCCATAAATGATTGCATTCCTTTTTTATTATGGGGCAAGGGGATCTGTTCAATGGCATTGATCCTTTCCAGATCTATAGAGATTTCATTCTTTGAAACTATTTGACCCAACAACTTGCCCTCCGTAACAGCGAACACACATTTCTTGGGATTGAGTGATATACCATATTTTCGGCAGCGTTCAAAAATCTACTTTAGATGAAATGCGTGTTCTTCTCTCCTCTTTGAGAATATCATAATATCATCGAGGTACACTACAGCACTACGGCCAATCAAACCGTAGAAATCTATGTCCATAGCCCTTTGGAACGTGGCTCCAGCGTTTATAAGCCCAAAGGGCATTCTTCGGTAAGCAAAAGTTCCCATCTGGTCCTCAATGTTGTCTTCAATCTGTCTTCTTCGGCTACTAATACTTGATTGTAGCCTAAGAATCCGTCTAATAAAGAAAATAGTTCAGAACCTGAAACCATTTGTAGCAGTTGCTCCATGGGTGGGACAGGATAATTGTCCTTATCTGAGGCACGATTTAAATTCCTGAAATCCACACATAGCCTGATTTCTCCAGATTTTTTCCTCACTGGTACCAAATTTGAGACCCATTCAGAGTGTCTGAATTTAAAAATGATTTTAACATCCAATAATTTCTTAACTTCACTCTGGATCAGAGGTTCCAATTTTGGGTGCTTTCCTTAAAGGTTGCTGATAAGGTTTGATGCCAGATTTGATGGGAATAACATGCTAGATGATGCTGGTGTCATATGTCTTCAAATCCTCGTATGTCTAGGTGAAAACATCTTTATATTGATTAAAAATACTGATGAACTTATCTATTTCTGTTGGTGAACAACATTTGCCAAGATTCACATATTTAGGATTTGTCTCAATTCCTAAATTTATCAATTCGAACTGTAGAGATGAGCTGTGCGTCTTCACATTTGCTGGTCTTCTAAATTTTTCATTTAAATTGAACATCCTTTCTAAGGTTCTGACTCCTTTAGGGATGAAATTATCATATTTCAGCTTGGCCTGATGTTCTTCATCATCTATAATCGCCCCTTTAAATACCTCGTCATTTATTAAGCATTCTATAATCTGCCGATCGTCATCAAACACTCGTAGGTTGGTAATCATATCAGGGACCGAGGGCCTGAAAAGCAATTCAACGAAGCATTGATTATTAGTAGGCACAAGCCTAGCAGCTGATGTGGACAACAAATCAGCTGCTGCATTTTTAAGTCTTGGAATTGATATAATATTAAATGCGTTAAAACATTTGAGTAGGTACCATACCTCATTTTGATAAGCTTTTAAGTGAGGAGAAATACAATGTATTTGATTCCGAATCTGTTTTACAATTATTTCAGAATCTCCAAAAACTTTCAGATTGCTTACCTTTAATTCGATTGCTTTCCTTAAACCTTGCACCAACGCTTCATACTCAGCTGTGTTATTTGTACATTCAAACTCTAATCTGCATGAAAGAAAATGTTTATTCTTCTTGGGGTCGATCAGGACACAGCCGGCCCATGACCCTTCTAACGTCTTAGAACCATAAAAAAACAATGTCCAGAAGTCGCTAACTACTGCATGAGAATCTACTCCTACCGCTAAGTTTACTATTTTACAGCCGATTTCATCAGCCTGTGAAAATCGAAGGAGATCAAGCTGAGCGTCTGACGTGTTGCTGGCTTCTTCTGCTTGGTAATTTCTCGGTTCCAACTCAATAAAGTAATTTCCCAACACAGAATCTACTGGTTCGTTCTTTTCCTCAAGTTGAGTAACGTTGCATTTCATGTGAGGTTCCCTCAAGATTTTAATTTGGTTCGGGCTTCCTTTATACGGCAGCCATAGATACGACCAATCTGAGGAAAAATATCCGTTTAATTTTGCCGACCAGTCTCTGCTTAGAACAAGCCCATAAGCGTCTGGTATATTGGCCACCACGATATCAATAACTTGGCACACTTTACCATTTGAAGACAGGCGGACTAGGACATCCTCCATTTCCCCAATTACTTTCACATTCGTCCTATCCAACTGAAGAATCCTCCAGGTGGATGGCTTTGGCTTCCCATTTATCCTTTTACAGACTGATATTGGCATGACGTTAACCGATGCCCCTGAGTCTACCAGGAAATTATGTACGTTGTGATTAAAAATTTCAAAAGTGAGGAGGAAAGATGGATTCTTGTTCTTAGACTTACCCCCAATGCTTGCTTCCCTGATTTCTTCTTCTTCCTTGGGTTGACTGTCAGTGGGAAGCCTCTCCTCTGATGCTTCAAGCGCTTTCAAATTTTTTTCTTTCTGCTGCGGCACCTTACACATTTCAAATAATGAGATATTCGCCCTTATCTTCTTTATATCTTCCACAATATCATAATCCATCTGTGGTTCGGTGGGATGTGGCTTATCAGCATTCATTCTTTCTTCATGGGGCTTGGTAAACGTATCATTCTGCCTAGGATCTTGGCTGGTAATGGTGAATTCGGGAATCTTGTCAGCTGAGGAATTATGTTGAAATTTCTTAACATTTTTCTGCAGCCTTTTAATCTTTGGGAGCATGAGACTGTCTTCTCTCACCAACCCTTGGCTTCTTGTTGTTACATTCGCTTCTATGACGTCCTCGTACTCCCAATTTCTTTCTTCCACGGCATCGTATAACGAGACAGAGTTCCACAAAACCATGGTCTCATCCTCTTGTTCTTTCATTGACGTATTACTGTCTTTTCTTTCCTCATCTCCATCTTCTGTTAGTTTAGAGTCCAACAGCTGATTCATCACTAACGTCATCGAGTTTATCCATTCAGGACAGTTCTTTTTAGAGTGAGGTTGTTGGTGGAAAGTGCAAAAATTTTCCATTCCTACCTCTATTAAATTCATAGATGCCAAATTGTGCGGAGGGGGCTGGGATTGATTGTTGTCCTCCTGTTTCTTGTAATAGGGCTTGTAGAACTTTTGGGCTTCCTTTTCTTTCTCCAAGTCTATGATTCTGTTAGAAAGCTTCTGCATCATTTTTGCCATACTTTCAAAATCTGGTGATTTCTCTTCCTTAGGCTTGGTAAACAACAAGGATTTCCTTCCCACACTTCTCTCTCCTAATCATTCTAGATAATCTTCAATAATTTCCCTTTCAGCCTCTACTTTCTCCGCCTCCTCATAGGTCTCTGCTAAAGTGGGCTTGGCCTTCATTTTGGTAAACATGGCCAACTTGGGTCCCAAAGTTGAGGTATAATATTGAATCAGGACTTTATTTGAAGGTCTGTCAGCCTCAGAAAAATTCTTGAGATATGCTGCAAATATTTGGGTGAAGCTGTGCACCTTCTCCTTTCTCTCTTTCTTTAAGGCGCATAGTCCTTTCATCGCTACATGGGTCTTTTGGGCTGCGTATTTACTTCTGAAAATCCTTTCGAAGGTGTCCTAATCAGGGATAGAGTTTGCAGGCAAACCAAAGTACCATGATGCTGCAGCTCCTTTAAGGGTATAAGGGAACAATCTATAGACAACATCCTCGTATTCCCCAGCCCTTAACCCTTCTATTTCCAGATAGAAACTTTGCAAGTGGTCATCTACTAGTATCTTCTCACTTGGGTCGAATTTGGGCAGCATCTTTTCAAAGGATTGAGGTAAATCATGTAACGGAGGTGGTAGGTTTAAAGGTGATCTGGCTCTCCAAGAAGGTGGTGGATTCGGTGGGTTGGGTGGTGTTGCAGTTGCAACTGTTTTCCCCAATTTTTTTCAAATTTTGGTCCCCTCCTCATGATCTAGTGTTGCTTTGAATCGTTTGGATCCATGAACTTTCTGGTCATGCTTTAATTTTGAACGATTTGTTGAAGATTAACTCTCGTCCTATTTTCGGAAGTTGCTTGTGTTTTGAAAATTGTGTGGGTCGCCGATTTTGAGTTTGGTTTTGCTAGTCGATCAGATCAAGTGTTCTTCAAAAGACCGCTATTTCGGAAGTAAAACATGCTGTTGACTATCGCTGAATTTAAAGCTATTCCGAACACTTAATATTTTTCATAGATCAGGCATCAAATTATGTTTGATCAGAGGTTGTTTTATGTTTGTTCTCTGCCGTTGCGGCTCCGGATGTAGCTAAGCACCCGAAGTGTAAAGCGCTTCGACCACCGATGCATGTCGGCATTTTAGTCGCGTGTCCGTAGACTTTTCTCTTCCGCCGTTTGGCTTCCGATGTCAATGTCCTTCCGATTTCCGATTGGAAGTTTTCCCGCCCATAGCCTAGGTCTTAACTTTGCCGACTCCGATGTGCTTAAGTGTTTTTCGCAGTATCCATTGCCTGTTAAGACCCGCTTATGGGGTTGTGAATAGGTCTACCTGTCGATGTTAGCGTTCTAAGTCACCGATGAGTTTTTATTTCCCATCATTGGTGATTCCTTCGAGCCCTTAGTGGATGAGATAGTGGTGTTGGCGCTTGTAAAGGCCTCGTAACCATAATTCCGTACATGGCTTTCCCTGCTACTTAGCCATTTTGGTTGATAATATTTAACGTAGTTTGATTTTATTAAAAAAAATATAGCCCCATGAATGATAGATGTCGTTTTATTGCAGGAAGATCCAAAAGACTGTTCATACTGCCGCGACGTGAAGGTATAGTTAGAAGACAGGATCACAAGGAGGGCAAGCAAAGTAGAAGGCGAAGCCAATAACGATAAAGGCACCTGAAAGGTCTGTCAGTTACTCAGCGGATCATGAGTGCACACAGAAAAGATAAAAAACAGGGATATGTAACGTTTGAGGAACCAAAAGGTCACATGCTGGGGGGCAACCCAAGTGGTCTACTGTTTTAGTTTAAATATTTGAAAGTTAGAATTTACAGGGGCTTTTTCCCTGGAAAAAACTTGTAAACTAATGCTTGTAAGAGGAACTATTTCGTTTTACAATAAAAAATTGCAACTTTTTCCTGTTGGAGAAAGTGCTATGTGGAACATATCAACGCATTTAAATGAGCGATGTTGAAGGGAAACTATTTCTTTTTCAATTGTGTTTCATTAACTGTGAGAACGTTCTAAATTCTTGAACCTATGTTCTTGTCTGAATGTTCTTTAGTTTTCTTTATGATGTTTTCCACTATGAGTAATGGGAGTCTTAACTGTTGATGAGCTATCTTATCATGTATACTTTTATTCATGTTTATATGTTTGGTTATAAGAACAGCTATCTGCAATTTGCCATAACATATGGACAGTAGTGCATTACTCATGAATTAATATCCAGCTCTCTAGAGATAGCTTAGTTAGTTTTACTTTATTACTGTTTGTATGATTTAGATGCTTGTGAGTTCTAAGACGAGAGGTAAGAACTTGCGCATCACGTTGTGACTACTCCCTGCATCCTTCATCACCTTGCATTGTTAAATAGGCACGTGCATTTCATACTTTAAGTCAAAAATACGAAAATATACACGGTGGACCAGGTCGCAACCGGTAAAACCTTTGTTTTTGTTACTTGACCTATGGTAGCTGGACCGCAAACCGGACAGATTCCCTACACAAAATAGTCATGAGCTAGTTGGGAATGTTGACTAGGGAGAATCCCTTGCTATTGTTGCCTGCCAATTTCTAGGCCTCAACAGGTGGTTGATTGGCGTTTACGCCTGCCATGAGTCTGGGTGGAGAGTGAGGAGGTGAGCAAACAAGAGTGTGAACAGGAGAACTATGAGGAGTATCGGGGCCTTCTTGGTTCAAAGGCAACACAACTCCCTGTAAGGCTGTTTCTACTAGTTCTTCCCAATCCCCAACTAGAACCGAGTCTTCTAAAATAGGACGATCTTTCCTTTTACATTCTCTTCTGGGAAATTCAGGGATGATTGGCAATCCTCCAATCTTCTTCACATAGGCCCTAGTGTGTCTTCTCAGATTATTAACAACTTCGTTGTCGACAAAATACAAATATTCTCTACCCTCTTCTTCCGGAATTGGATTAGGAAACACATTGGCTTCTGAACTGTTATCGGTGGAATAGTTTCGGGAAAATGGGTTTCCTCGGCCAGCCATGCATTGGCGGCCCTCCTTCTAGCACCAGAAACTATTGATGCCTGGAAAATCGCAGGTGACAACAACAAGGGATTCTCCCCAGTCAACGTTCCCAACTAGCTTGTGACTGTTTGGTGTAGGGAATCCGTCTGGTTTGTGGTCCGGCTACCGTAGGTCAAGTAACCAAAATAAAGGTTTTACCGGTTGCGGCCCGGTCCACCGTACGTATTTTTGTATTTTTTGCTTAAAATATGATATGCAAGTGCCTACCTATATGTATATTTTATAGAGAATGCCAGGAGTATTCACAAAGTGATGCGCAGGTTCTTACCTCTCGTCTTAGACCTCACAAGCATCTAAATCACATACATTTTCAGAAAATAAATTACTAACTAAACTATCTCTAGAGAGATAGATATTAATTCATGAGTAATGAAGCACTGTCCACGTGTTATGAAAAATCACAGATAGCTGTTCTTATAACCAAAACATATAAACCTAAATGAAATTATACATGATAAGATAGCTCATCAATAGTTAAACAATCCCATTACTCATAGTGGAAAAGCATCACAGAATGTACTGGAGAACATTCAGACAAAAGCATAGGCTCGGAAAGTTAGAACACCCTCACAGTTAATGAAACACAGTCGAAAAACGAAATAGTTCCCATTCAACATCATTCATCTAATCACATTGAGATATTCCACATAGCACTTTCTCCAACCGGTAAAATTTGCAATTTCTGGTTGTAAAATGAAATAGTTCCTCTTACAAGTGATAGTTTACAAATTTTTTCTAGGGGAAAAAGCCCTTGTAAGTTCTAACTTCCAAATATTTAAAATCCAACAGCTAACTGCTTGGGTTGCCCCCCAAAAGTGTGACCTTTTGGTTCCCCAAACGTTTAATATCCCTATTTTTTATCTTTTCTGTGCGCCCTCATGATCCACTGAGTAATTGACAGACCTTCCAGGTCTGCGCCTTTGTTGCTATTGGTTTTGTCTCCTACTTCACTTGCCCTCCTTGCGATCATGTTGGTTTCGGTTCAACCTTTGCCAACACTACCCAGCTCCCTTCTGCCACCTATCTCCCAGCTATACCTTCGCGTCGTGGTAGTCTAAAACGTCTCTTGAGTCCACCTGCAAATAAATGACATCTGTCATTTATTGGGACTGTATTTTCACTAAAAAACAAACTACATCTATAAAACGAGTAGTCATCAAGAGAGTCTGTGCACTGCATTCCAGTTCTGGGAACCTTAACAGGTGCTGTCGCCACTGTCTCGTCCGCACACGGGCTTTAAAAACTCACTAACGGCGGGAAAAGGAAACTCATCAGTGGCTTGAAACACAAAAACATCGGCCAGGTAAACTTATTTTAAGCCGCATAAGCGGGTCTCAATAGGCAACGGGCACCCCAAAACCATTTAAAGCCTATCAGAGTCGGAAAAGTTACGAACTAAAATGTGGGCGGGAAAGCTTCCAGTCAGAAATCGAAAAGACATCGACATCGGATGACAAGTGATTGGCATAGCTGCAACGGTGGAAGAGAAAAGGCTACAGATACGTGACCAGAAACCGACACGCATCGGTGGGCGGAGCACTTACATTTCGGGTGCTTAGCTACTTTGGGAGCCGCAATGGTGGAAGACGAACAGACAACAGCCTCCGATTAATAAAAATGCTAAGTGTTTGACAAACTTTAAAATTTAGCAACAATTGAACTGTTTCACCTCTGAAATAACGGCTTTCCAAAGAACAATTGGTTCGATTCATCTTTGACTAGCGAAAAGAAAAACAAAACATACCCTAAAATCCGCGGCCCACAGTCATTACGAATATAATCCATTTCTGAAAACAGGATGAAAGTTGATCTTCAAAATAATCCGAAACTAAAGCATGGCCCAAAAATTCATGGATCCAAACGATTCAAAGAAGAATTAAATCATGAGGGGGGGACCAAAAATTGGGGAAAGCAGTTGCAGCTGCAACACCACTCCATATAATCCGGAACAGAATGGGGTTGCAGAAAGGAAGAACAAAACGATTATGGAATCTGCAAGGGAAATTCTTCATGATCAAGATGTTCCCATGCATCTATGGGTAGAAGCTACTAGATAAACTATGTATGTATAGAACCGTACTCCTCATAGAGTACTCGAGAACAAAATTCCTGAAGAGGTTTTCTCTGGAAAGAAAACAGAAGTCAGTCATCTCAGAATATTTGACTGTCCAGTGTACATACACATTCCAAAAGAAAAGAGGACAAAGTTAGATCCTTCAGGAAGGAAGGGTATATTCGTGGGATATAGTGAAAGGTCAAAGGATTACAGAATACACTCCCCAGGATTCAAGAAGATTGACATTAGCAGGGATGTAACATTTGACGAAGACTCAGCTTACAACAAATCCAGAAAGAGACCTGCTGAAGAACCTGATGAAATAGAAGTACCCAGAATTCAAGATACAACTATGAACGATGCAACTCAAGAAGAATATCGAGAAATAGAAGAACCCAAGAAACTGTAGATCCACCTTAGGAGAAGAATCCTCACAAAATAAAAACAACATGGGTATGAGAAGTTATCCAAGGTGCAGAAAGATATGGGGCTCTAGAAGAGATACACAGAGAGAATAAGAGAACTAGGTCCTGCTCCGGTTATGTAGCATTGTTATGTGACATCATTGATAAAGAACCTTCAAATTTTGAAGAAGCGACAAAAAAGAAAGAGCAGAAGGATGCTATGATCGAAGAGTACCAGTCGATCATGAAGAATGATGTCTAGAATGTTGTTACAAGACTAAAGGGGAAGTATGTTGTGACTTCCAAGTGGATCTACAAGATCAATCATGCTATATATGGAAGCATAGAGAAATATAAAGCAAGGTTTGTGGCTCATGGATTCTCCTAGAAGGAAGGAATAGAATATGAAGAAACTTTTTCACCTATAGCTAGATACACTTCCATCAAACCAATACTTTCTTTGGCTACACTAATGAAGTGGAGTATACACCAGATGGATGTCAAGACAACTTTCTTGAATGGTGTAGTAGAAGAGGAAGTGTATGCAGAGAAGCCACTCAGTGCAAATTGAAGAAATCCCTGTACGGTTTGAAACAGGCACCCAGGACATGGTATGACAGAATTGACAGCTTCCTGACTAGTTTGGGCTTTACCAAAAGTAAAGCAGATTCCAACCTTTACTACAAGGTTGAGGAAGGGAATCCAATGATACTCTTACTATATGCAGATGACCTGTTTGTAATAGATGAAGATGGGTTGATTGTTGACACAAAGAGGAATATTGCTGCTGAGTTCAAGATGAAGGACTTGGGTATGATGCATTAATTTCTAGGCATGGAGGTGTGGTAGGATGTAGATGGAATATCCCTGGGACAAGGGATGTATGCAGTAGATATCTTGAAGAGGTTTGGGATGATGTAATGCAAGGCCATGAACACATCTATGGCATCGAACCTGTAGCTATTTAGTGATTCTTCATTAGATTCAGTCGATGCTACTATGTATTGTCATATGATTGGGTCCTTGATGTACCTGACAAACACAAGACCAGATATTTTCTTTGCTGTGAACAAATTGAGCCAGCTCCTGACAGATCCTAGACATGTTCACTTGATTTCTGCAAAGCATATTCTGAGGTACTTGAAGGGTACGATTGATTATGGGCTCAAGTATGAGGAAAATTAGAAGATTAACCTAGAAGGTTAAGTGGATTTAGATTGGGCAGGAAGTGCCATCGATAGGAAGAGCACTTCAGGGTGCTTCTTCAGTATGGGATTAGGTGTGATCTCTTGGTTTAGTAGGATGCAATCTTGTGTGGCACTGAGTACAGCTGAAGCAGAGTATTTCACATCTTTTTCAGCTAGTTGTGAGGCAATGTGGATTAGGAAGCTAATATCTGATTTATTTGATCTCCAATTGCATGCAACTTGTATATATTGAGACAACCAGAGTTGTGTGAAGTTGTCTAAGAACCCGGTGTTCCATGACAAGTCGAAGCATATCGAGATCAAATATCACTATATCAGGGATATGGTGTAGAGAGGAGCAGTGAAGCTCCAATATGTTGCAACGAATGAGTAGATAGCTGATGTGTTGACCAAACCATTAGCCAGAGTGAAGTTTGAGTATTTCAGGGAGAAGCTTGGTGTTATCTAGATCGAGGTTCCCTCCAAGGGGAAGTGATGAGTCTGTGTGCCTTTCTGACATGGTTGTTGGATGTGTTCATCCAATGGTCAGATGTAAGTGCAGATCCTTTCTAACATGGTTGTTGGATGTGTTACTCCCATGTTTAGATGTAAGTGCAGAGCCTTTATAACATGGTTGTTGGATGTGTTCCTCCCATCATCAGATGTAAGTGCAGAGCCTTTCTGACATGGTTGTTGGATGTGTTCCTCCCATGGTCATATGTAAGTGCAGAGCCTTTCTGACATAGTTGTTGGATGTGTTCCTCCCATGGTCAGATGTAAGTGTAGAGCCTTTCTGACATGGTTGTTGCATGTGTTCCTCCCATGGTCAAATGTAAGTGCAGATACTTGTTGACATGGTTTTTGGATGTGTTTCTCCCATGGTCAGATGTAAGTGTAGATCCTTTCTGAGATGGTTTCTGGATGTGTTCCTCCCATGGTTAGATATAAGTGCTAAAGAAGATGAAGACCTACATGGAAGATAGGCCTACAATGAACATGAAAAAGGGCTGGCTCTGTAGAACTTCCTATGATGAGTAGAATTGAGAGATAGCACCAATTGATCGAGATAGCGGTAGCCTTGATGATGATCCAACTTTGATGATGATCCATATTTGATGATGATCTAGTGATGATCTAGCGTTGATCATGATCTAGACTTGATTTAGAGAAGAAGACTTGTGCTGATGAATTGTGTCAAGAGAATACCTTCCTAGTTGAGAGGGAGTGTTGATGTATTTGTAACTTCGGAATGTATTCACTTGTATATCTTATACCCTGATTTTCCTATCAGGAAGTATTAGTAATGTAATTGAGTCATGTCATACCCTAATGTTCCTATCGAGAGAATCAATAATGTAAAAAAGTATTGTAAAGTCATATAGGGTAACCCTCCTTATTGATCAAGGGTTAAAGTCCCCGCAGTTGTGGGGCACTAGGGTTATTAGACCCTCCTACAGAATTAGACCCTGGTGAGTTAATGTCAAGTTGGAAATTAGTATAAATAGAGAGTGAATCTCTCTATTTATCACACAGTCACTCACACTCAGTTGTAGAGCATGAGTGAGAGAGAAGGAGCTAGGATAAGAGAGAGAACAACTATTGGAGATCATCTTACTGTCTTTGGGTTTTACTACTGCCATTGGCACTTATTCTATCTCCGAGGAAGTTGTGGGGTTTTCTCCTTTATGGTTTCCCCGAGGAAAATATTTGTGTCCATTGTCTCTTGTGATTGATTGTTGTGCTTGTTATTATATCAGTTAAGATCCTAATATAACACTGTCTAAATGATAAAAATATAACAGGAACTTTTGAAGAAAGTAAGAGGCCTCAGACACACTCCATTTATGTGCCACAGTGTTGATCCCTAGAAAATCCCACATATGGATTCTCCCCAATAACCATTTCCAATTAGCTCGTTATTGTTTGGTGTGGGGAATCCGTTCGATTAGCAGCCCGACTACCATAGAATTAAATGAGAGCTTGATTCTTATTTTACTAGTTGTAGCCCAGTCCACCATTTATGTGTGTTTTTATTGTTTTGTAAATGATATGCAAGGGACTAAATTAAATGCAGATGATCAGGAAGCAAAGGTTTCGCAATGTGATGCGTAGGTTCTTACCTCTCATCTTATTTGCTTTGTTCCTGAGACACAGAAAGCAAATAACAACTATGATAAACTAACTTATCCTATCTAACCTATCCCCAAGGAGCAATATTATTATTTTTGTAAGTAATGTATTCTAACTTATGCACAAATAATATTACAGATAGCTGATATAATTCAAAATATATAAATACAGTAGAAAGATTAACATAGAGATAGCTTAGTGTTTATTAAAAAATTCATTACATCACTTGTTGCATAAGCTTCATAAAATTGAAAGGAAATCATTCGCAACATAGAAATAATTTAGAAGTGAAACAATCTCATAGATTTATAGAGTCAACTGAAACATAAATAGTTCTATATTCATCCATCTCCATATCATGCATTTGAAACTCCAACAGCTCCTTCTCCAGCAGAAATTCAATCCTTCTTTATTATAAAAAGAAATAGTTCTTCTTACAAAAATTATTTCACATAAGATCGCTAGAAAATTCCCTTTCTCCATTAAACTCTACTTCTATTTATACATTTGCACAATGACTCTTGGTTCTCCTGCCCTTTGGGCTTCCTCAATATTCGGTTACAAAATATTTTTCTTCTAGTGTGCTCACTAATTAAGATTATAAATACAAATATTAAAACTATATTCCCATGTGTAAATAGGAGAAAAACACTTTAAGTGAGCTCAATCAACTCAGTAATGAATTGTTTCCAAGCCACAGCATCGACCAATCAAACCGCAGAAAGTTATGTCTATCGCCCTTTGGAAACTTGCTCCAGCCTTGATAAGACCAAAGGGAATCCTTCTATATGCAAAAGTCCCCCATTTCATTCTAAAAGTGGTCTTCACTCGGTTTTGTTCTGCTATCAACACTTGGTTGTAGCCTGAGAATCCATCTAGTAGAGAGAATAATTCTGATCCTACGACCATCTGCAATATCTGTTCCATGGGAGGGACTGGGTAGTTATCTTTATCGGAGGCACGATTCAAGTTTATGAAATCTACACAAAGTCTAATATCACCAGAAATTTTCCTCACTGGTACCAAATTCGAAACCCATTCTGAATGTATAACTTTAAAAATAATTCTTGCATCAAACAGCTTCTTCACTTCGCTTTGAATCAAAGGTTCTAACTTGGGATGCATCTTTCTTAATGGATGCTGGAATGGCTTGAATCCTGCTTTAACTAGAACAACATGTTGCATAATGTGGGTGTCATACGTCTTAAGATATTCATATGTCCAAGAAAAGACATCTTTGTACTGTTTAAATAAGCTAATGAATTTGCTTCTTTCTCCGGGTGAGCAACACTTTCCCAAGTTTACATATTTAGGCTCGGCTTCTAACCCTAAATTCACCAGCTCAAATTGCATAGATGAACTGTGCGTTTTGACATTGGCCGGTCTTATAAACTTGTTATTCAGATCAAACATTCCTTCCAAAGTTCTAACTTCTTTGGGTATGAAATTTCCACTTCGAAGATTTGCTTGATGCTCCTCGTCATCGATTATAGCCCCTTTGAAATTCTCAATATTTGTTAGAAATTCGAAGATCCGTGGGTCGTCATCGAATAATCTTAGATTGGTGATGTTTTCTGATACAACAGGCCTAAAAATCAATTCGATGGAACATCAATTATTAGTAGGAACAAGCCTGGCAGCTGAAGTAGCTAATAAATCAGCTTCTGCATTTTTTAACCTAGGAATTGAGACTATATTAAATGCATCGAAATTCATTAGAAGATACCGCACTTCGTTTTGATAACCTTTTAGATGTGGTGATAGACAATGGATTTTATTTTGAACTTGCTGAACAATAATTTCAGAATCTCTGTAGACTTTTAGATTTTTAACCTTAAATTCAATTGCCTTCTTTAAACCTTGTATTAATGCTTCATACTCGACTATGTTATTTGTGCATTCAAATTCTAATTTACAAGAAAGAAAATGTTTATTGTTTTCTGGATCCACCAAGATACAAACAGCTCCTGATCCTTCCTAAGTTTTTGAACCATCAAAATATAATACCCAAAACCTATCTGCTAATTCTACTAAACTATTTTTTCTTTCTACATATGGGACTAAGATAACTATGTTACAATCAATTTTATCATCCCACGAAAACTGAAGGAGCTTGGGCTGTGTATCTGATCTATTATAGAAATTCTCGGCTTGGTAATTTCCCAGTTCGAATTCAATGAAATAATTTCCCAAAACGGAGTGTGAAAAATTTATTGGCTCATTCTTGTGTTCCAATAGGGTCACATTGTGTCTCATATGTGGTTCCCTCATTACTTTAATCTAGTTTTGACATCCTTGATAGGGTAACCATAAGTGAGACCAGACAGTTGCAAAATATCCATCTACTTTCGCAGATTAGTCTTGGCTCAAAATCAGTTCGTATACCTTAGGGATGTCTACTACCATAATGTCTATAAATTGACACACCCTTTCATCCGTAGCTAAACGTATCAGCACAAATTCCATTTCTCCTACCACCTTCACGGTTGTTCTGTCCAACTGTATGATCTTTCCATTAGATGGCTTGGGTTGGCCATTTATACTTTTACACACCAAAAAAGGCATAACATTTGCAGATGCTCCCAAGTCTACCAAACAGTTGTGCACATTATGATTAAAATTTTCAAATGTAAGCAGAAATGGTAGTGTTATGGACTTGGAATTTCCCCTAATACTAGCTTCACTGGTTTCTTCTTCCAACTGAATAAATTTTTGGGGTTTACTGGTTGGTGGATCCAAGGTTTCCAAAAGTTTCTTCTTTTGTTGGGGTAGACTGCCACATCTCAAATAAAGAAATATTAGCCTTAGTTTTCTTGATATCTTCTATTATATCATACCCCATCTCACAGTCTTGTGGGATTTTCTTAACACCTTCTACTTTAATTTCAACATCCTTCACGGTATTATTGATAGTTGGAATATTTTGCCTTGTTATAACCAAATCAGGTATAAGTTGAGTTTGAGTGTTATTTCCGACTTTCTTCATGTTTTCCTGAATTCTTTTAATTTTGGGTAGTAATGTGTTATGTTCGATTAGTGGACCTTTACTCCTAGTTGTGACATTTACATCTGACAGTTGTATCTCTTAATTAGGTTCTTCATCTTCTAAACCCGACATAGGTGCACAATCCCACAAGACCATGGTAGTCTCCTCAGGTGTTTTTCCTGATTCATGAACAAGGATAATTTTAGGGGCGAAATTTAGCCCATGGGCTATTTTTCCATGTTTTTCTCCAAAAAAAGATTCTCGATTTTGCATTTTTTGAAGCCCTGTTTTGCCCAATTTTGATGGGGTAAAATTTTTTTACCCTAAAAATCGCCAAATTATTATATAAACAATATAAAATACTTGGAAATTAAAATATTTTTTCAAAAGTATCGCCAAACATTTTATAGTTGTCGTTTTAAGAATTGGTAAGATTCACCAACATTTTTACACTTTCAAATAAGTATGGTTCCTTAAAATTATCCTTGTTCATGAACCCTTTCATCATCAACCTTAGGCTTTGTTAATCTAGAGTCAAGTAATTGATTCATAACCAATGTCATGGAATTAATCCACTCTGGAAAATTATTTTCAGAGTGAGTTTGTTGATGAAATGTACATAAATTGTCCATTCCAACTTCAGTGAGATTCATAATAGGAGGACTGTGTGTGGGTGGCCAAGAGGGACCACTTTCCTCTCTTTCCTTGAAGAATGGTTTATATTGTTTTCTGCCTTAATTTGCCTCTTTATCTTTCTCTAAGTCAACAATCTTGTTGGATAACTTTTCTGCCATTTTGAACACACTTTCTAACTCATGAGAATGCTCATCTTTGGGTCTTGTCAACAACAAAGGTTTTTTACCACTGAAGGGTCTGGTCTCTGACTCCCTAGAATGTTTATTTACACTTTCAAGTTCAGCTTCTATCTTCTCGGCTTCATCATAAGTTTCTACTAAGGAATGTTTTACTGATCTTTTGACAAACATTGCTATATCAGAGCCAAGGGCTGAAGTGTAGTATTCAATTAGAGTTTCTTCAGCAGGTTTGATGGCTGTGCTGAAATTGTTTAAATGAGCAGCAAACCTCTAATTTAAATCTCTCACTTTTTCTTTCTTTTCCCTTTTTAGAGCCAATAGTTATTTCATCAAAGGAGCATTAGTTATTTGTCTACAAAACTTGTTTTTAAACATTCTTTCGAAAGTGTCCCAGTCTATGATTGAATTGGCCTATAAGTCAAAATACCATGATGCTGCTTTACCTTTGAGAGTATGAGGAAATAGCCTACATACCACATCCTCATGTTCAACTTCTAATGCTTCCAAGGCTAAGAAATTTTTTTGTAGATGGTCATCCACAGATATGCCTTTCCTCGGGTCAAATCTAGGCAAAGAATTTTCATAATTATGTGGCAAAGAATGCACTGGAGGAGCTAAGTTCAGTGGTGTTCTATCCCTCGAAGCTGGTATAGGTGGATTAGGATGATTTGCATTAGGATTTCGAGGTACATTTTCGACCATGATTTAGGGAGGGGATTGAGGTGGATATTGGAAAGGTGAACAATACGGAGATTCCAGTCCCAACTATTTAAGAGGTTGAACAATTTATTGCAAGGTTAAATCTACCAACTCTTCAAAATCTCCTACTAACACTGAATGTTCTATGTAAGGGCATTCTTTTGTGTGAGCTTGTCTTCTAGGTAGGTCAGGGATATTCGAAAATCCTCCAAGATTCTTTGCATACGACCTTGTGATTCTTCTTAAATGATCAACTATTTTGATAGAGATAGGATAAAGGTATTTTGGAATGTATAACTCAGGATTAAATTTTATTTCAGGATTGGGTCTCTTGGGAAAACTAATCTCAGAACTGTCATTGGTAGAATGTTCTCGAGAAAACAGATTTCCTCAGCCAGCCATGCACTGATGAACCTCCTTCTAAGACCAAAGTTGTTGATGCTTGGAAAATCCTAGGTACCTGTTACCACCTAAGTTGTACTTAGTGGTTTTTATCAAGTGAGCCTGGTGAACCAGACAAAGATGATTTGTTCAGACTTCAGAAGACCTTCGAAGTGCTTGTTGTACTATATCACATGTTCATACCCCCTTGGGGGAGTTGTAATAAATGTTCTATCATGATAGTGTCTGTAAAAGACTCGGTCTCATAGACTTTATTTGTCAATACGATCAACCTAGGGTGATTTTTCCCTTGGTTATTATTGGTTGTTGAATAAATGACTTATAATTTCTGAGTTTTTCACTCAATACCTCCAAATTTGGGGTGGTCGGCTTGGCATTTAGGCCTATTAAAGTTATTAGAGTCTATTTTTCAATGTATAATCATGCTAAGCATCATGGTCGAATCATATGAACATGTCTAAGTCCCCCCTAGGTTTTTAATTTTTTTTATTTTTTCAGTGTTTTTTAATAAAATTTAATTTTTCCAAAACTTAGGCTATTTTTTAATAGTTTAATTGGAAAAATTGGTTTTGTAATAAAAGTGGGCTTAATAATAAGTTTCAGTCATGTAGGTGCTCTTTTGCAAGCTAAGAGAACCCAATAAAGCTATAGACCCACTATTTCCAAGTTTTGAGTGATTTTCCATCACCAAGGTCAGAAAACCCCAAAAAATCTGTTATTGATTATTTTAATTGATAAATTGATGAATAATGGAGCAAATCCAATTTCCTAGATCAATGGATTCTCAACCGATTTGATTGAAATCAGTCTCATCAGCACCAGATTAACCAGAGATTGCAATTCCTTAACTGAAGGGGCTAATCAGGGCAGATCCAAAGTTGAACTTCAACCTCCTTTATGGGGAGTTGCACCCTCTCTCTCTCCTCCACACGTGTGGGCTCTTTTGGGAGCTCTATGGTTGATGATTCATTCAGCAGGTTGATGTGTCAGCTCAATCAACCCCCTGATTGATAGTTAGACTCAGTAGAAGCTCAGTTCAACTTCAAATCAGGCATTGATGGACTCTCCTTCAGTTGCAATTGTCTATCTCCTTGAGATTGCACCCCCTCTGGGCTGGGGTTTCAATTTTTTGTATAAATAAAGCATGGCTGCCTCCTTTCCAAGCTAGCTAGAGTTGGATTGAGGAGCTATTGCTGTTGTAATACAATGTAATATCTTTTGCTATTGGAATAAAGTGAAACTTTGGAGGCCAAAACAGTGTAATGCTCTTATATGTGTGGAATTAACATTGTCTTGCAGCTTTGTTGTTACCAGTGTCTTACTCTCAATTTCTGCATCTGAATCTTGTCTGGCTTAAATGATTCAGCTGAATCAATAGGAGTATAGTTGGGCAAGTAATATTACTTGTTTTTCAATATCTCATAGCATAGATGTTTGAAGATTCAGATTATACATGTTTAAATAAGTTTATTTGCATGTAATCCCTCTCTTTTTTCATATATCTCTATCCAGATCTCATAAGGTTTTTGTGCAGGATTGTTTGTTAGTTTTCAGATAGCAGGGGTTGGATGAACTGTGGATCTGGATTGAATCAACTGGGAATCCGACTATTTTGTAAAGGAATTGTCCCTCGGCATTCCACTAACTAGTCTCTTTTGTAGATCCATTCCGATAACAAGCGCTCTTCTTTTCCTCTTCCTCATTCAATCTTTTTAAAATCAGTCCAGTTGCTTGTTCGCAGATTTAAAATTGTTTAGACCTATCAATTTCAGGATTCATTTTACATATATATTTTTTCCTTAAAGATCATAAAGTAGATCTCATTCCTAAAGAAATTTTACAAGCATTCTAGATTTAGTTTTAGGGAAAATTGTCATTTTTCAAGGCTGTGAAAGTAGATCTAAAGCTTGTTGAATGCATGGTTGTTTCCTTAGAATATTAAAATTTATATTCAAAAAATTTAAGTGCTTCATATTGGCTGCCCCAAAATTAGGCCAATATCCCAAGGAAAGCTTTCTTTCCTTGGTTCTTTTCCGCTTCTTTAAAAACTAGTTTTAACTTAGAATTTTTGGGTAAAAAGTGTGTTCATCCAAAAGTACTTTCAAAGTACTTTTGGGCATATTTAACTGTGATAATATTTCTGGTTTTTAGTAGGTGTAACAGAAAAGAGGAGGAGGTGCTATCCGGAAATCATTTTTGGACCATTTGAAACCCCCCAGGGGGTCTCCATCTTCCCAAAATTTCAAAATTCCGCAATTTGTAAACCTTTGGTCTCATTCTGTATAAGGAACAAGTGGATTAATTTCAGTTTTTTGATATTGTAATTGCTGCTAATAAAAATAAAAATCTCTTCGAATAGGATCTTTCAAGCCTATTCACCATCCCCCCTGGGGGGATTCGCATCAGTGTCATTTTTTTTGCATTTTCTCTTTTTTATGTTCTATTTTAGTCGTGACATGAAGGATTGTATACTTTGATAAAATTTTGCATTATTCCATATTTCAATTCAAAAGTAATCATACTACTTACCCCACAAATTCCCGATTGACCTGCAAGGGGAAAGAGATGCTGGTAGGACTAATTAGAAAACCGATGTTGTGTATCTATGATTCCATTTTCATTGTTATTTTTCACATGCAAGAAATAAAATTAACCCCTCCTTGATTTCCTGATTGAGGTCCACTTGGACCGAAAGAGATTCCTGGAGGGTCTTATTTTTTAACAAGAGCACACTCTTAAAATTTACTAAAATTGACAGACTCCGGTGTGTATGCTTTGCACTTGGCTGCGGTTCATCCGATTAGTCAAGTTGTGTCAAAAGAACTTGAGTGACTAGATTAATTAGTCTTCACCTCCCAAATTGACAAACCATCAGGCGAAAATCCAATGCCTCGAACAAACTGTAAGCGGTGGAAAAATACCCAAAGGAGTGGGAACAACTGGAAAGTGACCTCGAGGCACCGATCTCTGTCACACCCTGATGGGTTCATTATGAACAATAGTCTTCGAGACTCTGTTTCATCCCACAAACACCTTGTGGGTAGCCGTGAAAGTTCACTTTTGGACATACTCCAAGTACACCTCGGGTATATCTAGAGTCCCCTTTTTGCCTAATTTAATTCATTCACATTCCACATTAATTTAAAATCTACCAAGAGACATTTGCAAAACATTCTTTCAAGCGCATGCAAACACATTATTTTCTATGTTGACTCCATTTAAGGCACTGGTGATTTATTTGATCAATTCTTTCGATTATATATATATTGAGTGTCATTACTGTGCTTATCTGCTTTAAATCTTGCATCTTGTTATCATTTGTTTCCACTGGTTAAATTCAAAAAACTCCTAAACAACTTAATCAATATAACACCATCACACTACGTAATTAGCCTTAGTATAATAGGGTCTACCCCCCTTGGCTTCGTTAGGAGTTAGCCTGAATGGAGAAGTCAAGAACAAGGTGACAGCCTTGACTCGAGACTTGCGCCCAAGGACACACCGAGTGGCTTAAAGATTTCTGCCACGTAACCTAGGTGTGTGAAAGGCGACAACACTTTTTGGCGCCGTTGCCGGGGATAAATCTTTTTTATTCTCGGAGTACGGATTTTGTTTTCTTCCTTTTTGTTTTTGCTTTGTTTGATGAATGCTTAAAGTAGATATTGTTTTTTCATCTGGTGACTCCACTGACTTTTTTTTCAGTTTTTATTTTTACAAAGAAAAGCAAAAAATAATTTTTGTGAGAGTTCTTAAATGTATATTTTAATTCTCACATGGCGACTCCATTGAAGGGATAAAACCCTGTTATCTCATAAACTTACGAAGTTTTGTTGTGTGTAGATGAGCCCATGCGACATATTAAAACCTCTAAAGCTCATCACTTGACAGGTCCACCTTTTCAGTACAAGGTTTAATGGTTATATCAAATGCATACTATTAATTTTTGATATGGATGAATTAAAGGAGCAATATGGTGCCCAGATAACTGGACTTTTTAGCCTATCGATTTCTCAAACATCCCGGGTTTTCCTAATTGTTGTGATGGTGTGGGGGATGCATATAAATGGCTTCCAGTATTTCATGGAAATTATGGTGATTCAGCCATCTGGCATGTCAAATATTTCCTTCAGTTGATGGTTGAATCCAATGTGCTTCATGAAGATAATATGATGGAAATGTTTGCTGGTACTTTTTGGGGTGAGGCCTATTGTTGGTTCTATCAGAGCCTTCCTAATAAATGTATGACTTCTTTTCCAATCTTCCTTTGGATGTTTTTAGAGTAGTGGCATGATGGTAGGGGTAGTATGAATGGTTTGAAAAAGTTCCTTGAAAAGAACTGTACCTTCTACCTATCTGGGATAGAGTATCACATGGAAACATATGATGGACCTTTTGCCATGATACAAAGTATTGAAGACTTGGAATCACTTCTTGAACATTTAAGTGAAGAGGAGCCCATGATTGAACACATTGTTGAAGACTCTCCTCATGTCACTATAGCTGAAAACATTGAATATTTGAGATTTTCTCAAGATTGTTGCAATGCTAATATTTGTCCAGAAAGCCCTCATGAGGAAACCATTACAGAGATCGACACTTATGAAGAAATTTATAATGTGTGTGATGACACTCCTCTATGTTCATCACTCAAGGATGCAGTTTTGGAAATTTTAAATTCTCATAATATATTTGAAACCAAAACTTTTAAGGATGATTATTATGAACAGGAGGAGGGTAGTTATATCTCAAGACGTGATACCAGCAAGGAAGACTCTCTCACATATGACATGGATGGGAGTGATGACTATTGGAATTTCATAGATAATCCAACTTGTGAAAATCTTATTGAGAATCCCATCCATGATATGTCCAGCAAGGGGAGTGTGGATACCTAGGAAAATCTTAGTATGGAAGAGGAGCATTCAGAATTTTCACATGATCATCCAGAGTCATATCATGTAGTGCCGCACAAAGGTATCAATAATAAAGACATCGAGAAGCAGTGTTGTGAAAAGACATATGTGATGTAGACAGTGAAATATCACTCTCAAATATCATCTTCACATATGGAGTTTCCTTATGATTTGGAGCCTCTTGGGGCTTGTGCAATGAGTTATCATCCGATAAGCCTTGATGATCAGTATGATGGTGTTGTCAATCTGTCTCATCACTCTGATTTGTATATCAACCCTATCGAGTCATGGATAGAAGTAGCTTGCGCAAACACCTACCAGTTTGGGAAGAAGTTTGACGACATTATTCATGCCTATGATTTCCCATCCATCCCGCCCATTCTGGATCATCATGTAGGTTTGCATTCTCTAAATAAGGTATCCTTACTTTGGCTGGTAACCAGAGACAAGGAATTTTTTTTTATGTTAATAAAATGCTTAGGTGGTTACATTGGATTTTTGATTACACTTAACCCTTTTTATATCATGCTTAGAGTAGGAAAATAAGCTCCTTGAAAGAGAGCATTTACTTTCTGCATTTCTATTTTGTGCTTAGCGATAACAAAGCTTTTCTTTCATTAGTTAGCTATATCTATTTTGTTTGAATAAATTGGCTTAATTGTTCATTTGGTTTTTATATAAAGCTTGTGCTACTAAGGTTTTCTTGTCAAGTTGAGATGTTTTTACAGGGTTTATAAACTAGAGATTCTGGTGTTCTTGTATCCTCTCTTTGTCTTATGACCAGATCAAGCACACGTCCCACCGTTGGAGCCAGATGTTACCACCTAAGTTGTACTTAGTGGTTTTTATCAAGTGAGCCTGGTGAACCAGACAAAGATGATTTGTTCAGACTTTAGAAGACCTTCAGAAGTGCTTCTTAGAAGTGCTTATTGTACTATATCACATGTTCATACCCCCTTGGGGGAGTTGTAATAAATGTTCTAGCATGATAGTGTCTATAAAAGACTCAGTCTCATAGACTTTATTTGTCAATCCGATCAGCCCAGGGTGTTTTTTCCCTTGGTTATTATTGGTTGTTGAATAAACGACTTATAATTTATGAGTTTTTCACTCAATACCTCCAAAGTTGGGGTGGTCAGCTTGACATTTAGGCCTATTAAGGTTATTAAAGTATATGTGTCAATGTATAAACATGCTAAGCATCATGGTCGAGTCATATGAACATGTCTAAGTCCCCCTAGGTTTTTAATTTTTTTAATTTTTCAGTGTTTTTTATTAAAATTTAATTTTTCCAAAACTTAGGCTATTTTTTAAGAGTTTAATTGGAAAAATTGGTTTTGTAATAAAAGTGGGCTCAATAATCAGTTTCAGTCATGTAGGTGCTCATTTTCAAGCTAAGAGAACCCAATAAAGCTATAGACCCACTATTTCCAAGTTTTGAGTGATTTTCCATCACTGAGGTCAGAAAACCCCAAAAAATCAGTTATTGATTATTTTAATTGATAAATTGATGAATAATGGAGCAAATCCAAAATCCTAGATCAATGGATTCTCAACCGATTTGATTGAAATCAGTCTCATCGGCACTAGATTAACCAGAGATTGCAATTCCTTGACTGAAGGGGCTAATCAGGGCTGATCCAGAGTTGAACTTCAACCTCCTTTATGGGGAATTGTACCCTCTCTCTCTCCTCCACACATGTGGGCTCTTCTGGGAGCTTTATGGTTGTTGATTCATTTAGAAGGTTGATGTGTCTGCTCAATCAGCCCCCCGATTGACAGTTAGACTCAGCAGAAGCTCAGTTCAGCTTCATATCAGGCATTGATGGACTCTCCTTCAGTTGCAGTTGTCTATTTCCTTGGGATTTGCACCCCCTCTGGGCTGGGGTTTCAATTTTTTGTATAAATAAAGCATGGCTGCCTCCTTTCCAAGCTAGCTAGAGTTGGATTGAGGAGCTATTGCTGTTTTAATACTGTGTAATATCTTTTTCTATTGGAATAAAGTGAAGATTTGGAGACCAAAACGGTGTAATGATCTTATATGTGTGGAGTTAACATTGTCTTGTAGCTTTGTTGTTACCGGTGTCTTACTCTCAATTTCTGCATCTGAATCTTGTCTGGCTTGAACGATTCAGCTGCATCAATAGGATTATAGTTGGGCAAGTAAGATTACTTGTTTTTCAATATCTCATAGCATAGATGTTTGAAGATTCAGATTATACATGTTTAAATAAGTTTATTTGCATGTAATCCCTCTCTTTTTTCATATATCTCTATCCATATCTCATAAGGTTTTTGTGCAGGATTGTTTGTTAGTTTTCAGGTAGCAGGGGTTGGATGAAACATGGATCTAGCTTGATTCTACTGGGAATATGACTATTTTGTGAAGGCATTGTCCCTCGACATTCCACTAACTAGTCTCTTTTGCAGATCCATTCCGGCAACAAGTGCTCTTCTTTTCCTCTTCCTCCTTCAATCTTTTTAAAATCAGTCCGGTTACTTGTTTGTAGCTTTAAAATTGTTTAGATCTACAAATTTAAGGATTCATTTTACATAGTTCTTGCTGCCTTAAAGCTCATAAAATAGATCTCATTCCTAAAGAAATTTTACAAGCATTCTAGATCTAGTTTTAGGGAAAATTGTCATTTTTCAAGGCTGTGAAAGTAGATCTAAAGCTTGTTGAATGCATGGTTGTTTCCTTAGAATATTAAAAGCTATATTCAGAAATTTATGTTCTTCATATTGGCTGCCCCAAAAGCATGCCAAGATCTCTTTTTTCGCTTCTTTAAAAACTAGTTTTAACTTAGATTTTTTGGGTAAAAAGTGTGTTCATCCAAAAGTACTTTCATAGTACTTTTGAGCATATTTAAATGTGATAATATTTCTGGTTTTTAGCAGGTGTAACAAAAAAGAGGAGGAGGTGCTGTCCAGAAAACATTTTTGGACCATTCGAAACCCCCTAGGGGGTCTCCGTCTTCCCAAAATTTCAAATTTTCGCAATTTGTAAACCTTTGGTCTCATTCCATATAAGGAACAAGTGGATTAATTTTAGTTTTTGGATATTGTAATTTCTACTAATAAAAATAAAAATCTCTTCGAATAGGCTCTTTCGAGCCTATTCACCATCCCCTATGGGGGGATTCGCGTCCGTGTCATTTTTTTTGCATTTTCTCTTTTTTCTGTTCTAGTTTGGTCATGACATGTAGGATTGTATACTTTGATAACATTTTGCATTATTCCATATTTCAATTCAAAATTAATCATACTACTTACCCCACGACTTCCCGATTGACCCGCAAGGGGAAAGAGACGCGTGGTAGGACTAATTAGAAAACCGGTGTTGTGTATCTCTGATTCCATTTTCATTGTTATGTTTCACATGCAAGAAATAAAACTAACCCCTCATTTATTTCCCGATTGAGTTCCACTTGGATCGAAAGAGATTCTTCGAGGGTCTTCTTTTTTAACAAGAACACACTCTTAAAATTTACTAAAATTGACAAGACTCTGGTGTGTATGCTCTACACTTGGCTACGATTCATTGGATAAGTCAAGCTGCATCAAAAGCACTTGAGTGACTATATTAATTAGTCTTCACCTCCCAAATTGACAAACCATCAGGCAATAATCCAATGCCTCGAACAAACTATAAGCGGTGGAAAAATACCCAAAGAAGTGGGAACAACTGGAAAGTGACCTCAAGGCGCCGATCTCTGTCACACCCTGATGGGTGCGTTATGAACAATAGTCTCCGAGACTCTATTCCAGCCCACAAACAAGTTGTGGGTAGCTGTGAAAGTTCACTTTTGGACATACTCCAAGTACCCTTCAGGTATATCCAGAGTCCCCTTTTCGCCTAATTTAATTCATTCACATTCCACATTAATTTAAAATCTATGAAGAGACATTTGCGAAACATTATTTCAAGCGCATGTAAGCACATTATTTTCTCTGTTGACTCCATTTAAGCCACTGGTGATTTATTTGATCAATTCTTTCGATTATATATATATTGAGTGTCAGCACTATGCTTATTTGCTTTAAATCTCGCATCTTGTTATCTTTTGTTTCCATTGGTTAAATTCAAAAAACTCCTAAACAACTTAATCAATATAACACCATCACACTAAGTAATTAGCCTTAGTAATTTAATAGGTTCTACCCCCCTTGGCTTCGGTAGGAGTTAGCCTGAACAGAGGAGTCAAGAACAAGGTGATAGCCTTGACTCAAGACTTGCGCCCAAGGACACACCGAGTGGCTTGAAGATTTCTGCCATGTAACCCAGGTGTGTGAAAGCCGGCAACACTTTATTGCAAGCTTGTCTTCTAGGTAGGTCAGGGATATTCAGAAATCCTCCAAGCTTCTTTGCATATGACCTTGTGATTCTTCTTAAATTATCAACTACTTTGTTAGAGATAGGATAAAGGTATTTTGGAACGTCTAACTCAGGATTACATTTTATTTCAGGGCTAGGTCTCTTGGGAAAACTGGTCTCAGAACTATCACTGGTAGAATGTTCTTGATAAAATGGATTTCCTCGGCCAACCATGCACTGATAGACCTCCTTCTAGCACCAAAGTTGTTGATGCCTAGAAAATCCTAGGTACCGACAGTAGGGATTCTCCCCAATAACTGTTCCCAATTAGCTCGTAAGCACATTATTTTCTATGTTGACTCCATTTAAGGCACTGGTGATTTATTTGATCAATTCTTTTGATTATATATATATTGAGTGTCATTACTGTGCTTATCTGCTTTAAATATTGCATCTTCTTTTCTTTTGTTTCCACTGGTTAAATTCAAAAAACTCCTAAACAACTTAATCAATATAACACCATCACACTAAGTAATTAGCCTTGGTAATTTAATAGGGTCTACCCCCCTTGGCTTCATTAGGAGTTAGCCTGAACGAAGAAGTCAAGAACAAGGTGACAGCCTTGACTCGAGACTTGCCCCCAAGGACACACTGAGTGGCTTGAAGATTCCTGCCACGTAACCCAAGTGTGTGAAAGGTGGCAACTCTTTTGTGCGAGCTTGTCTTTTAGGTAGGTCAGGGATATTTGGAAATCCTCCAAGATTCTTTGCATACGACCTTATGATTCTTATTAAATGATCAAATACTTTGTTAGAGATAGGATAAAGGTATTTTTGAACGTCTAAGTCAGGATTAAATTTTATTTCAGGATTGGGTCTCTTGGGAAAAATGGTCTCATAATTGTCACTGGTAGAATGTTCTCGAGAAAAAGGATTTCCTCGGATAGCCATGCACTGACGGACCTCCTTCTAGCACCAAAGTTGTTGATGCCTGGAAAATCCCAGGTATTGACAATAGGGATTCTCCCCAATAACCGTTCTTAATTAGCTCGTTTATTATTTGGTGGGGGGGATCCGTCCGGTTAGCGGCTCGGCTACCGTAGAATTAAATGAGAGATTGATTCTTATTTTACCAGTTGCGGCTAGGTCCACCATTTGTGTGTGTTTTAATTGTCTTGTAAATGATATGAAAGTGCCTAAATTAAATGTAGATGATCAGGAAGCAAAGGTTTCACAATCTGATGCGTAGGTTCTTACCTCCCATCTTATTCCATTTTTTCCTGAGTCACAACATGCAAATAAAATCTATGCTAAACTAACTTATCCTATCTAACCTATCCCCATGGAGCAAGATTATTGTTTGTGTGAGTAATGTACTGTAACTTATGCACAAAGCATATTACAGATAGCTGATATAATTCGAAATACATAAATACAATAGAAATATTAACATAGAGATAGCTCAATGTTTATTAAAACATTCATTACATCACTTGCTGCATAAGCTTCATAACAATGAAAGGAAATTATTCACAACATAGAAATATTTCAGAAGTGAAATGATCCCACAGATTTATAGATTCAGCTGAAACATAAATAGTTCTATATTCAACCATCTCCATATCATGCATTTGAAACTCCAACAGCTCCTTATCCAGCAAAAATTTAGTCCTTATTTATTATAAAAAGAAATAGTTCTTCTTACAAAAATGATTTCACACAATATCGCTAGAAAAGTCCCTTTCTCCATTTGACTCTACTTCTATTTATACATTTTCACAATGAATCTTGGTTCTCCTGCCATTTGGGATTCCTCAATATTTGGTTACAAAATATTTTTCTTCTAGTGTGCTCACAAAGTAATATTATAAATACAAAATATTACAATTATATTCCCATGTGTCAATAGGACAAAAACACTTTAAGTGAGCTCGGTCAACTCAGTAATGAATTGTTTCCAAGCCGCAACATCCGAAACATTGATCTCAAACTCTGATGATTCCAGGAATTGGACCATGACCTCATGTTTGGATGCCCGAGTCTTTATGTCAGACATCCTTGCTGGAATTACTTGAAGCCGATATTATAAAAGGAAGTTGCTTACTGCATCTTGAGAAATTACACTTTTGATCACCTTCACAAATGGATGCCAAGTTCATCCTCCCTCAATCTATCATGCAACTGCTTCAAGTATTCTTCATGGGATGGGAGCTCATCTAGCCTCCTTTTGGATGATGTTTGGTATGAGTGGTGACTACAATAACACAAAAAAACATCTTAGTATTTACATCATTAAACAACTTATGCACTTGAATGAGATAAATGACTAAGATATGCTGGTCAAACCATTTTAAAGCAAACATCATTACTCTGCATTACCCTGCTTCCCTCCGCCATTGGTTCAAGACAAACGTGACGCATTTCAATGGGTAAAATGTTGGAAACAAAACTCCTGCACAGGCGGGTCTCGGCCTTTGTATGCTCATCATGATCTAACAGATTGTGGGAAAACAATGCCTCCGAACGAACTGGTGAGGCTCTGATAGCAAGTAGAGTGTCCAGGGTGAGTTTAAACTTAAAGGAAACGACGAAACTTAAAGAAATACAAGGGAAAACCCTTTTTTAAACCCACACAAAAACCTACCTACTCCCTGTGCGGCGTATAAATAGACATCTATGGGCTAAAAGTCCATTAAAAAGGTTGGTAAGGATTTTAAAGCCGGCATGCATGAGTTTTAAATGGTCTAGGCACCAAAACATTTCTCATAAGAAGGCCACATATAAGTCAAAGTAAGAATAGCCCCGATAACAGTGGCTTGATAAACCCCAACACAACCGCAACCATTGGCTTAAAAACTACCAACATACCCGCATTCCATTTGTGGTTCGGCAATCAAGATAGTGTCAGAAAGAAACTATGGATGAAAGCCGTCATAGCGGCTCCAAGATTAAAACTCCTCCACTGAAGTGGGCTGATGAGGATCGGGCTATCGATGAGGAAAATTTTCTACCGTTGCGACAGCAAAAGGGAAAGGAATCCGCCACAGCAGGCCTCAAAAAATTAGAACATGTTCCGATAATAAACTTGCACGCACGCTCGCCGTAGCAGCAAAAAGATATAAAACAATCATCCAATATGGAGGGGCAGAAAAATCAGAATAAGTTCTGACTTTCGACGTAACATATCACCTGTTGTTGCAGAAGGAAACAAAAAAACTTTCAATGCAGCAGACAAGCTAACCCGACGCCACTTAAATAAATGAAAACCCTCGCTGTAGCGGCTTCATTAAATCAAATGGAATGTTAGCCAAAAGATCAGCCACCGTAGCGGCCGTGGACCTGAGAAACCATCTGCCTTAGTGGAATAAAGAATCGGGAGCACTCTCGATATTCAAACTGAAACTTGACCCACTGTTGTGGCATGAAACCAAAAATCCGTCTGCCATAGCGGCTCCAAACTTGAAAATCACCTGCTATTGCAGCTAAAAGGAACCTTTCTGACTTAGTGAAAAACCAAAATCTTGAACCTTTTCCCATGATAAAAACAAGCAATAAATGTTGTATTTCAAAATCAAAATGCCTAAGAAGCAAAAACTAGGATTTTAAAAGGGGGTCCTAAAAAATATAATTTTTTTTGGGGAATAGTTGCAGCAACATCACACAGTTGAGTGACATCATTGATGTAGATCCTCCCAGCTATGAAGAAGTAGCCAAGGAGAAATGGAAGAAGACTATGATCAAAGAGTACCAGTTGATCATGGGGACTGATGTCTAGGATGCGGATTCAGAGACCCAAAGGGAAGTTCGTAGCGTCTTCCATATGGATCTACAAGATGGCAACATTGAGGGATACAAAGAAATATTCGTAGCACGAGGATTCTCATAGAAAGAAGACATAGACTATGAGGAGACATTTTCACCATGTGTGAGGTAAACTTCCATTAGATTCAATACAACATTCTTGAATGGTGTATTCAAGGAGGAAGTGTATGTAGAACAACCACTGGGATTCGAGACACATGACATGCATAATCATGTGTTCAAATTAAAGAATCCCTTGTATGAGATCAAAAGGAACCCATGGGATAGCACATACAGTTACACGAGGAGCTTGAAGACATAGAGTGATGATGATCTTAACCTTTGCTACAAGGTTGAAGATGAAAGCCTATAGAGGATGACAAGCTCACAGATGGGTGCAAGAGGAAATTTTCAAGAAAGTTCAAGATAGAGGATCTTGGTATCCAGTGACCTTAGATGGATATATAGAAGATAAATAGTAGAGTAAGATACTTATCACTCCAGTACAGAATGTTTCAGCAACATAGAGTGCAAAATGCAGAGGGAGAATGATGCTCTTCCTTAGTGGGAGATACTGCATATTATATATGAGTTCGAGAATATTGACATAGTACGAAAGGATGGAAAACTTACTAATGGACCTAGGATTTACTGGGAATAAAGTGAATTCCAAACTTTAATTCAAGGTTGAAGGCATAAGACTAGTGATGCTCTTGCTATATGTCGATGAACTATTCCTGATATGAGAGGATAAAATCATTGAAGATGTAAGGAGGAGTCTTGCCACCGAGCTTGAAATGAAAGACCTAGGGACAATGCACTACTTCTTTGGCATGGAGGTGTGGCAGAATGCAGATGGGATTTTACTTGGTCAAGGAAAGTGTACATTAGAGATTATGAATAAATTCAGAATGATGGACCGCAAGGTGATAGCCACACCTATGGAATTGAAGTTGAAGCTACTGCATGATGCTTCATCAGAGTCGGTTGATACCACAATGTATCTGACGAATATGAGACCAAACATATGCTTTCCTGTGAACACCCTAAGCTAGTTCCTCATGGATTTGAGACATGTTCACTTGGTTTTCGCAAAGCATGTAGTGAGGTACTTGAAGGGTACAATTGAGTATGGGATCAAGTATGATATGAATTAGAAGACTAACCTGCATGGTTATGTTGATTCAAATTGGGTAGATAGCGCCACTAAGAGGAAGATAACCTTGGATTTCTTTTTTCATTTTGACATCTGGTATGATCCACTGGTTTGGCATGATGCAATCCTACATGGTGCTGAGTACAACCGAGGCATAATATGTTGCAACTTGCTGGACTATTTGTGAGGTAGTATGTTTTTTAAATCTACTATATGATTTAATTGATCTGACTTGGATTTTTGTATGATGCAAAGAGGAGCAGTGAAGCTCCCGTATGTGATCCAAATCTAGGCTCCTCAAAAGAGGGAGTGACGAATTCTAGCATAGATGGAGATACATGTTATCCAAGTGTAAAAGTCCTAGCAAAGGTCGTAGGTTATTTAGATGTAATAAATCCTATAGGTTTTCCTCAAATGTAATAAGTACTGGTGAATCTCATAGGTTATCCTTGGACGTAATTTGTCTTGATGTGATTCTATGCTAGAAATAGACATATTGAAGTTCAAGTACTTTAGAGAAATACTTGGTGTGATCCATAACGAAACCCCTCGAAAGAGGGAGTAGTGAGTTCTATCATAGCTGGAGAGATAGGTTGTCTAAGCGTAAAATCCCAGCAAAGATCATAGGTTTCTTAGACTTAATCAGTCCTATAGGTTTCCTTGTATAAGTCCTGGTGAATCTCGTAGGTTATCCTTGAATTCAATCAATCCTGATATTTTTTGATGCAAGAAATAGTGAGAGACCAGAAGGCGCAAATGCATGATATCTCACATGGGAAATAAGATAGGTTGTTCGAGCGGAAAATACCCTGGAATAGTAGGTTGCTCGGATGTAATTAGTCCTGTAGGTTTTTTGAGTGTAAATATGAGTCCCGGCATGATACACAGGTTAATCAGACATAATCAATCCTAAGACAGGTTATCCAAATGTAAATATGAGCCTTGGCATGGTACACAGGTTATTCAATAAGTCCTAAGATGGGTTATCCGAATGTAAATATGAGTCCTATCTTGGTACATAGGTTATTCATATGTAATAAGTCATGTGGGTTGTCCGAGTGTAAAAATATCCCTGGCGTGGTATGCAGGATACAAAAATGTAATATGCCCCGAAGGTTGTCTGAACATAAAATATCCTGGACGTAGGTTGTTCAGATGTAATAAGTCCCTGAGGTTGACCTAGAATGTAAAATCCCTGGTGTAGCAGGTTGTTCAATCATACTCAACCCTTACATATATATCTATATATGTGTGTGTTCCCATGTTGGATATGATAAGGTCACAAATAACATGAGATGCACCTAGGCAGTTGTCCTTTACTGGTAGAACGCACGTTGACCGTGTAGAGATGTAATGCACTGAGTGTGCTCCTAGGAAATTCTCACATAGTGTATGTTACAGGTTGTATTAATGACGTGAAATATCCTGGCATACTACTATGGTGATAGAACGCAAGTGGTATGCATCTGGGTTGAGTTGTGTGTGTTTATTTTTGTTTTGTGCAGGATGAAAGAGATGATTTGGATACGAAAAGATAAAGGTAGGAAATGCAGGTTATTGCCATGGAAATGTAAATAAGGTCATGGGATAAACCTACACGATGATCTGAAACGATGAGAAGATGGTAGGAGACATAGGTTATTGCATTGTAAATGTAAAGAATGGTCTTGGTCTATACCTATGCGATGACTTGCTCGTGGATACGATGAATACCTGGATGAGGTCTAGGCTTATAACCAACATGAAAAAGGGTTGGCTCTATAGAAACTTCCTATGACGGATATATGTGATAGATTGGTCAAGATGAGGACAATGGAAGCAATGGCGATTATGAATTAATGATGATGACCGGATGTGTTGAAGAATGTGGCGAGATAATACTTTTCTAATTAATATGGAATGTTGTTCTAATTGTAACTTCAGGAGATATTCTGATATATATTACTATTGTATATTATTGTACCCCCATTAGAGATGTGTGTTCCTCCTTTGGGGATGTCATCATTGTGTATGGTCACTGAGGTAAAACCTCTATTGTAAGTCAGGGAAATAGTCCCTAAGTTAAATAAAGGAAAATGTATTTATGAGTATTCTTAGGTAGGTCAGCCCCAAAGGTAATATGGTCGACCTAGTAGTTGAGTTAACAACTCAAGAAAAGAACATAAATAGGGAGGCTCCCTCCTCATTTGTCACACACTCACTCACTCTCTCATGTGTGCCTTAGGAGAGAGAGGAAGAGGAGGAACAAAGAGATGTTGTAGACATATTGTTCTTGGGTTATTCTATCTTGTGGTATAGTATTTGTGATAGAACTATTCTGAGGAAGTTTGCAGGGTTTTCTCCTTTATGGTTTCCCCGATGAAAAAATCTATGTCTTGTGTATCTTTGATGTATTGTTGTGATTTTTATTATTTTAGATAAATATCCTAAGTAATTTAACTTAGAAAAACTAACACAAAAACTCATCTCCTAGTGTATTTGTCAATACAAGAAATAACAACTATGGGAATATAATGGAGTCCCACTAGCCAGAAATTTTATCCAACAGTACCAAGGACCAATATAATGGTTGGGAATGATATTAATTTTTCCTATATTCAATGGAAATGGGTTAGAAGACCTAGAGCAACATTGGTTTCTATGTGAATCCATGTGGACTGTGTGACAGGTCCAAGATGAAGACATTAAGAAGTCTCAGATGATCACAAACCTGAGAGGTCATGTATTGGACTGGTACATGAAGTTATTTGGGGTTTTGACAGGATTCACAAAAAAACACTCGACTAAATTTGAGTGGGATTAATATACGAATTCAAAAATCCCAAATCTGAATCTCAGTGTATTACAAAGATTAAATAGATTAAGAAATTATCTACGAAGTCTGTGTGGGACTTCTACCAAAGATTTAGAACATTAATGGCTATAGTAAGATTCCAAATGTAATACGTACAAAAAAAATTATGGTTCATTGCAGTTCTATTACTGCACATTCTGATTCCCTTGATGCAACAAAATATTGTGTCGCAGACTAAAGCATTGGAGTTAGCCATGGAGGTAGAATCCTCACCTGTAGGAGAGACTGGTGAATGGATGATGGAAATTTAGTCACAAATATCCAACCTTACAATGAAAATACCAGACATTAAGAAATGTGAAGAGATCCAAGAGGAAATGTGGTGTACCAGATGCAGAACAGAGGGACACCATAAAGATAACTTCCTGGAACTTATGAATTATTTCACATTGGGAGCGCCAAACACGATAAATGCACAAGGTATGAATTGGTTTAGAATATTCCAGATTAGAGGTCATTAGTTGGAAGCGTGTTTGTACTTACAAAATACTGTAAGTGTGTAGACTAGTTTATACTATAAATTTTGCAAATCAGTAGCTCATGATGGGAAGGACTGCATAGCATGCCAACTGCTATAAGAGAAAACAGTGGATACCTATTTAATGAAGAATCAAGAGAAGATGCAAGCTGAGTGAGCTCAAGCTCAATATCCACAAGCTCAGTATACTCATCCCCAATTTCCACATAATCAGTACCCACAACAACAATAGCCTCAACTCAGGGGGTGAAAATTTTAGAGGCCGAGGACAAGGAGGAGGATTTGGTCATGAAAGAGGAAAAATTATATGCTATAATTGTGGGAAACCAAGACATTTTGTCAGGAACTGTGTGAGTCATACAAATACATGTTCGTATTGAAAATATTTTGATCATACTATCGAATAATGTCCACAGTTGATTACGAAGTGGAAGGATGGAAATGTGGGAAATCCAAACCCTCTATAGAATCCCAACCCAAACCCTAATAATAACATCCAGAAGATTTATGCTGAGTTGAGGGAACCACATATATCTATTGTAACAAGAGGAGGTGCTGCGACTGGACCAGACCGAGAAAAACATCCTGAACATCTGTAGGTGTGACCGAAAACACAAATGAAAGAGTCGTTTGACGTTAAAAAATAAAAGGAAAAATTCTTGGACGCATGGCCAGAATTCATCGATAAGAATCAAGCATCAATTTCTGCTACTACACTACCTGGAAGAGCAATAATGGAGATGCCTGAAATATTTGACCAGCTGTTCCAAAAGAAACTGATAGGAAATGTTAGTAATCTTAAAGAGTTTTTAAAAGTTGCTTATCGCTAATACAATATAAAGATGCTATCACAGAATTGAAAACTCTAATAGAGGAACCTCAAGAAGAGGTGCGTCTAGACAGAAGGGTTAACCATATGGGAAAAATATTAAAGAATGGTCACGAGTTAAGTATGAATACCTAGATAGGTGACTATGATATGGACTATATTATCCTAGACTTGGGCTTTCATGTCAACATTTTGACAAGAAAAACATGGGAAAGCATGGGGAAACCATGATTTGAAAGGTATCCTGTCTAGCTCCGATTAGAAAAATCTGTAAAACGTCCTACCTATCGGTTGACTGAATCAAGTGCCTGTCGAGGTAGAGGGCCTAAAAATGTATGCTGACTTTGAAGTAATCGATATTGTCGATGACACAAATCCATATCCTACACTTCTAGGGATCGATTGGGCGATTGATAATTAGACCATCATGAATTTTAAGAAAATAATCTTAACATTTGAAGATTCAGAGATAAGGGTGGTTGCGCTAATTGATTCAGTAGAAGGTCAGAGATATGTCGAGACAGTAAATAGTAAAGGACAAGGTGACTATTTGGACCATATTTATAACATCATGTCTACAAGGGAATATTATGTGATTCCAATGACTGACATAAATCTTAGTTGGGGGAGTATTATTTCTTGTAAATCATATTTTGGCAAGCATTGGAAAACTGGTAGAATCAAATGCATAAAGTATCCATGAGAATATGTGCAAGAATTACACGATATGTGAGATGGGTAGGAATCGAGGTAAGTGATCTACCCCCATATGAAGGTTTACTTAACCTTGCATATTTTTTGATATAATTTGAAGAAAAAGTCACAAAACCTTAGCGCTTATCTTCCCTGGAATTTGCATTGAAAGATACACCCACCAAATGGTGGGTCGCACATAAATAATATATCTAAGAATGGACACAATGTGGATGATTTATGGAGATACAATTTGAAGAAGATATCAACTCCACTGGTCAAAATTATACAGGATTGACCAATCCTGTTGAGTATATAGAGTATTGTCGTGCAACAGGGGAGGAATTTCCACGACATGAATGGGTCCATCAGTTCATACACACATTAGAAATGATACCAAGGAACTTGTATACATTAGTTGAATTTAGATGAGGGACTGTTGAATGGGATGAATTATCTACTAGCTTCACACACATTTAAGTTTTCCGATGATCATCATTTGATTGATGCTACATTGCAACTAATCAAGTCAAATATTTGAAGATATCCCTATCGCAATGAAAAACTTCAATCAAAGCATTAAAACAATCCAACACTGGATGGAGTGCTATAATGTGACAGGAGAACCTGATGATAATGACCCACTTAATGTAGACATACCAAAATATTAAATTACACATGCAATGGAATGACTTGGTATTTCTAGTGATCAGTTTGTGAATCCCCTAAAAGTCAAGAAAATAAACATTGACTTCCCAGAGAATCCACATCTGCCAATATTGGAGATTACTGGGATGATGATACTATCGATAAAATTATGAACCTATTACATGAGTTTCAAGATCTATTCCCTACAAAATTATCAAAAATGAAAGGGATTGTTGGAGACCTTGGAGAAATGAAAATACCATTAAATCCCGATGTAAAACCTATCAAGCAATAACCATACTGACTGAATCTGTGGTGTGAAGAAAAAATCAATACAAAATTCGACCAGATGCTGGAAACAGGTATCATAGAACCCGTTGAAGAATCAGAATGGATCAGTCCGATCATAGTGCAAGGTAAGAAGGCTACCGGTGAAGTAAGGATTTGTGTCAAGCTCAGGAAATCGAACGATGCTTATTTACATGAACATTTTCCAACTCCATTTACAGATGAGGTATTAGAAAGTTTCGGGGGTCAAGACGTTTATTCTTTACCCATGGGTTCTCTGGCTACCATCAGATCAGAGTCACAAAGGGAGTTTGACATAAGAAAACCTTTGCGATAGAGGGGCTATTTCCAATACACGATAATTCCCTTTAGACTCAAGAATGCTCCTGCTATCTTTTTCAGGATAGTAGTGGTTTCCTTCAATGATTTTATTCATAAATTTATTGAGTCTAATTTGATGATTGGAAGGTATTTGGGATCATTACGGATCATATTGAGAGCCTCCAAATGATGCTGGAACAGTGTCGCCAGTATCATATTTCGATGAACTTTGTTGGGCTCCTTTTAGAATTTTGTTGGGCCATGTAGTTTGTTGTGATGGACTCTTGGTCGACCCTACTAAAATTGCGATTATCGTCGACCTACCACAGTGAAGCAACTGAGAACAAAATTGGTACATACAGGATATTATCAAAAATTTATCAAATGATATACAAAGGTGACTTCTCCAATGGAGAAGTTATTGAAGAAGGATGTTAAGTTCCAGTGGATGCAAAAATGCCAAGAGAGTCTAGAAACTTTAAAGAAAAACATGGTTACAACACCCATACTTATATTTCTAGATTGGAAAAAGGAAGTTCATGTACATGTCGATCCGTAGTCTGTTGCGCTCGATGTGGTACTAACACAACCTGGCGAAGGATCGATTGATCATCCTATTTCCTTTGATAGAAGGAAATTATCAACAACAGAGAAGAACTACACCATGACAGATAGAGAGGGATTAGCTATGGTATAAATTTCAACACTACTTGGTGGGTGGACATTTCAAAATGTACATAGATCATTCAACGTTGAAGTACCTGATCAATAAGATAGTGTCGGGGGGGAATATTTGTTAGTGGCTTATCTTTTTTCAGGAATTTGACTTTGAAGTCATTATTAAGATGGGTCAACTGAATTTTGGGCCATACCATTTGTCAAGGATTGAGAGTTGAGAAGAACCTGTTAATCTTGATGATAGTCTCCCTAACGCACAATTATTTGCGATCAAAATTTTCGATGATCATTATAGAGACATTATACACTTTTTATTATAGGCTATGCACTAGCTAGATTTACCACCTCATAGAAAAAACAGTTAATTGTCCGAGCTGCAAAATTCTAGTTGATCACTGGCCAGTTGTGTAAAATGGGCCCTAATGAGATTCTTTGTCACTATGTCTTGGAACATGAGCAACCAATGATACTAAATGAAGCACATGTGTTGATGTATTTGTAACTTCAAAATGTATTCACTTGTATATCTTATATTGTGCCCCGATGTTCCTATCAGGAGAATCATTTGTATTTCATTGTACTCCGATGTTCCTATTGGGAGAGTCATTAATATAATAAAGTCATGTAAAGACAATGATGTTAACCCTCCATTGTAAGTCGGGGAAATAGTCCCCAAAATTGAGTTGAGGTTAACCCTCCTTGTTGATCGGGGGGAAAAGTCCCCACAGTTGTGGGGCGCTAGGGTTATTAGACTCTCCTAGAGATGTCAACCCTAGTAAGTAATCATCAAGTCAAAAATTAGTATAAATAGAGAGTGAGCCTCTTTGTTTGTTACACAACACACTCACCCAGCTATAGTGCATAGGTGAGAGAAGAGGAGCTCACACAAGTGAGAGAGAGAACAACTGTTGGAGATCATCTTTCTATCTTTGGGTTTTAATGCTGCCATTGGTGCTCATTCTATCTATGAGGAAGTTATGGGGTTTTCTCCTTTATGGTTTACCTGAGGAAAATATTTGTGTCTATTGTCTCTTGTGATTGATTTCCATGCATGTTATTCTCTCAGATAATATCCTAAGATCATTGCTTAAACGATAAAAATATAACAACATGTTTGTGTCGCGGGAGGCCATTATGATGGAAAAGCTACAATGAAAAAAGATATTACAAGCATGATTGTAATGTCCCACCATGCATGTAAATGCCCGAGAATAATGCCACAGTTGTGATGTCTGTCAGAGAACTGGAAAGTCATCACGACGAGATGAAATGACACTAGTAATGAAAATAACTTTGTAGGAATTTGACAAATGGGCTGTTGATTTTGTGAGACCTTTTAATCCAACAAGAAAGAGAATATGCGGAAGATATATTATTACTGCAGCTGATTACTTGACAAAATGGTCTAAAGCAACACCAGTAAGATATTGTACTGCTGCGAATGCTGCCAAATTCTTGTTCGACAATATTGTGACTCAATTTAGATGCCCAAATATTTTGATAAGTGACCAAGGTACGGATTTTGTCAATTAGTTGATTGAAGAGTTACCAAAATAATTCCAGATCCAAGATAGAAATACAATGCCATATCACCCTCAAGAAAATGGTGTTGTCGAAGCATTCAACAAGCTCCTGGAGAATGTGTTGAAAAATATTTGAAATGTTCAAAGAGACAACTTGTACCAGAAAATTCTTGTAGTTATATGGGCATACCACATGACTTGTAAGAAGTTGACAGGTTGAACTCCATTTCTCCTAGTATATGGACAAGAGAATGTGATTCCAATGTAATATATTGTAACCATATTAAGATTGCTATGATTACAGATATGGAAAATGATGGTGCTGTTGGGGAAATATTGTCGCAGTTGCTATAGTTGGAAGAAGAATGTTTTGTTGCAGGTTATCATCAAAACACTTAGAAGGAATGAATAAAAGTATGGCATGATCACCACATCAATAATAAGTGATTTCAAGTTGGAGGACTTGTTCTTCTGTACAATAGAAAATTTGGAAAGCATCTGGGAAAGCTGAAAACACATTGGCTAGGACCGTATATTGTAATTCATATCACTAATGGAGGCACAACTCAACTACCTAAGTTATATGGAAAATATGTCAAAGGATTAGTGAATGGAAGTTGACTAAAGCCCTACCAAGATAGCCACAACTTGGTCAAATAAAAAAAAGAAAAAAAAGAGAAGAGAAAAGAAAAGAAGAGAAAAGAAAAGAAAAGAAAAGAAAAGAATAGAAGAGAAAATAAAAGAAAAAGAAAAATACAAAACCCTCTGAGTAATTTTTTTGATTTGATCACAGGCTACTAGTTTGTTGCAAGAGGAAGCAAAATGCGTCGTAAACTATATGCATGTCGTAAATAAAAAAGGGTGAAGAAGAAAATCTACTTGTTGCAATCAAAGAAATGTGTTGAAGGTTGAATACAGGCTGTAGAAAAAGAAGAGTTGTTGCAAGATGAACTTGAGTTTTAGAAATGACAACTAAGCATAATTAATTAAAAAATGTGAGCGATTTTGACGACATGATTTTTGGGCACTTTTGTCATTATTGAACAATAGTTACTACACTAATGTGATAGATGAGTGATGGTTTGTGTGGTAGTTTCCATATGATGATTCAGACGATCAACCCATGTGACGTAAATCACTGCCAACTTTCCATTCATTGTTCGCTTATGTGAAGGACTAACTGATTGAACAGGTAGATGTTATTACCTTCACACCAAAGTTTCATCTTTCATTCTATTGTAACCTAGTGAGATATTTCCCTCTATAACTGCAAGATCCAAAGTGATTTTTCCACAGAGTATGGTTATTTCCATTTCCAGTACAAGCATAGTTGCAGAATCTAGTGTCACGTCTGCTTCACCCATACTCATCATGGAAGAAAATTCTAGTGATGTTCCACCACAGGGTGTGGTTGTAGAAGAAGATGAACAGATTATAGTAATTCCTCCAATGAGATTTATACCAAACCCACTAGGTCCGTTAAGGGGGAAGTGATATGGTAAACGCAAGAAGAAATCACCAGCAACACCACCACTAGAAGATGAAGAAGAAACAATTAAAATTTGGCTACGATACGATATCCCACCTAAACCACTTGATGCAATGAGGAGAAAAACTACCAACATGAAAATTATTCATTGGTAAAAGTAGTCGTTTCAAAAAAGAGTTCAAACAACGACGAATAACGACGAGATCCAACGACAACGCCTTCATATTTACAAGAAGCACATGATATATTTGGTGACGTCGATGAACTTTACAAGAAGGTCAAGATATATTTGGTGATGTTGATGAAATTTTCTCTCGTCGGTCCTAACGTTCTAAAAACGTAACCTTTCAAACCTAAAGAAGGGAAGTAGTAGCATAGGCTGCGAATATTATCGAAGAGGTGGAGGAACTATGTGCAAGGTAGTTGGGGAGGTTTCTCAGACATGGGAAATGTTTATTGATGATGAATAGTTAGAGAAAATCATAGATTAGTTACACATTGCGGAGCGAGAGGTGACCCAAATGGAGAATTAAAAGAAGAAGCTTTCCTTAGTAGAGAAAATGACTAAGACTGGCAATATGAAGAAAGTACAATAAAAATTTGCAACACTGTAGGCACAACAATAGAAGTGCACTAATAGGGTCATATAATTACAGGCAGGGGCATAAAGAGTTACAAGTATTATTCAACCTGTACATCGGAAAGTGTGACAAGTAGTAGAGTCAGCAAGACTTACAACATCGAAACACATAAGTTTTGACCTTGTGGAGGATTTGAAGAATAAGGAAGAAGAAGTTTGGGAGGTGACATCACAGATAGTGAAAATATTCCAATACTTTTAAATTAATGTCATCACAACAGAGGTTTCATAGTAGTGTGGCTCTAGATGAGCCACAAGTGAGTGTTGGGGGCCTATTGGCCATAGGAAAAGATAGGAATAATTCATACATAATTATGCTTGGGAATATGAATATTTTGGTCATACGACATAAGAGTCTGCGACAGAAAGAGAAGTTGCAACAAAAGCAACTAGGGAAGAAGAGATGCGACATAAAAAACCATGGAAGAAGAGTCCACGATGGAATAGAAGATGCAAAGAGAGCAACCTTGATGGAAGGAACCATGACAGAAGAAGAGTACAATGGTTGAAAAGGACAACTCAATTGATCATTGGTAATAAGTCAGTTAGAATAATGCATGCTTTGGGAATAAAGCATCTTTGTATTTTTGGGTCAATCGTTCCTAATGTCAGTGTAACTGAATGTACGAGAATAGGAATCACAGCTTGTCGGCTAACATAATAGATTCATTTTATTACGACATGTAAGAGCCTATAAAAGAGAGAACACAGGTTGTGTGCGGGTTGGTCTTTGCCGGCTCCTATATTAGTAGAGTTGTAGAGTTGTAGAGAAGAGAGTCGGTTAAGGCTGTGTGCAGATCCAGGCTGCGTGAAGAAGAGAAATATTCAGAGACCTAATACTAGAGAGAATGAGAGGAGAGAAGTCTATATAGATTGTAGAGAATATCGAATAGAGTCTATAAGATGAGTGTGCAGACAAAATGAGCTATATATTTCTCATGCCATTTGAAGAACACATTTGTGGTTTTTCCCAGATGGGTTTCCATGTTAAATGCTGCCTCTATGTGTATTTGATGAATATGTCTATGTTGAATGGATGTATGTTGTGAATAAGTAGGCCTGAATAGATTGACTAGAATTTGTTTATAAATGATTTCTTAGAGAATGTGTCACACTATTGATAGATATAATATGTGCTAAATCTTTATATTATTGTTGTAATCTCTGTCAATGAAAAAGTAGAGTAATATATTGAATGAACACAATAATAATAGGAAATACACCCACTGTCTTCGGTCGAGTGATCTGGTAAGGTGTCGTGAAAGAGGAAATCCATACCCAACTATAGAAACTTGGTTCTGGTAGTTACCCATAGATATATATTGGGTGATACTGCATCTACGTCGTAGGTGCTGCCGATTGAGCCCTTCTCTCTCGAGCTGATATCTTGGGATTTGTTGATAGAAAAACAAGGGTCTGAACCTGGGTCAAAGGGAAGGAAACACCAACACGTTTCCATAGTTGAATTTTAAGTGCTACAAATAGAAAAATGGCACTAATATTATGCTTTAGATGATGTGAAATATAAAAATGGCACTAATATTATCCACCATATTATGCAAAATTGAAAGAGAAAAAGTGGTTGTGAAAGCCCCCTTAACCCCCATCGTTCCCCTAAGACATCGTATATTTTGAGAAATTCCTATGGTGATCACAAGAATCATGGAAATGGAAATGTTTCACTTTTATATCAGTCCAAGGAACAATTGTACACACTTATATTTTGAATGGGGTGATTCAAATGTTTCTATAATTTGACATAAATTGTTAAATGGGGTTTCCCTAGAATTCATGAAAAATAATTTTATAATTTTCTGTGAGTATAATGCAGTTAACAAATGTGTTTATATAAACATTTTTCAAATTCAAAATCATATCAATGATTGTTAAGGGTCAACATTTAGTCTAGTGCAGTTGGGAAATATTTGGTCTTGGTTGGGCCAAGAAGATCATCGTCATGTATGAGGCACAAAATACCTATGAGTATGAGACAAATGTCATATGAGAGAACATACATGTTGAGAATGTAGAGACAAAATCCAATGGTACAAGTGGCGAAGTAACTCCCCCAGACATTGTAGAAACCATGAGGAGCCAAAGGGCGGAATCACATAGTTGTAGAGAAAACAATAAGAGGATTAGAGCTTAATAATAACATAATCAATTGAATGCATATATGATTCAAATATTGACAGGAATTCAGAGGAAGATCAACCATGGGAAAATTTCATAAAATCAAGAAAAGAGTGGGAGTATCTCAAGGAGTCATTCCCATAAGAGGTACCATAGTTCAAGAAGGATTTCTAGATGAGATAGGACATATGCTTAAAAAAATCTTTCGGTTAGTCATTTGACTCTAAATAATCCATTGAAGCTTCAATCTATTCACCTCATCAAATTAAGAGGAAGATCCATTTTTAAGAACAAATCACATAGAGATTTAAGAAGGTTGAACCTCTTACTTTTGATGGCAAAGTATAATCTAGTCAAGAAGTTGAGTCTTGGATTCTTGGGATGAGGAAGTATTTTCAATTCCTAGAATATTTTGGAAATATTAAAGTAAGAGTAACTATATTCAATTTTAATGGAAGGTCATATTTATATGGTGGGATCACCTTAGACAGGTGAAGAGTATCAATGAAAGGAGTATTGTAAAAAATATGTTCAAGAAGTACTTCAAAGATAACTACCTCTCTGATAGGTACTATGATGGAAAAATCAAAGATTTCCATGAGATGAAATTCGGACAAATGACGATGGAAAAATATGAAAATGAGTTCTTGGAGCTACTGAGATATGTCAAGTATATCAGGGATGACACTGTTAAAATTCAATGATTTCTAAGTAGACTACCTAAGTCATACATGGATAAAATTAAGTTTGATGAACCTTGAAATATAGAGGAGACCATAAGAAAGGCGAAGTATGTTGGAGCATGATTTATTTTAGACCAAAACCTGTAGCCGTTAATCTCCACCACAATCACCAAAGTTAAGATCCATGAGAGGGGGTTAACCCATCTCATGAAACTCACAGGGAGTGTTGGACGCAAATTCCAACAATACCCCCCTCCCCCCCCCCACAATGTTACCAAGGTGAGTTTTGAATTTGATACCATTTGTTGGAGCATGCTTTTTATTAGGCCAAAATCTCCAGGCATTGATATCTGCTACAATTTCCAAAGTTAAGATCCATGAGAGGGGGTTAAACCATGTCACAAAAATCAAGGGGAGTTTTGGACACAAATTCCAACAAAGTATTTTTATGATATAAACAAAAGTAATCTAGAATTACATGAAGCTTGGAAAAACAAGAAAATTGAGAATTTTGACCAAAGAAAGAAGGGGTGCAAGCGTCCTCATTTCAGAAATCAACCAAGGAATTCACTATGGGGTGTGACTAATCCAACTAGTATGATGGGAGACAATCCAAGAGATCCAAGATATCCAAGATATCCAAGAGACCCACTTCAATGTTGGGGATGTGGAGAGGACTATATGATTAGAAAATTTCCACATTGAAATGAGAATTCAAAGCATGTTCAAAACATCCATGAAGCTAAAATTGTGGGTCAAGTGGCAAGAACCATCCCTAGGATTTATGCTACACTAAAGGACCACTAAGCAGACCATAATCATCTGTGGTTGAAGTTGAAGGTAATATTGCGAAGAAATATATTTCTATTTTGATTGACCCTGGATATACTCATAGCTATATCACTCCTAAAATTGTTGAGATTTGTGCTGTCAAGAAATCGAAGCATAGTAAATCATGGTTGTTCCAACTAGATACTAGAACCAAGAGGAAAGTTATTGAAATGGTGGAGAAATGTCCATTGGAAATTGATGGACAACTCACTTGAGCACATTTGAATATTTTTCCACTTGGGTCCTATGATATTCTCATTGGAATGGATTTGTTGGAAGCACACAGAGTTAAAATTGATGCTACAACAAGATTTTTGAATGCATTGATGAAGAAAGAAACCCAAGGGATGTAAAGATAATTCCAAAGGTAGTTTCTGTTAAGCATATTTCAGCCATACAATTGAATAATTTCTTAGTAAAGGTTGCCAATTTTATGCAGCCCATGTTTTGGATAAAACATAAAATGAAATTTCTAAATTGGAGTACTATCATGTGTTGCAAGAATTCATGGATGTCTTTGCCGATGAAGTTCCAGGACTTTGTTCAAAGAGGAACATTGATTTCAACATTTATTTTGTGTTAGGAGCTGCACCAATGTCCAAGAAACCCGACATAATGAGTACATTAGAATTATTAGAGATGAAAATGAAATTTCAATAATTGTTGGAAAAGACGTACATTTGGGGAACTGTGTCTCCATGGGGAGCACCCGTACTATTTGTGAAAAAGAAAGATGGAAAACTCAGGTTATGCATTGGTTACAAGAATTTGAAAAAAGTTACAATGAAGAACAAGTACCCATTGCCTCAAATTGATGACATTTTTTATCAAATGAGAGGGGCAAAGGTATTTTCGAAGATTGACTTGAGGTTTGGTTACAATCATGAAGTGAGAATTAGGGAAGAGATATTCACAAGGAAACCCGCTACATTCATGTGTCTCATGAATAGTGTTTTCAACAAGTATTTGTAAATGTTTGTTTTTGTTTTTTCTAATTGGCATTCTTATCTATTATAAAAATGAAAACGAGCATGAAGGAAATTTGAGAATGGAAATTTATATATATTCCAAGTGTGACAGTTTTGAGGAGAATTGTTATGGATGAAATCCATAAAATTCCATATTTTGGTCACCTAGGATACCAAGAAACAATTGCTACAACCAGTAATCAATATTTTTGGTTGAGAATGAAAAGGACATCGTTGAGTATATTTCTAAGTGTATGAAATTCCATCAAGTGAAGGTTGAACATCAACACACAACATGTTTATCACAACCTTTCCTGATTATAGATGGAAATGGGAAGTAATTTCTATGGATTTTATTACAGGGTTTCCAATGACAGCGAGAAAACATGATTCCATCTTGGTGATGGTGAACAAGTTAATGAAGGTAACACATTTTACATTGGTTAAATCCATGTATAAAAATGATTCCATTGCAAATATTTTCATGAAGGGTATTTTTATATTGCATGAGTTTCCTAAGGAAATATTATCAGATAGGGATACCATGTTCACCTCAAATTCCTGGAAAAGTCTTTTCATATATTTTGGTACACAAATGAAGTTTACCACTGCCTACAATCCACATAAACATGGGAAAATGGAAAGAGTGAATCAAGTGATTAAAGAAATGCTTCACGTGTATGTGATGGACAAACCATACAAGTGGGGATATTATTTACACTTGGTAGAGTTTGCATATAACAATGGGCAGCAAGAATCATTGAGAATGACTCCATTTGAAGCTTTTTATGGTTGAAAGTGTAGAACACTAGTTACTTGGGATGATCCCATGAAGAAAATTGTATTTGGACTAGAATTACTTAAGGAAATTGAACAATAGGTTGAAAAAATTAGGAAAAATTTACAAACATCCCAAGATGGATATAAAAGTTATGCATATAAGAATAGAGTTCATAGAGAGTTTCATGTTGGTGATCATGTTAACCTTAGAGTGAGGCCAAGGAAGAGTTCCTTAAACCTTGGAAGTTGTTACAAGATATCACCAAGATTTCTTGGTCCATTTGAAGTGCTTGAGAAGATAGGGCTAGTTGCAATAGAATTTCGTTGCCTGCTAATACTAGAGATCATAATGTTTTTCACGTTTCTTTGCTTAAGAATGATGTACATGATCCTAACCATGTGATTTATTGGGATGTGATCCAGGTTAAACTTGAGGGGGTTGTTACAAACCAAGCCATTATGCATCTTATATAGGAACATAACATTTCTCTAAAATTGAACCATCATATGGGTAAAGGTGTAGTGGTATCACATTGGTCTCGATGAGGCTATGTTGATGTCTTTGTAACTTCGAAATGTATTCATCCGTATATCTTATGTATTATACCCTGATGTTTATTTTGGGATGTGTCTGTAATGTAATTGAGTCATGTCATACCCCGATGTTTATTCCGGGAAGTTTCTATAATGTAATAAGTCATGTCATGTCAGTGTGGGTAACCCTCCTATTGGTCAAGAGTTAAATTCCCCACATTTGTGGGGCCCTAGGGTTATTAGACTATCCTAGAGAAGTCAACCCTAGGTGAGTCATTGTAATTCAGGGAAATAGTCCCCACCATTGTGTTAAGGATAAACCTCCTTGTTGGTCGGAGGAGGAAAAGTCCCCACAAGTTGTGGGGCACTAGGGTTATTAGACACTCCTAGAGATGTCGTCTCTAGTAATTAATTGTTAAGTGAGGCCGACATATTGGAGTGGGTTTCAAGTGAACGAAAGAATATAAATAGAGAGTGAGCCTCTCTATTTATCACACACTCACTCAGTCATTGGGGCACATGAGTGAGAGAGGAGAAGTTCTCTCAAGTGAGAGAGAGAGACAAAAGCTATGGAGATCATCTTTATGTTTTCGGGTTTTACTTTTGGTGGTGATTCTATCTCTGAGGAAGTTGTGGGGTTTTCTCCTTTATGGTTTCCTGTTATCTGCCTAAATGGCACTTCTCCGTCCGAGTGCCGACATTCCTCATGTTGGCACACAAAAGGACATCTATGGATTGAGGTTTGCCCAGGATACTATTGATGACCTGCTTATGATACATTCTTCCTCTATCCAGCTGGTTACTTTTCCATTTTGAAATGTTAGGTTGTATTCATGACTCTCCTGTTATACAACTCGCGAGTCATTCGCGAGTCCCAGTTGATGCAAGTCGCGAATCTTTGTGTTCACGGGTTTCCCTTATGAAGAGTCGCGAATCATTAGCGGGTTGCTCTACTACATACCCGCGAATGTGTATCTTAAAATTTAAACATAAAAACACACGCTAAGCTGAGATTAGTTAACTCATTTTACCTAATTTCCTTAATTGCTACAACTTCCCCAACCTTCGAAAACTACCTTATTTCCTCCATATAAATACAGGCCTTGGGGAGGGTGTTGGGGGATAGACTTGGAGAGCAAAGTTATGCTGGTGGTTTGTATACAGAGTTTCTTTGGAGCAATGAACTCAGAATCCTTTGGTTGTAGAGGAGTTCTTGTCTCAAACCCTGGGTTGTAACCTTAACTCTTTCTAGTATTGATAATAAAGAGATTACTTCTTCCATATGTGTCTCATATATCATGGTTTGATAAATGTTTATGTTTATGCATCTTATATATGATTTATCTAACATGTTTATATATATATGAAGTATCTTGTATCTGGAAGATTGGATTTTGACAGGTGAAAGAGGGACAATCCTGAAGACCTTGGAAGTGAAGTAGAGCGGAAGAGGACCAGCAAGGATCGACCTTCGTTAATTGAGTAAGTTCTTCTAACCCTCCTATTTCCTATTCTGCACTTTAGAAGTCAATTGTCTGCAAGTTGTTGAGTATGTTGGTAACCCCATACCTAAGGTTATTAGGTGTATATTCCTATACAACAGAATTGGCGAATCCACTGGGGAAGCCTAGGTTGCTTTAGGTTGATTCTGTTACTCCTGGCCAGTTTTTTGTTTGAAGTCTATTTGTGATCTTGCATCTTGATTCTTGCTTGCCTCAGTATTTGAAAGTCCTGGGTTTTTTCTTTGTTTTGGAGAAAGTTTTATACCCATTCGCGAGTTGTTGTTCTAGACAATCACGAATACAGCTTTGTATTCGCGGGTTGCTGGACTAGACAGTCGCGAATCATTCGCGACCTGCCCTTATAGACAGTCGTGAATACTCCTGGAAGTAGGGATTTTTAAGTTAAAGTCTGTTTGGTCTTTTCTTTGGATAATCCCTGTTTCTGAGTGGATTTTCGTTATAAATGTTGTTTGGCCTATCTGGGTGCCTTTGTTGATCACAGTTTGTGCTTTTTCGGAAGCCCTTGAGCCTTTTTGATTGGATTGTTTACTGTCTGCATGCTAAAGTATTTTTGGCCGGTTTGGGTTGTAGGTTGAAGTGTCTTTGTCCATACCTGTGTTCAGGGTTTTGGGCTCTGTTTTTTTAGTCTGTCTTCTGACAATGGCTGATTCTCACTTGCGTTTGTAAGCTTGCAGTGATTCTTGTCATTGTTTGCACCCAAGATAGGGTTCCTAGCCTTCCTTAGTTGGTTGTCTTTTGGTTCTGTTAGCCTGTGTGTTTCAGTTCTTTGCTTTTATACAGTGTATTTGATTCAAGTTCGTTCAAGTTTAGTGCATTTTAGGTGCATGCTAGCTTTTAAGCCTTTTATAGCATTAGGATTGTTCTTTGCTCTTTTCCCCTACCTCCTCTGCTTGGTTTGATTTTTGGCTTATGTTTTTGGTCAGCCTCTGTTCTTGACCTTGGTTTGATTTCAGAAACTTATTGGTGTTGGTTTCTTTCTTCTTTTGTTGGTTAAATTCACCTTGCCAAACTAGTTGACTTGTTTTTTATACAAGCCTTCCTTCCAAGTAGGTTTTATACTGACTTTAGGGCATTCTAGAGTTTGTTTGGTGATTGTATAGCAGAGACCCTTTTGATTTGTTCTTGTTATATGCATGTTTTTAACTTGTAGGTAGTTTTTCTTTTGCCTTTATAAAAGAAAATTAAAAAGAACTTGTTTTTTGCTGCTTGTCCCCCCCCACCTCTTTCTTTGGTTTGACCTTGTTGGACAAGGTACTGAGCAGCCTTTGTTTGTAGGTCTAGATTGATGCTTGGGACTTCTTGACCTTTGTTTATATCAGTCTTATTTGCTCGGTCTTTTCATTCCAAAGTTGTTGGCTTATTTACTGTCGTAAGTTTTCTTTTTCAAGAGGGGTTGATATCTAACTTTAGGGAAACCTAGGGTTTGCTTGTGGGGAGTAGAGTAGTTGTCTATTTTCTTTGCTTTCAGTACTTGCTTGCATTAGTTGATAGGCTGATTTTTCTTTTGCATTTATAAAAGAAAAATACAAAAACACATGTTTGCTTTATATGCATGTAGATTAGGTTTTTAGTCTAGATTGCATAGCATATCGTTGTTTTTGGAAAAATATAAAAAAAAGATTTGATCTTTTGGCTTTCAAGTTTTCTATTTGAAAATATAAAGAGAATAGTTTTTGGTTTTGCATATCATATCTCTTTCCTTAGTCATTTTGTTTCAATTTTGAGTCAAAACACCATCAGTTTACCATTCCATTTCCTCTTGAGTAAGAAACAACCCTTTAAAATGAACGTATAATTTAAAATTTACTAGTAAGTTTTGTTTTTTAGGGGCCTTTCACCTACTAGCTTAGGCTAGACTTGTGGGCTAGGAAGTGTAAACTTCCCACAAGTTATAAAACTCAGACGTAGTGGACCTTTCACTAGGTAAATCCTTGACTTCATCGATTGTATCTGGGAAGCTCCTCTCAAATGGGAGTTAAGCACTAAGCCGCGTGGAGGCTTGGACAGAGGAGATAACCCTCCGAATCCTTGTCAAAACGTAACTCGGGACTTTTACGCATATGGGGATTCTGTCCTAGACAGAGTTTCGGGCTCAGCTACGCTGCCCATGCGTACGAGTTCGGCTGACGACTGTCCCCCCAGACTGTTGGTGTAGTTAAGGTAGCCTTTAGTCTCTTGACATCTAGGGTTCATACACAGGTACACCGAAAGGTTTTTTCTGGTTGACCTTGGACAAACTTGGAATTTAACCCCGGTAGAAAGTGTGGGAGGGCGGTGGGTGATTCCTCAGCTTGTGCCTAAGAACATCTACAGGGATGCCAAGCAACTGTCTATCATCTTTCTTCTGGAAAGTACATCTTATACCTATTTGTCTGTTGGGCTTTAGGAATTTTTAGTGAGTGTTGTGTGGTTTGTCTGTACTTAGTGGGCCTTTAGGTGTCTGCTTTGTAATTTTGGTTGACCATCAACCTCAGACTTTGTCTCTTGTTTTGAATCTATGGCTAACACCCCTTTGAACACCAACCAAGAGATCCCCATGAGGGGAGCTCCTTGTCCTATTCCTCTCACAGGGAATGTTGGTGTTCCCTTGATGGCCACCTTGAATCTTCTGGGATTCACCCTAGGGCTACCGGTGTGGTTGTTTTCCACTCTCACTGTCCTGAATGCTCTTGATGCTTCTCAAGTGAGCTCTTTATATCAAGAGCATCAAAACCCTGCTTCCCCTTCACCTGTAGTTAGTTCTCCTCCTCCTTCTATCTCATGCGGTGAAAGTACTGATACTAATAACCGGTAGTCTAAAAGGAGTAAAAGAAGGAGGAATAGGAAGAAAGCACATAAGAAAGGGGGCACCCGTTCAACCTCTGCAAGTCAAGTTGAACCTCACCACCCAGCCTCGGTTGTTCAGGCTGGGGGCACCCATCCAACCTCTACAGGTCATGTTGGATCTAAGCACTCAGCCTCCACAAGTTAAGTTGATCTTCACCATCTAGCATCGGTTGATCATGATGGTGGGATCCTTCCAACCTTTTCAGGTCATGTCGGATCCAGTCACTCAACCTCTGGTGTTCACGTTGAGTGCACCCATTCAACCTCTGTTGTTTAAGTTGAACCTTCTTATCCAACCTATGTTGTTCATGTTGGAGCTATCCATCTAGCCTCTGGTGATCAAGTTGGTGGGATCCTTCCAACCTTTTCAGGTCAGGTCAGATCTGGTCACTCAGCCTCTGGTGTTCACGTTGAGTACACTCGTTCAACCTCTGGTGTTCAAGTTGAACCTCCTCATCCAACCTCTATTGTTCACGTTGGATCCGTTCACCCAGCCTCTGTTGCTCATGCTAGGGGCACACACTCAACCGCTTCAAAGCATGTTGATCCTAACCATTCAACCTCTGTTGTTCACGTTAATGGTGCCTGTCCAACCTCTACAAGTCATGTTGGACCCAGTCTCTCAGCCTCTGCCAGGCACATTGGGGGCAGTCTCTCAGCCTTTGTACTTCACGCTGGAGACAATTCGTCAACCACTACGAGTCATGTTGACACTATTGACAAGTCTACCCGTTCAAAACACAAGCTCAAGTTTCCTTGTAAGCTTTGTGAGGGAGACCACCTTACTTATAAATTCCCTTCTATTGCGGAGGTGCGAAGAGTTTGGATTCATGGTCATCCCATTTTTGAACATTATGGAGTCTCTTAACAACCAGCCTCTCTTAGTGAGGTTGGACCCAGTCACCCAACCTCTGTTGTTCACACTGGGGGCAAACTCTCATCCTCTGCAGGTCATGTTGAGAGCAAATAGTCAGCCACTGCTAGTTATGCTAATACCATTGAGAAAACTGGTCGTTCGAAGCATCATCTTAAGTTCCCTTGTGTGCTATGCAAGGGAGATCATCTTACTCATCTGTGCCCTGCTATCCCAGAGGTGCAAAGAGTGTGGTCCAAGACTCATGGATTTCGTTCTTCTGAACACCCTATAGTTTCTCAACATCCTACTCAACCTTTGGTTGATCAAGTGGTCAAACACATCTCAAATTTGGTCAATCCCACTCTTCTTTCAGAGAGTGCTCCTCATCTGATTGAACCAATGTCATCTTTGGTCAATCCCACTCTCCCTTCGGAGAGTGACTTTCACCAAGCGGTTGAATTGATCCCAGTATCGATCAATCCCACTCTTCCTTTGGAGAGTGAAGTGTCTACTAGTCACATTTTATTCACTGCCAGTTCAAATCTTATTGAACAAGGGGGCACTGAACTTGCTTCGGACTAACCCCCACCAAGCTCTCGGATTGCTTGCTTTGATTGGGATAGCCTAGTTGAGCCACGCCTTCCTTCCCATGCACCTTTCCAGATAAAGGTCAAAGTTGAACCCTATATAATTGCTTGTTGCATTGTTGATGAAGGAGCCTCAGTTAGTATTTTATCTACTCGTGCTTGGCGAGGTATGGGATCTCCTAGCCTTGTGTCAAGTGCTAGTTAGTTACTGGTGTTTGATAGAAGAACTTGTATAGCCTTGGGAATTCTTGCTCAAACACCTGTTATTTTGGGTGGGAAGACCATCTTAGTTGACTTCATGGTGATAGCAGACCCTTTGGACTTTAATATGCTCCTTGGACGTGATTATGTCTATGCCATGCAAGCTGTGGTGTCAAAATTCTTTCATGTGATGTACTTTAATCATGGTGAAGAAATTGTCACTATCAATCAGTTGGATTTTCTTGAACCGTCTCCTGACCCAACTAGAGACCAAGTCTTTCCTTTATTGATTCCTAGTGTTTCTGTAGACACTACCCCGCCACAGGTGAACTATGTGGCTTCTTGTCATTTGTGTTCAATTGCTACTGAGAGGCAGCCTCTGTTTTCATGCTTACCTTCTTGGGACTTGGTCCTAGCAGTTGATCGGGTGAGTCATCCTATACAGATTGTAGAGCCTTCTCTCCACTCTGTCCATCCATTTGAAAGTTCAGATATGTGTCCTATCTCGGATGATTTCCTCCCTTCGGATGAAGTCTTCCTGGAGTCTTTGATACAGTCTGACCTTCTTTTTCAGTTGTGATTAAGTCTAACCCTAATTTTCTTAGTAAGCCTCCCCTTTTTCTTATGTTGGTTTTTGTTGAGTCTTTTGATTCTTCATTTGAAAAGCAAGTCAGTGATCCTGATGAGTTTGATTTTTTCTTATGAATTTCTCAGCTCCCATGATATTGAGTTTGTTCCTGCAGACTCTATCTCCCTTGTTGATTTTCGCTTCTCTTCTGAGGTTGATCTTATTGATTATAAACCCTCGAGCCTTGGTCCTATAGAATCTTCTTCGGTTGATTCTGCCTTGACTTTTCCTTTTGTAGAAGATAGCAAAGTCACAAGTGTTTCGGCCAAAGTGACCCGCATTGGATCATTTCTTCTGATGTTGTTGTTTCTTGGAGACATGATTATTAGTTGGATTCACAACTGTTTTTGGGCCTCACCTTGTTGTTCAAGCTGTAATTGCATTTACATGTGCCTTGCTTGCGCTTATGAGCCTGATGCTAGCTTCCACGCTTTTAGCTCGTTGTATAAGACCTCATCTTTGTTCTCATTGCCACTAAGCCTTGTATCATTTCGCCTTTGCAACTTGACACCTTTACCCCGAGGAGACTTTCCCCGAGTGTCCTTATCTTGCTCGCTTTCCTTGCATTATGCATAGGTTTTTTCCTTGCGCTTGGAACTAGTTTCGCCTGCCTTATGACACTCGTCTCCTCGCCTTTAGAGCATTCTTTCTGCTCTCCTTCTAGCTCGTTAAAAATAGTAAGGAGGCCGTAAGTTGACTTTTCCGAACTCGTTAAAACTTCACGGGAAATATTTTGAGTTTGTTTAGGCCCAAGTCTAACTCCTAAAAATAGACTTGACTGCCGAGTAAACTTGTCCATTCAGGCTCTTTAAGAATATGTGAATGGGCATCCACATTGGTGGTAGGTTATCTCTTTCTCGGACCATGTGGAATAATACGAGAAAGGATCCCTCTCTTTTCTACTGAATTGAGAAGAGTATTCTCAGGCATAGGTTTATCTCTTTTCCGGACCTGAGGGACTAAAATTACGGAAAAGGAACCCCCAGTATGAGCTTAGTTTTCTCTTTTTCATGCTCTGGACCAAAACATGAAAAAGATTTTGAGTGTACTTTATGTCTTTGTCATGCTCATTAAACCCTAAAGAACAAAGCATTGAGTTTATTGTTGTAAGCCCCATTTCTCGTAATCAAATGGATCTTTCTGAGTGATCTTGCCTTCCTTCACACTCGTAAAACTCAGGCTATATGCTGCTTTTGAAGGAGCATTGGGTAGGTGGTAATTTAATGTTTTTCGGACCTTCCTGACTAAGTACAAAAAAGGTGCACCTTTTCTTCTTCGGAAGTTAAGAGAGTTCTTCTTTGGTTTGTTTTATACTTTTTCGGCCTTAGGAGACTAAATTGTACGAAAAAGGACCCCCCTAGAGTCTTCTTTGGAGTTTTCAGACTCTCTAAACTATGAAAACACCATCGAGCATGTACTAGTTCGGGCTCATAAAATCCACGAATCAGTGCCTTATCAAGCATTCTTCTTTCTTTTCTTCGAGCTTGCCAAAAATGAAGATGGTCTCGAGTTTGCTTTCTTGGACTCGTTAAAATCTACAAGAAAGAGGGGATACTATCAAGCATTATTTTCCCATCTCTTCAAGCTTGTTAAAAAATGAAGAGGGAACTGAGTTGGCTTTCCTGGACTCGTTAAAATTTAACAGGGAAGGTAAGGAAGAAGTTTTCTCTTGTTTTCAGTAATGGCAGCATGTCATCCTTGAACATAGCACTCTTTGCTTTCCGATATCCATGTTTCAGTCTACACTTGTGTTCATCTATCACTTTGATTTTCTTACTCCTCCTCTTGTCCGTTATACTTGGGGAATCTGATCATGTCTCCTACATGATAGATAAGTTTAGTTGTTCTCTATCCATTGTACACTGCCTTGGTCATCTCTGTGGTGTGCTCACTATTCAAGGACTCTTCCCATTGTCTGATCTATAGCCTGATCCCATCATTGTTTCATTTGTTATTTGTCTACTTGTGTCTACCTTCTTTTGCCCAGTTCCTAGTCACTCTTGTGATCCGTTGGAGGATCTGTTGCCTTCCTTATCACAGTATGGTTCCGTTTCAGCACTTCCTGATGACGAAGACCTAGAGTTCTAACGATGGTACCTCAGGATTCACTTTCCTCATTGGTGAATTCCTTTGCTTCAGTTGTCGATTATCATCTATTGATTGACAAATTGTTGAATCCTCTCCATGTTCGACTTCAGCTTCCTATATTCACATGGCTTGGATTGTACTGGCTCTTTGGGATCCTTTATAAAGACCTTAGTTCCTATGGACTAAGTTGCACAAGATTATGTTCTATACACAGCTTCCAGATATTTGAAGATTCATTCTTGTATATTGTGGCTTCGATCCACCTTTGTAATATACATGGTGCTATATGATGTACTCAAATATTGTAAAGGATCTAGTGTTCCAGTAAATTGAACATAGCATCCTCAGATGTAACTTTGTATATGACATTACTATGTATTTGTTTCAGGTACTCTTTCTGCTCCATTGGATTTCTGAGTTCCCCAAAGATGATGATTATAATGTATTTCGGCCATCGTTTCCCTCTGACCTCACACATTAGGGGGCATTTGTTATCCACCTAAATGGCACTTCTCCGTCCGAGTGCCGACATTCCTCATGTTGGCACACAAAAGGACATCTATGGATTGAGGTTTGCCCAGGATACTATTGATGACCTGATTATGATACATTCTTCCTCTATCCAGCTGGTTACTTTGCCATTTTGACATGTTAGGTTGTATTTGCAGCTCTCATGTTATACAACTCACGAGTAATCCGCGAGTCCCAGTTGATGCAAGTTGCGAATCTTTGTATTCGCGGGTTGCCCTTATGAAGAGTCGCGAATCATTCGTGGGTTGCTCTACTACATACCCGCGAATGTGTATCTTAACATTTAAACATAAAAACACGTGCTAAGCTGAGATTAGTTAACTCATTTTACCTAATTTCCTTAACTGCTACAACTTCCCCAACCTTCGAAAGCTGCCTTATTTCCTCCATATAAATAGAGGCCTTGGGGAGGGTGTTGGGGGATAGACTTGGAGAGCAAAGTTATGCTGGTGGTTTGTATACAGAGTTTATTTGGAGCAATGAACTTAGAATCCTTTGGTTGCAGAGGATTTCTTGTCTCAGACGCTGGGTTGTAACCTTAACTCTTTCTAGTATTGATAATAAAGAGATTACTTCTTCCATATGTGTCTCATATATCATGGTTTGATAAATGTTTATGTTTATGCATCTTATATATGATTTATCTAACCTGTTTATATATATATGAATTATCTTGTATCTGGAAGATTGGATTTTGACAGGTGAAAGAGGGACAATCCTGAAGACCTTGGAAGTGAAGCAGAGCGGAAGAGGACTAGCAAGGATTGACCTTTGTTAATTGAGTAAGTTCTTCTAACCCTCCTATTTCCTATTCTGCACTTTAGAAGTCAATTGTCTGCAAGTTATTGAGTATGTTGGTAACCCTAGACCTAAGGTTATTAGGTGTATATTCTTGTACAACATTTCCCCAAGGAAAATTCTTTGTGTCTCTTGTCTCTTGTGTTGTGCTTGTGTTTTATTGCTGTGCATGTTATTCACTCAGTTAAAGATCCTAAGATCATAATGGTAGCTTGAATGATAAAAATCTAACATGGTATCAGAGCTAACCTGAGAAGAAGACATTGTGCAGCTATAGAAGCTATGGCTTCTTATTTTTTATGTCTCTCTCCACAATCCATCAGCAAAAGTATTCTAGGCTGACTCTCCATTGAAGGGTGCATCTTTCTGTCGAAGCAGAATTCGATTCCGAGCGTTTTCAGTTTTGGTGCGGGAAATTAGGGCTTTTTGCAGAAGAGGAATTTTTGAGTGAGCCCAGCATAGGATTTTTCTGCTCATCAAAATCGAAGTTTAGAGACCTGGATCAAGATTTTTGGTTGGGTGAAAATCTGGGAAAGTCAAACCCTAGTTTGACCCCGAGCTAGAAAAACCTTAAATACTAAAACTGCTAAGTTTTGGTACATTCGCTATATCCCGCGATTGGCAAAGGCTCAGGAGATGGAAATTGTAGAGACCGAAGATACAATCCTGATGTACACTATGTCCAAAATTCATCTTCAGATTCACTATATTCTGGGGATATGATCCCTCCAAGTTAGGGTTCCAGCCTCTTCTAGAATTCATCCCTAAACATGACACCTGGGGAGAATTGCTATATATTGCGATAGATAGGTCCAAATGAGATTTCTGAAGATGTTCTAGAAATTTCACGGACTTTAATTTTCATAGTCCAAGTTTTAGACTCAGAAGATGAACCAGTGACACGTGGCAGTCCGTACAACTTCGCTGTTCTGAACAGTCCAGTAACAGGTCACCTTGGGAAAATGATCATAAGTCCAAATTGGTGAAACCAATTATGATGAAACCTATGGTTTTGGAACAAGAACATGTGAGGCTACCTTAGTACAAAATTTTAGACGTAGAGGAGTAGTAATTTCATAGATACCGCAGAAACAACAACAGACATTTCTGCAGAAGAATTTGGAAAACTAGGGCTTCCTATTCCGGGAGCTTCCCTCCACTGTTTTCAGAAAAGGAGTACATTGGACAGATGAACTTGAAGATATATATCTTTCTATCCAATCAGATCTGAAAGATTCCAAGTTTTTAAAATTAGGGTTTCTTTGACAAACCCTAGATCATCTAGCTCCGGAACCAGGACGGACACCTCAAATCGGTAAGATCTAATCTTTTGCTATTTGGATTTGAGGTTCTCATTTCAATGTGATCTATCACATCAGCTTGGTGAAGTTGAAAACTTCCAAGCATGGAAGTATTTGATCTCTCTAAAGAAAATGAATTGGACACCTACATAAGAAGAGAGGTTCCAGTTCCAGAGGGAGATGAGGCTCAAAGTCTTACACAAGAAGAACTTGGTCAAGGTCAAGAAGGTCATTACTGATTCAATCATGGATCACCTTGTACCACAAGTGTCTTCCCTAAAGAGACTGGAGATGTTTGATTCCTTGACCAAGCTATTTGAAGGGAATAACATAGATTGGAATATGACTTTGAGAAAATAGTTGAAAAATGTGAATATCCAGAATGTAGAGACCATATAGTCATGCTTTACGGGGGTCTCTCAAATCAGAGAACAACTTAAAGCAGTAAAAGAAGAAGTGAAGAATGCAGGAGTGGTGATAGCCACCTTGAATGGCCTCCCAGGATCATGGGATTCATTTAGTCAAGGAATGTGTGCCAGAAGGAAGTGATTACTTTCAGCAGACTCTGGGAAGAAGAAGAAGCTCGACTCATAATAAGAGAAGAGAAGATGGGAGCAACTGAAGATCAAGCTCTCACCATCCAAAGAAGATCCCTCAACCAATGAGGAATATGAATATCTCAACTCTTGAAGAACCTCTTATCCACCTTAGCATTTGGATAAGAAATGATGTTGTTATGAATGAAGAAGATGGTGAAGCTGAAGGCTCAAGAAGGAGTCTACCCATGAAACAAATAAAGATACGTATTCAATTGTCATTTCATGATATTGTTTTGTTATGCATTTGTTTATATTCAGTTGATGTATTATGCATGATAGGATGTTTCATTAATGACAGTATACTACTAATATGCATGTGATGGGTAAGTATCTCATGGTGCTATACAACTCTCCATTGATACTTATCTAGAATGAAACCTCTTTGCTGAGATATTGGATTAGTGCATAATCTCAATGTTATCCTGGTAGAGATGGAAGGCATCTAGAAAAGTTTCTATGAGATATGGATGAATGTTGTATTGGATAAAATAGTTGCATGATCATATATTTATGCACAATAATTTGCCAGTATGAATATTCCTTATGAAATGTTTCTAACCATACAAATGCATTCGACTTGTAGGAAAGATCACATACATAATCACCTACAAGCAAAGAAGGATGAGACTTGTTCTGAAGAACAAGTGATGACAGTTCAAGATGAAGAATAATATGACGAATGCAATGACATCATTGATGCAGAACCTTCCAGCTATGAAGAAGTAACCAAGAATAAAGGGAAGACCAGTTCAAGAAGAATGATGTCTAGGATGCAGTATCGAAACCTGAAGAGAAGTTCATAGTTCCATCATGCAATAGATGGAAACATCATGGGATACAAAGCAATATTCGTAGCACGAGGCTTCTCATGAAAAGAAGGCATAGACTATGAAGAGACATTTGCAGCCAGTGGGAGCTGAAACACATACATGATGAGCTTGATGAATATCTTAACCTTTTCTACAAGGTTGAAGATGAAAGTCTATACACTAGATGGATACATAGAATATTAGTAGCATGGGAAACTACTTGTCACTCCGGTACAGAATGTTTCAATGCATAGAGTATGGAAGACAGAGGGAGTATGATGCTCCACTTCAGAGGGAGTGACTACAGAATATCTTGAGGTTCGACATGGTACGATAGGATGGACAGATTACTGATGACTCTAGAATTTATTGAGAGTAAAGTGGATTCCAACCTTTGCTTCAAGGTTGAAGGCGAAAGACCAGTGATGCTCCTGTTATGTGTCGATGCACTATTTTCTTGGCATAGAGGTGTGGACAAGGGAAGTATGCAATAGAGATCCTGGAGAGGTTCAGGATGATGGACTGCAAGGACATGACCACACCTATGGCATCAAACATGAAGCTATTGAGTGATGCTTCATCAGAGACGGTTGATGCTACGATGTATCGTCAGATGATTGGGTCCTTGATGTACCTGACGAATATGAAACCAGATATTTGCTTTGCTGTGAACACATTGAGACATGTTCACCTGATGATTGAAAAGCATGCAGTAAGGTACCTGAGAGGTACAGTTGAGTATGTGCTCAAGTATGAGGCAAATTAGAAGATTAACTTGAAGGGTTATGTTGATTCATATTGGGCAGGTAGTGCCATCGATAAGAAGAGCACTTCAGGGTGTTGCTTTAGTATAGGGATCAGGTGTGATCTCTTGGTTTTAGCAAGAAGCGATCCTGTGTGGCACTGAGTACAACTGAAGTAGAGTATGTCACAGCTTGTTCAGCTAGTTGTGAGGTAGTATGGCTGAGGAAGCTACTGTTTGACTTGTTTGATCTCTAGTTGGATGCTACTTGTATACATTGTGACAACCAGAGTTGCGTGAAGTTGTCAGAGAATCTAGTGTTTCATGAAAAGTTGAAGCATATTGAGATCAAGTATCACTATATCTGTGATATGGTGTAGAGGGGAGCAGTGAAGCTCCAGTATGTTGTGACAGAGGAATAGATAGCTAATGTATTAATGAAGCCATTGGCTAGGGTGAAGTTCGAGTACATCAGGGAGAAGCTTGGTGTTCTCCAGATCATGGTTTCCTCCAAGGGAAAATGATGAGACCCATAGCCATTTTGACATGGTGAGAGAATTGGTTCTTTCCATGGTCAGATGTAAGGGCTGAGCCATTCTGTCATGGTGAGAGGATTGGTTCCTTCCATGTCAGATATGAGTGCTGAATTCATGAGCCATTCTGACGAGTAGGCCAGATGTAAGGGCTGAGCCATTCTGTCATGGTGAGAGGATTGGTTCCTTCCATGTCAGATATGAGTGTTGAATCCATAAGCCATTCTAACGAGTAGGTTAGATGTAAGGGTTGAGCCATTTTGTCATGGTGAGAGGATTGGTTCCTTCCATGTTAGATATGAGTGCTGAGCCATTCTGATATGACTGTAGGATTGGTTCCTACATGATCAGATATAAGGGCTATTGCCATTCTTGGAATGGAGCTACCTGGTGAGGTACCAGGAATACTTGGTCTAGGACTGAGGGCCATTCTGATATGACTGTAGGATGTGTTCCTACATGATCAGATGTGAGCACATGGCCATTCTGATGTGATTGAGGGATGTGTTCCCACTTGATCAGATATAATGGCTATTTCCATTCTTGGAATGGAGCTACCTGGTGAGGTACCAGGAACCCTCAACCTGGGGTTGAGAGCCTTTCCATCATGGTTGCAGGATGTGTTCCCGCATGGGTGAATGTAAGTGTAGAGCCTTTTCATCATGGTTGCAGAATGTGTTCCTGCATGGGTGAATGAAGGTGCAGATCCCTTCCATCATGGTTGCAGGATGTGTTCCCGCATGGGTGGATGTAAGTGTAGAGCCTTTTCATCATGGTTGCAGGATGTGTTCCTGCATGGGTGAATGTAAGTGTAGAGCCCTTTCATCATGGTTGCAGGATGTTTTCCCACACGGGTGAATGTAAGTGCAGAGCCCTTCCATCATGGTTGCAGGATGTGTTCCTGCATGGGTGAAAGAGCAGAGCCTTTTTAGCATGGTTGCAGGCTGTGTTCCCACATGGCTAAATGTGAGTGTTGGGCCTTTCTGATGTGATTATAGGATTGTTTCCTACATGATCAGATGTGAGTGTTGGGCATGCCTTTCTGACGTGTAGGTCAGATGTAAGTGTTGGATGGGCCATTCTGACTTGGTGTCAGATATAAGCATTGAAGAAGACCTACATGAAGGCTAGGCCTACAACCAGCATGAAAAAGCGTTGGCTCTGTATAACTTCCTATGACGAGAAGAATCATGAGATAGCACCCGCGATGATCCAGTGATGATGATTCAACAGTGATGATCCAGATCTAGTGATGATGTCCAGTGATGATCCAAATTGAGTGATGATCCAGATCCAGTGATGATGATCCAGATCAAGTGATGATCCAAATCCAGTGATGGTGATCCAGATCGAGTGATGATCTAGATCCAGTGATGATGATCTAGATCATGTGATGATCCAGATCCAGTGATGATGATCCATATCGAGTCATGATCCAGATCCAGATGAAGATGACTTGAAGATGAAGATGACGAGAACTCAATGATGATCCAAATGATACAGAGAAGAAGACTTGTGCTGATAAATTGTGTCAAGAGAATACATTCCTAGATAAGAGGGAGTGTTGATGTATTTGTAACTTTGGAATGTATTCATCTGTATATCTTATTTATTGTACCCCGATGTTTATTCTGGGATGTGTCTGTAATGTAATTGAGTCATGTCATACCTCGATGTTTATTCCAGGAAGTTTCTATAATGTAACAAGTCATGTCAAGTCATTGTGGGTAACCCTCCTATTGGTCAAGGGTTAAATTCCCCACAGTTGTGGGGCCCTAGGGTTATTAGACTATCTTAGAGAAGTTGACCCTAGGTGATTCATTGTAAGTTAGGGCAATAGTCCCCACCATTGCATTAAGGATAAACCTCCTTGTTGGTCAGAGGAGGCAAAGTCCCCACAAGTTGTGGGGCACTAGGGTTATTAGACAATCGTAGAGATGTCGGCTCTAGTAAGTAATTGTTATGTGAGGTCGACATGTTGGAGTGGGTTTAAAGTGAATGAAAGAATATAAATAGAGAGTGAGCCTCTCTATTTATCACACACACACTCACTCATTGGGGCGCATGAGTGAGAGAGGAGAAGTTCTCTCAAGTGAGAGAGTGAGATAGAAGTTGTGGAGATCATATTTATGTTTTCGGGTTTTACTTTTGGTGTTGATTCTATCTCTGTGGAATTTGTGGGGTTTTCTCCTTTATGGTTTCTCCAAGGAAAATTATTTGTGTCTCTTGTCTCTTGTGTTGTGATTATGTTTTATTACTGTGCATGTTATTCACTCAGTTAAATATCCTAAGATCATAATGGTAGCTTGAATGATAAAAATCTAATAGGATACATGGAAGTTGGAGGATTCCATGAGAGAAGAATATCCTTTTTTTTCTGAGTTTGAGAAAACACCAAGGAAAGTGTTATTCCAATGGGGAAGGGTATTGTAATATCCATAATTTTGACTTGGAATGTATTTAATCAAAAACATGTAATTAATGTAAATATAATGGTATGGATTCCTAATGTGGAGATCAAGGCCAAGGGCCGACTAGTGAATGGATAGGAATGTATGATGTAAATAGTTTTGTTTTGACCGTATGGTTGGCTTTTCATGCTAACTCGAAATGTATGTAATTATTATGTTTCAAATAATAAAATGGTCCAAGATGGATGTGTAAAGAGCTCTAGAGGGACTATGATTCCACCTTATGGAAAAGGAAAGGGGGCCTATGGGGGACTAAATATTTTTTTAACCTTATAACTCATCTAAATTATGCCATGTGAATTAAGAGATACAATCACCTCATTTTGACTATTTCCAATCGTTGAATGCATGTGTGGTGTTGGCGGAAAAAGTGTCTTCATTTAATTATTGAAGCTTGGGGTTGTCAGAAGTCAGTATATAGCTTGTCAGGAGTCCTTTCTTCTATGTTTAGAAGCTATGTTAGTTTTTCTTTCACCATTATCTCATATCCCCCAATCTGAACACTACACAAAGCTCTACATTGATGTTCATGACCACTAGCAGACTATGTATAACCCTTAAATTCAAATTTAGAGATAGAGCTACATATTTGGAAGTAAAAATAGATGGTTGTGGTAGTATATAGGTTTGGAAATAAAGGATACCTTTCCAATTGAGTTTTTATATGCATATATTGTTAGAATAATCAACCCATAGTTACTTACCTTAGACATTAATTAATCCATTTTTGTCTTATTTGCCTAGTTTCTTATATTCCACTCTATGCAAGTTGTCTTCCACATGCCATAGAAGTCAAGCTTGCTAAAAATGAGTCATCGAGCACTTGGGAAACCTATTGGAAACCATATTTAGCATGTCTAATTTATTCCAGATTCTCCAAAGCGCATATCTACTTTTTCTGCTAAGTTGCCTGTTTTATTGAGAAATAAGGCAAAAGGGAAAGTAAGACTAGGTGTAGTTGACTTGTTTTTTTCCCTCATCATCCTCCATCCTTTTCTCCTAATAAAAGAATGTATGATTTGTATTTCTATCCCTTATTATATTTCCTACTTGAATTTTCCAATTCGTGAGTCTCTAAGTGGATTTGGAAACTGCTTTATGCACCTATGGGGGATTTGACTAGATTTAGTAAGCCTACTTTTTGACTATTTCGAATGACATCCTTATGCATTCGAATATATCATGTAATTATATATTGAAACAGCCTATGAATTCATAAGGTTGGCTATTGTACACTTATTCAATATAGATTAGTGTTATGCTCCAATTTCAGTCTCCTTTGTTTGTAATTTTGCATGTTTGATTATCAATTTTGTGAGTGCAATTGTTCTATCTCTTGGGTTCAACTTCCACATGGTATTAGATCCCTTGTAGATCGATTTATCTCCTTCCATATTGCTATTGCAGGTTCAACATCTTAACTAGGAGCATATTCTGCTGACTGAAGGGCACAGTTTCTGAGCTATGGATCAATCTCAAAAGATCATCTTGACTCCATTTAATTTATTTGAATGGAAAGCAGAGATGGAGATACTAATGAGAGTGAAAGGTCTCTACAGGGTGACTATGGAAACTGAGGTAGAGCCCAATGCAGATGCAGAGAAAATTAAATGGCACAACAAGAGGGATGAGGCCTATGGTCTTTTGTGTCTGAGCATTTCAAGAGACCTCATTTTCTGTCTTGATGGATTGAAATCACCTAATGAAGTGTGGGAGAAGCTTGTAGATATTTTTGGTAAGACATATGAGATGAGAGGACATCAAATCGATAATGAATTGATCTCTTTGAGTCCCAGCAGCTTCGAATCCTTGCAACTCTACTTTTCCAAGTTTAAAGCCCTTGTTTTGCAGCTAAAATAGTGTGGAATTGAAAGGAAGGAAGATCAACTAGTTTTGGCCATACTTTTGAAGATTGGCCCTAACTATTCAATGTTTTTTTTTACCTTCCATGCCACAAAGTTGACAGCTCAAGCCTAGAAGATGCCTAAGCTTGAAGAGTTCATGGAATCCCTCACACAAGAACAAGATAAACTGGTGATGATGGGCACCATCAAACCTTCCAAAGACCAAGCTTTGGTTGCTGGAGATTTGAGGGTGGATTCAAAAGGAAAGAAGAAAGCTAAGAAGCCACCTAAGCAAAAGAGAGAGACAAGAACAAGTCTCAAGAGGAGCCCCAAGGCTCCAAGAAGAACTTCCAGAAGAAGAAGAACAAAGGAGAAATGAGCAAGTGCGCATACTGTAGTAAGGGCTATCATCCTGAGAGCTCCTGTATGAAGAAGAAAATTGACATGTTGACCCAAATCCTAGAGAAGAATAACATATCCCTTCCTGATTACTTGAAGAAGAGGTAAGGAGGATCAAATTCAGAGGATAGAGAGAGAGTACATGCTTTGGTTGCTGGCACATCAAGATCACCTAGCTTCATCATAGACTCTAGAGCTTCAAGACATATGGTTTCGACCAAGGAGGCATTCTCCTCTCTTGACATGTCGAAAGGTCCACCAATAGTGTTGGGATATGACTCTCTCATTGATAGTTTGGGGAAATGAAGGATTGATCTTGACCATGGTAAGTTCAATAATGCATTGTATGTTCCAGGTCTTGCCTCTAACCTCTTGTCAGTATACCAGATGACTCACACAGGGTCTCCAAAGAATGTCATATTCTCCCCTGATGATGTTGAGATCACAGAGATCTCGAATGGTAAAGTCATTGCAAAAGGTCTTGTAGATCACACTTCGAAGGTATACATGTTTTCACATTTTCTACCCTACTCAAACCCCTCTGTTCTTCTGATTCATGCTAATGAGGCAAGCAAGCTTTGGCATGAAATATTTGGCCATCTTAAATATAAGTATCTTTCTGATCTGAGTGAAAAATATATGGTCATAGGGTTACCAAAGATTAAGTTTTCCAAGGGAGTCTATCAAGGTTGTATCCTAGGAAAACACCAAGAGCACAAATTTGAGAGACCTAGTAATGAGAGAACCTCTGCACCTCTTGAGTTGATCCACAGTGGTGTTGCTGGTCCATTTCCTCATATGTCCATGATTCAAGCCAAATATGCCTTGACCTTCATAGATGACTTTTCCAGGTATTGTTGGGTTTACTTCCTAAAGCACAAGTCTGAAGTTTTTGACCTCTTCAAAGTCTTTAAGGCCTTGGTTGAAAACCAGTCTAAGAGGAGACTCAAGATCCTCAGATCTGACAATGGTGGAGTATGTCAAGTCTGATTTCATTCAATATTATAAAGATGCAGGTATTCAGATGTGGCATTCAATCCCTTACACACCACAACAAAATGGTGTTGTTGATAGAAAGAACAGATCACTAAAGGAGATGGAAACCTGTATGATGGAGGTGTTGCATCTGCAACAATTTCCCGAAATTCCAAAAATTTTAGGACCCTCCTTTTGCTTGGATTAGTTCGATTTTCTTCGTTGAGTTGGTCTAATAATGATTTCTCAAGATGATTAAATTGATTTACCACTTGTTTGGTTTCTCCTTTTAGCACTTGAAGTAATCCACTGTATGATCAAGCTTTCTCGCTGCCTTTGAATGCATTTGAAGCATGCCTAAATCGAAAGTTATTTGGTTTGGTTTTCCGCTGTTGCGGATGGATCTGTGGTTTGGTTTTCCACTGTTGTGGATGGATAATTGGTTTTGTCTTTGATTTTATTTTTGATCCATTGGTTTTCTCATCGGTTGATCTGTTGGTTTTGTCAGAGGAATTTGTCATTTCTACCTCCGCCGTTGCAGACGGCAAACCACTTCCTCTCCCGATCATTGCTTAACTATTTCATTTCCCGCTCGGCTGACTTTTGGGTTTTACATCGGAGCTGTTTATTTTTTCTTTATCCGCTGTTGCGGAAGATGTTTGCTGTTAGCTTCCGCCGTTGCGGATGGGCATTCGGTTTTGGACTTTGACTTTCTTTCCGATTTAGTTGTTGTTTACCTCGACTGAATCTTGGCTTTGCATCGGAACTTTTATCGTTTCTTTCTTCCTCCGTTGCAGAAGGAAAATTGCTTCTACATCTGATCAGTCCTTTAATGTTTCATAAGTCATTTTGGCTCCGACGTTGTGGAAGGCCGCACGCTTTACTCTCCCGCCGTTGCGGATAAAAGAAAGATTAACCTTGCTGATCCCTAGCGGTTTCTCTTCCGATTTAAGCGTTGTATGGCAGGGCGTGATACCCTTTTGATATCTATTGTTGCGGCTGCGTTTCTGCTTTTGGTTTCGATGTTAGAAGCCCAGCGCATGGTATTTGTCACCCGATTATCTCCGCCGTTGCAGATGGATCGAGGGTTTGGTCTTCCGCCGTTGCAGAAAGAGATACACTTTCGGCTGCTGATCCAAATGTCTCTGACGTCTGACTTTTTTAAATTTTTCCCAGCCACGAGAGTTGACCATATGTATATATATGAGGTAGTGGGGGCATGTTGGATTATTCTATTGGTATTTTCAACTGCCGTGCTCTGTCGCCATCGTGCTGTCGATCGCTCGAGCTTGTTCAGACCCCATTGCCGGTACTCAAGTCCAGGTGGCAACTGTGGAAGCCGACTGTCTTCGTCCCGCCATACTCACCGGTTACACATCAGTGCCAGGTAGGCCCGTTGTTTCCCTACCCCGTTCCGTTCGAGGCATTGGATTGATGTTTTCTACGATTAGGTTTGTCGTGACTGTTTCTCTTCCCTCGTGATTGCACCTATATATTGAAGAGTTTTGTGGGTCTTACTGTCCGTGGTTGGGGGGGCGCTTTTAACCCACGGAGTAATTTTTCCCGTGACCTTTTGCAGCCTTGCGCGTAGTAGGAAGGGTTTGGTGCAGACAGCCGTTACGCCGTCTGCACCAAACTGCCCTGGGAGATGATGATTTTAGTAGGGGAGATTTTTTGTTGGTTTTTCTATGGCATTTGGTAATTTTCCCCTTCTTGTGTGGATTTCATATTACCCGCACTTTCGAATAGAAATCGTTTCACTGTGCCATTCTGTGCACCATTGGTTTTTGTTTTGAATTCGAGCCGGAGGGGGAAGGGATGTGCCATTGCATTTAGGCTATTGACCATTAGATTGCACGGACAGTTCATTTGAAACGTGCCGTTGAAAAGGATTGTAGGGGTTTTTGTCCCTTGTCTGTCCTGCGCAGCGAAATAATAATGGCACCCATAGAGAGTGGGAGTTTTCCTCATGTAGTGTAAATGTTTACCTACTCGATTAATTGGTTAGAATTGTTTAATAGCCTACAACAATGGTAGATTGCATATTCTACTGTATATAACTGTGTTTTCATCATGCTAAACATAAACTAAGTCACTACATATCAGGTTTTAATAGTTCTGTTAGTTAGGCCATTTAAGGCTATACATGCATATATTGCTTCATTGACTGATTGTTATCATTTTAAACATAGAAGAAATGGCATACTGCACATTGATGTATACAAGTTGGTCACTTAGCCAAAATGGCTTAATGTTACAATTTTATGGCAGGAAGAGCTCACCATGTCAAAGAGACAAAAGAAAAAGGCCCCTGTGGTCGAGGAGGAGCCAGAAGTAGAAGTCGTCACTAAGACAGAATACATATATGAAGAGACGAAGTGCATTTCTGGCGTTGAACCTGAATACCAGTGGGGGGAAATCTATAGACTAATCAGATGAAGAGAGGTTCCTGACATGGGCTTAGAAGAAGAGTCCATATATGCCAACATAGAAAGATCTTCCCTGATGAAGATAGCCACCATACCAGAGCTGTTCCCATGCTCTGAGGTAATAGGTTGGTTTCTACCCCAGGCAGATGTCACAACAATGATTCTGGAGAATGTTAACAAACAGGGCTATGCTGCATATAGCCCTGGATATGTAGCTCTGGCTTACCACCTGCCAGAAGCCCAAGTCTTTTTATCTGATGACTGACTAAACAACATTAGAATGGATCTGGTGGAGACATTTAAAAGGATGATGTTGCAAGGAAAACATTACCGATACAGACCAGGAGGTGATTATGATACAACTAGCTTAAGGGCTCCCTACAAGTTCATAGCTTTAATGCTGAACTGGATTTTTGAAAGGGAACATGGTAGATTCTTCAAGTTAGAATGGATCCCCATAATTTTTCATATTGCAACTCAGGGGACAATTTTCAACTGGGCTAGCCTTGTATCAAATAGTCTTTTAGCTTGCTTGGCCTCAGCTTTGGGAGGAGTGGCCCAAAAGAGGTCTTAATTCTATATGAGTTCCATACTCATCGATTGCATATTGTGTAACCAGCCTTTCCTTGGTCTCAGGTGCATCTGGGATAGGGAAAGAATGCCTGTCTATGCTACTTATAAACCCTTGTGGGCACATAAATATCATAGCCATTACAGAGAAGTCTGTGAACACTTCCTTATGCCTCTATACACACTCATTTTCCTGAAGGAGTGTGATTCTATGTTGGAGGAGGCCCTGCAAGTAATAGCGGAGTATGAAGACTACTATTTGACTGAAAATGGCATGTACTTCAGGATGTTTGGAGGTTCGAGAGCACCTTCCCTCCTGCCCAAATACGCAACTGATTACATTATTCACAAGGATGCAGTCAGACAAGTGTTCTTGGATGGAATAGGTAGCTTTCTGTTTGAGCACAAGAAGACAGCCTATCCCCCTTTGCCCTTCAAGCTAGGAAGCTACAAGTTCACCAAAGTGAAGAAGGCCGATGAATTTGTAGAAGAACTGGAAAGATTTCATTTTGGCGAAATGCCCTTCCGTAGGAATGATACTCAAGGCAAAGTGGCTGAGCACTGTAAAGAGCACAATGTGCATTTTGAGTATACCCACCATTTTGATAAGGAAGAATCTGTCTTCCGAAATGCCCCGAACATGACAGCACTGAGGAGAATATTCAAGAATAAAATCACCACCAAAGGTGGGAAGGGGGATGAATAGGCTAAGGCCGAGGAAGAAGCCAAAAGGAGAAATGAAGAAGCTCAGAGGTTGGAAGAAGAAGCTACAAGATGGATGCATATAGAAGAAGAAGTGAAAAGAAGAGCTGCTCAAGAAGCAGTTGAGAAAGCAAAAGAAGCAGCTAAAGAAGCAGAGGAAGCTGCTAGAAAAGAAGCAGAAGAAGCGAAGAGAAAGCTCGATGAGGAGCTACAAAAGCAGGAAGCAGAAAGGCCGAGACTGACACAAACAGATACCGAACAGTTAGCCGCTAGTACAACTAGAGGGAAGACTCAAGATAAGGAAAACCCAGAAGTCCAGGACCCACAAGTTCCTGCTGCTAGCACACCTGTGGTATCCACACTAAAGCTGGTCCCCTTTGTGCAGAAAAGGGGAGAAGAAATCCCTGATTTTAACACTGTGTTTTATGACAGGGCTACAAAGAGGATAGTAAAGAGAACATAAAAGAGGGTTGAAATAGGAGATATGCCTGGTAAAATGATCACGGATACAGCTGTTATGTTAGGAACAGACCAAGATCCAAGACTCACCCTGAGAGCCGGGACTGCACTAATCCACGCCTCAGAAGATAACATGGACAAGGTAATAACTGACTTGGAGCAGTCCAAGAAGTCCTCTGCTCAGTTAAAAAATACATCGAGGAAAGAGAGAGAGGAAGGCAATAGGCTAAAGTGGAAGTATGAAGACATGCAGAGGGAGATAAAGGCTTCTAAGGCTGAATTGCAGGCCCTCCAAGTAGAAAGACAGGTCAGAGAAACAACACAAGAATCCCTGGAGAAAATACATAAAGAATATCAAGAACTGAAGATAGAAAAGGAATAGCTGCAGAAGAAGGTAGAAGAGCTAGAAGAGCAGCAAAAGATTATCTTACAGGCCAGTGAGATGCACTCCCAAGAGCAGAAAGAGAAACATCAAGAGCAGATTTCTTCTTTGACAACTTCTCTGGAGGAAGCAAGGGAGCAGTAGGTTAACCTCCAGCCATTCAAAGAGCATGTCTTGGCCCAAAAAGCCAAGATGCTGCAGCTACAGACTGCTGTTGAAGAGGAGAGGTGTAGAGTGCTGCAGATCGATGGCCGATTGGAAGAGATCTTGGAAACTGCATCTTACTTTGTGGACAAACCTCAGGACGTCCTCGAGGTCCTGACTGCAAGAATGGCGAGGTTGGAAAGCAATGAAGAAACTCCAGCAGAGCTGCCATCAAAATATAAACAAGCCCTCAAGAGGGATTACGACTTAATATAATTTTCTATTAACACCGCAGAGGATTTCAAGAAAGCAGTCAAGAAGACAAAGGGAGCCTGTGCGGAATTTTTTAGGAGAGTCCTCATTACATACAACTAGTTCCAGGTAGAAGCTGAGCAGAGGCTGGATGATTTCCCAGACCATAATTCATTTGTGGAGATATTGCAGAAAAGACATCAGGATGAAGAAGCAAGAATACAACACATTAAGGCCATTGATGGCCAGATTCTGAGAAGCGAAGTGGGCCATGCAGCCGTTAGTGTGCAGCTTTTGGAAGACCAGCTTCGGTTGAGCGTAGTCAGAGTCGAAGCTATAAAGAAACAGGCTGAAAAATTTGAAATCAACATTCAGTTTTTGGAACCCTATGCGTTTGAGGGCATTGCTTCTGATGCTTCGACTTGGAAGAATTTTCTAGATGCCCAAGTGGGACCTGCCTCATAAAGGTTCAATCATTTTTGTAATATGTAACCTTTTGTGAAAACCTTTGAGAAAGGTCAAGCGTTGGGAAACGAAGAGTTGGGAAGCTGAAAGGTTACTTTGGGCAGCCCAACCATCTCACCTTTTTGTATAAATGTAATAGACTAAGAGGAAAAGAGGACTTTTTCCCAGTTACACATGAAATGCTATATTGTAAGAAGAACTATTTCTCTTTGCAATAAAGCAGTCTTGTTTTCCTGTTGGAGGAATATTGGTGGCACTTTCAAATGTTATGTTGTGGATGGCTAAAAGATGAACTATTTTGTTTTTCCAGTTTCTGTCCATTAACCGTGAGATCATTCTAACTTTTAGAACCTATGTTCTTGTTTAAATGATTTCTGGTTTATTTTGTGGAATTACCACCATGAGTAATGTAGGCTGTTCATAAAACAATTGGCTATCTGGTTGTTGAAATATATTTAATCATTCATGCATTGTGGAAAGAAATATCAGCTAACTGTAGTTTCTCTTTATATTGCATGTACAACACACATTACTCACAAATAATTTACAATTTGGCTCCCCGGGGATAGGTAGGTAGATATATAGTTAGTTTATTTCATTGATGCGCACGTGATTTAGATGCTTGTGAGCCTAAGACGAGAGGTAAGAACCTGTGCATCACATTGTGAACGCTCCGTGTATCTTTATCATCCTGCATGGTTAATTAGGCATCTGCATATCATAATAAAGTCAAAAAATACAAACATATACACGGTGGACCGGGCCGCAACCGGTAAAACCTTTTGTTTTGGTTACTTGACCTACGGTAGCCAGACCGCAAATCGGACAGATTCCCTATACCAAACAGTCAATGGGCTAGTTGGGAACGTTGACTGGGGAGAATCCCTTTCTGTTGTTGCCTGCGAATTTCTAGGCCTCAACAGGAGGCTAAGACTTGGCCACCAAAGTTTTGGGCCGAGGCTATAAACTGTGCATCCTATATCTAGAATAGGGTGCCTCATAAAAAACTTGATGGTATGAATCCTTTCGAAGCTTGGAGTGGGCACAAGCCAGATGTGACCCATTTCAGGATTTTTGGCTCAAAGGCTTGGGCTAGAATTCCAACTGAAAAGAGAAAGGCTTTGCTGCCCCAAAGCCAAAAGTGCTTATTTTTTGGGTATTCTAAATATTTAAAAGGTACAATCTGATCAACTTGAGCACAAACAAATCCTTCATTGAAAGGAGTGTTTAGTTCCAAGAAGAGCCTTTAGCAGTAGTTGAAGTTGGAGAGTCTTCTTCACCACCAGAACCATTGAATGTAAGTGGAGAGACAAATGAGTTTGCTGATTCTGATATGTATGACAATGATGATTTAATTGCAGATCTTGATATTCCTACAAGATCAAAATGGGAAGCAAAGATCATTCATGCAGCTGGGGAACTAGCTGGAAATCCTGGTGATCCTAGGAGGATGAGATCTTAGTTTGAGAGTGCCTTGTGTATGAAAGACCCTTTGTTTACAGAGAAGTGCTATCTAATGGTTGAATCAGACCCACAGACATATGAAGATGCAGCACGTGATCCAAGATGGCAAACATCCATGAAAGAAGAATTCAGCTCACTCCAGAAGAACAACACTTGGGAACTGTTTGATCTTCCCCTAGGGAGGAAGCTAGTTCAATGTAAGTGGGTTTTCAAAACTAAGTTTGCTGCTAATGGTTCACCTTTGAAATATAAGGCAATATTGGTAGCCAATTTCTACTCACAGGTACATGGTATTGACTACAATGAAACCTTTGCACCAGTGGCAAAGATGGACTCCATAAGGCTAGCCTTAGCCATTGTAGCTTCAAAGCAGTGGGAGGTACATCACATGGATGTGAAGTGTGCTTTCCTAAATGGAGATCTTACTGAAGATATTTACATGCAGCAACCTCAAGGTTTTTTTTATAATCCATCTTTTGTGTGTAGGCTAAAGATATCATTGTATGGGCTCAAACAAGCCCCCAAGGCTTGGTATGCTAAGATTGATGGCTTTCTGCTGTCATTGAGTTTTGTTCGATGCAAGTATGATCATAATGTTTATTTGAAGCTGATTCATGGTTCTTTGATGATTATTGTCTTATGTGTGGATGACCTTCTGATTACAGGAAGTTCAAAGAAAGAGATTGCCTCCTTGAAGGATGCAATGAACCATGCATTTTCTATGACTGATTTGGGGTTATTGAGCCAATTATTGGGTCTCGAAATTGCTTAATCCCAACATGGAATCAAAGTAAATCAGTCCAAGTATGTTTTATATTTGCTGAACAAGTTCAACATGAAATATTGCAAGCCAAGCAAGACTCCCTTCCTTTCAGGAGTTAAGCTTGAAGAAGCAGGTTCTTCTCCTATGGTAAATAATACACTGTATAGGCAATTGATTGGGTATTTGCTTTACCTTACACACACTCGACCTGATATTTATTATGTAGTAAGTGTGGCTTCAAGATACATGGATCAGCCTCATGAGATCCATTGGAAAGCAGCCAAAAGGATCCTTAACTTTGTTTAGGGAACAAGAACTCATGGGATCTTCTACAAAGCTAAATCTGATCTTGATTTGATTGGGTTTACTGACAGTGATTGGGAAGGTGACAACACAGATCGAAAGTAAACATCAGGATATTTGTTCATGCTTGCAGAAGGACCAATTAGCTGGTCAATCAAGAAGCAGAGTGCCATAGCACTCTCGTCTACAGAAGCAGGGTAAATATGAGTTGTAAATGCAACAACTCAATGTTTATGGTTGCAGGGGATACTTGGTGAGTGTGGCTTCGAATCAGATTTTTTAACTATTTTCTATTGTGATAATCAGAGAACCATTCAAATATGCAATGATCTAATTCATAGATAGAGAACCAAACAAATTGAGATCCATATGCACTACATCAGACAACTTGTGCATGATGGCACCATTCACCTACTCTTCTGTGCATCTTCAGAACAAGTAGCAGACATCTTCACCAAAGTTTTTTGTGAGAAGACATTCAGCAATCTCAAATCACTGTTGGGGATTGTTGATCATGGTGTGAAGCATTATTGATGAAAATATTTTCAAATTTTGTTTTACTATCTATGTTTAAGGGAGGATTTTTCCACTAGGTTTTTGCCTCTTTCCTTGGTTAAATGGACATGCAGTATGTAAAGGGTGACTAAGCCTTGTTGCTAGGCCCTATATTTTTCTGATATATACTCATAAAGTCAGGCTCTAAGGGGGGTGTTAGAATAATCAACCCATAGTTACCTACCTTAGACATTAATTAATCCATTTTTGTCTTATTTGCCTAGTTTCCTATATTCCACTCTATGCAAGTTGTCTTCCACATGCCATAGAAGTCAAAATTGCTAAAAATGAGTCATGGTGTGCTTGGGAAACCTCCTGGAAACCATATTTAGCATGACTGCTTTATTCTAGATCCTCCAAAGCACATATCTACTTTTTCGTCTAAGTTGCCTGCTTTATTGAGAAATAAGGCAAAAGGGAAAGTAAGACTAGGTGTAGTAGACTTGTTTTTTCCCCTCATCATCCTCCATCCTTTTCTCCTAATAAAAGCATGTATGAGTTTTCTTTCCATCCCTTATTAGATTTCCTACTTGACTTTGCCAATTCGTGAGCCTCTAAGTGGATTTGGAAACTGCTTTATGCACCTATGGGGGATTTGACTAGATTTAGTAAGCCTACTTTTTGACTATTTTGAATGGAATCCTTATGAATTCAAATATCTCATGTAATTATATATTTCAGCATCCTATGACTTCATAAGGTTGGCTATTGTACACTTATTCAATACAGATTAGTGTTATGCTCCAATTTCAGTCTCCTTTGTTTGTAATTTTGCATGTTTGATTAGCAATTTTGTGAGTGCAAATGTTCTATCACTTGGGTTCAATTTCCACATATATGCTTGAGGATCCATGAATTAAATCTACAGGTAGTTCTCCAACAACACACATCAGATTGGTTTCCTTCTATGCACACACTAGAAGCATTTGAAAATATGGATCACCCAAGATAACCATGGATTAGTGAAGGGGCTACCTAAGAACATAAGGGTGTTATGTGGGGCATGCATATTTGGAGCCAAGGATGTGGTCTCTAAGTGAGATCCCTATAGATATCTGTGTGAGAATTTTTCTAAGCACAGAGTGCATAACGTGTTTTGGGATAAGAGAGAGAATATTGTAGGTGTTTCCTTTTCCCTAGTATCCTCACAACTTGGCTTGGGGGTGGCCTCTCAGCATAAAGGGTATATGTGGGATACAATGCCTATGGTTGGTCATAAAATCACACTTACATAGTCGGTTTCTTGGATCTACATTGTTTAAAGATAAGTATTTTTTTGTGTTTGAATTTGCATTGTTTTTATTTGATGCCTATGTTAATAATTTCCGTGTATACATGTTATGTGTGCGTGGATGGATTTTATTTCCGTTTTTTATTTATAATGAAATATACACACGCATTTGTAAATGCTATGAATTCATAATATGGATAATGGGTGAAATTTAGATGCACGTATTTAGTGAATGTCCCCTCTTGTTGGTCCGATTATTTGAAGGGGATGTTACAGAAAGTATGACCTTAGTAACAAGTCCAATACTATCCTTGAAAATAAATATGGAGAGGAACTAAATATGAGAATATACCTAGTTACCCTTACCCTATGCAACAACAAAAATATCCACAACAATCATACCCTTCACAATTCCAATAATGATACCCCTCACAATCACAACCACCTTACCCAACACAAGCTCATCAACAACAAACTGCACCATCTCAACAATTGTAGTTAACACCCAATCAACCTACAAAAACAAATCAATTTCCTTCCTAACTTATTCCTAAACTAATTAATTAGGTATATGAACCTGTTTTTAACATCAAGTTACAACCCTTTCCCACATGGTTTCTCCAATAGGATTGTAAGACATCCACAGTCTTGTGATAAGGAAAGGTGCTTAAAAAACTCCCTTGTCATCATTGAATAAGAAACATAGGATGGGACTCCTGATAAATTAACCAATGATGATACTCCTACTAACCAATGATGATACTCCTACTTTAATAAATCAAACATCTCCACAATTAGAGCAACCACAATCATCCATAACACCTCCCTATCCAAAGACACTACATTTGGACAAACTTATAATTTGCTCTGAATTTGACTTGATAACTAATTAAAGAATGTTTGCAGCCAAATTATCTTGATACAAGATATCAAGTATATTCACATTTACAAAAATATACTAATGGAACTCTGTATAAATAATCCATGAAGAAAGAAAATTGAACCATCCACTATCCAATTCATAGGAAAATCTATAGACTTAATATCAGGACAATATTTTGTGGAAAAATATGTATATCATGGTTATTCTATTGTTTCAGTCCATATTATTGGTATACTTTCTCCAAACACCTTAATTAAAATAGGATCAGCAATAAATACCATGACTATGCAAACAATGGAGAAAATGAAATTACACAATCTTCATCCTACATCAACAGTCCTTGAGTTAGTTGATAGATCCAAATAAAAACTGAAGGTGTGTTGGATGATGTTATTTTCCCCTTGTATTCATGGGAATATTCCATTGAATTCATGGTTTTACATCCCAAATCTCCCTGAAGATATAATCCAATGATCCTTGGTCGGCCATGGCTTGCTCTTGCAGATGCATTCATTAATTGAAAGTTCGCTTATAACATGGTCATACGACATGGGGATTTAGGTAAAAAGGTAACCTCATACCCTATTGCAAATTATTTCACCAAGATATAAAATATTTTATGGTTTGATAATACAAACAATGATGAGGAAATTACATAGCCTATTTTCACAATAGATCAAGTGATGTTTTTTAAAGAAACTACTGAGGAAGATCAAATTAGTATGCTTCTTAATTCATATTTTATACAAATTTTTGATTTGTCTTCTCTCCCAGTGGATCATATCTTATAGGTTGATGTGTAGGAAGATAGTGAATTAACCAATTTATCATCAATTCATAGTTTTGTAGCAACAATCACTGAAAAATATGAATGCTACAACATGCCTATTGAATTCAGTCAAGGTAAATTTTTGCACATTAATTTTCAACTTGATAAATTTCAGTAGGATCAATTAATTAAAGTTTTGCAAAAATAGTTAAGTGTATTTGCATGGGACTATCATGATATGAGAGGAATACAACCCGAGACTTGTTCCCATTATTTTTATATTTAGAGTGATGCCCATCCTATTTTGCATCCCCAAAGACAAATGAATCCATCCCTAAAGGAAATAGTAAAATAGGAATTACAAAAGTTTCTTATGCAAATTCCATGTACCCAATTTTTGATAGTAAGTGGGTCTCACCTCTTGTAGTAGTGCCCAAAAAAATGGAAAGTGGCATATTTGTATTGATTATAGAGAGTTAAATAAATATAATTTGAAATATTACTTCCCTCTCCCATTTATTGACCATGTTATGTATATTCTAGTAGGCTAAAAGAAAAAACCACGTTTACTTTTGGATTATGTAATGCTCCAACCACATTCCAAAGAGATGTACTCGAATCTTCTTAGACCTAATCCATGACTATGTTGAGGTATACATGGAGTATTTCACTGTTTATGGTAACTCTTTCAAAGAAGCACAAGAGAACCTTGTGAAAGTTCTAATGAGATGCTAAGAAACAAATATTTGACTAATTCATGAAAAATGTCGTATGCTGCTAACAAAAGGGATTGTTCTTGTTCATGTCATACCTTGTACAGGAATTTAGTGTTGATGTATATGTAACTTTG